>PVLA01003671.1:29620-204020 GCA_004027455.1 Hydrochoerus hydrochaeris | reverse complement strand
AATAGCATTCCTGTACACAAACAAAAAACTCACTGAGAGAGAAATTATGGAAATATCACCCTTTATAATAACATGTAAAAAAATGAAATACTTAGGAATCAACCTAACTAAAAATGTGAAAGACTTATATGCTGAAAATTATACTATGCTGAAAAAGGAGATTGAAGAGGATATTAGAAAATGGAAGGACATTCCTTGCTCTTGGTTAGGAAGAACCAACGTTGTGAAAATGGCTATACTCCCAAAACTGTTATACAGATTTAATGCAATGCCAATCAAAATACCATTGACATACCTCACAGATCTAGAGAAAACACTACTAAAATTCATTTGGAAACAGAAGAAACCTAGAATAGCAAAGGCAATTCTAGGCAGCAAAAGCAAGGCAGGAGGCATCAATTCCTGACTTGAAACAGTACTATAAAGCCACAGTGATCAAATCAGCTTGGTACTGGCAAAGAAATAGACCTGAGGATCAATGGAACAGATTAGAAGATGCAAGCACCACTACAAAGACACTCGGCCACCTGATATTTGATAAAGGGGCTAAATATGTCCACTGGAAGAAGGATAGTCTCTTGAATAAATGGTGTTGGAAAAATTGGCTCTCTACATGCCAAAGACTGAAACTAGAACCATGCATATCACCATGCACGAAACTAAAGTCTAAATGGACCAAAGACCTCAATATTAAAACAGAAATACTAAATCTACTGGAAGACAAGGTAGGTAGAAGTCTTGGAGACATAGGGGTAGGCAGAGAATTCATGAACAAAATGCAAACTGCATGGGAAACACTTCTATGCATCAACAAATGGGATCTCACAGTATTGAAAAGTTTCTGCACTTCAAAGGAAATCACCAACAGAGTGAAAAGAAAACCAACAGAGTGGGAAAAAATTTTAAGCAGCAACCCCTGAGACAAAGGACTTGTGTCCAGAATATATCAAGAATTGAAAACATCAAGCCCCCCAAATTCAAAGACACTCTCCAAAAATGGGCATCTGAGATGAACAAACAGTTCTCAGAGAAAGATATACAAACGGCAAATAAATACATGAAGAAATGTTCGCCATCACTGGTCATTCGAGAAATGCAAATTAAAACAGCATTGAGATTTCACCTTACTCTGGAAAGAATAGCTGCCATCAAGAAATCAACTGATAACAAATGTTGACGAGGCTGCAGGGTGAAAAAGGAACACAGCTTCACTGTTGGTGGGAACGTAGACTGGTGCAACCATTATGGAAATCCATATGGAGAATTCTCAGAAGACTAGGATTGGAATCCCCATTAAATCCAGCTATCCCCCTCCTGGGTATTTTCCCCAAAGAACTGAAAAGTTCATATCACAGTGATATATGTGCACCCATGTTCATAGCTGCACAATTTGTGATAGCTAAATCCTGGAAACAACCAAGATGCCCATCAACTTCAGAGTGAATGAAAAAGATGTGGCATTTTTATACAATGGAATATTACTCAGCTATAAAAAAGGATGATCTTGAGGCCTTCGTAGGCAAATGGAGACAACTTGAGAGTATCCTTATTAGTGAAATAAATAAAAATCATATTTATAAATATCATATTGTGTCTCTAGCGTAAAAAGTAAATAAGAACTACAAGTATAATAAAACCAAAATGTGTAATTGCTATTGTAAAAAAGAGAGGAAAAGAAAGTGCTCTAATGGATATAACTGCATGTAAGTTTGAGTGTGTAAAATAGATGACCATATTGCTGAATCTGTGTTGGATCTTTGAGCAAAACTGTTTGTAGTCTGTTTGAATATTTACTATGTACCCTTTAACTTTGTAACTTAAACAACTACATGCAAGATGACAATACATAATTTGCAAATTACTGATTTCTTAGTGGGGCTTTTTCTCATTCTCCTTTTTCTTTCTTTCTTTTAGAATTCTGTATTATTGCAACTCTTTTTTGTTTTGTTTTGTTTTTCTTGTCTTTAAATAAAATTTTAAAAATGTATAATTGCTATTGTAAAAAAAAAGAGGAAATAGGAAGCGCTATAAAAGATATAGCTGCTGTAATACTCAGATCATCCACTAACCACCCATACTGTCATTTTGTTCTGTATGTGCCATTTTAGATTTAAGTCCTTGTTCTTGTCACAAGATAAGTTTCTGTTTCTGGAGTAAGTTTCTGTTTCTTACAAAAGTTTCCTTTTCCCCAAAATGATGCTTCACTTGCCACCCTAAATGACCAACCAGCTCACTCCCCGTGTTCTTATCAGCCTACCCACCAATCAGCTGTGTTGCTCCTCTATAAAAGTAAACTCCCTTAGTTGTGAGGCACGCAGTCCCCAGACCAGTTACCGGAGGCTGCGTCACCAGGCTTGGCAATAAAACTCCTTCACCTTTGATTAATTGGATTGAATTTTTATTTCTTAGTTGGGCTATTACATCTGGGGGCTCGTCCAGGATGGAGGCTTAGCCCCACCGACCCAAATTGGCCATCTGGACCCCTATGACCGTGAGTAAAATTTTACTTCTTCCAGAGGGTTTTTGATGGCGTGCCATACCTAGGTGTAACTTATAGAGGAGACGCCCTCGATTTGGGAGCTGAGTCTGACAAGCAAGGACAGAACAATTTGTTTGGGCTAAAGGCTCACTTTGCTTTGTATTTGTGTTTTGCCTTGCTGTCTTGACTAGCTCAGTTTGTCTTTGGAGCCCTCTGGTTAAAAATCTTGCAACCAAAAACTTTCGGGTGAGGAGTTACTATTTCCTCTTTTGAGACTGCAGTCTGTCATGTGTCTAATTTGTGTCTGTGTGTCCACATTTGCATCTTGTGTTTTTGTTAACTGTTTCTAACCTTCCATCCCTCAAGACCTTGCTCCTAGGAAATCATGGGACAGACTGGAACAAAGAACTGCCCATTCCCCTAGCCTTGGTCCTCAACCATTTCAAGGAATTTAAAAGATGAGCAGCAAGCTACGGGGAGAATGTTTACAAAGGGAGACTAATGATCTTTGTTACACAGGAATGGCCTGCAGGGACGAAAGGGGTCTGGCCCCCAATCGGGTCCTTTGATATGACCACGGCACAAATGGTTCACCGATATGTCTTCGGACCCCCATGCCACCCTGATCAAATTGTTTACATTCAGATTTGGATAGATATTATCTATGATTCCCCTCCTTGGATTAAACCTCCAAGAGGGGAACTCATAGCGGCGCTCAAACCGAAAGCGCAACCAAACCAGAAGCCCACGGCTCCTCCATCGATCCTGGTGTCAGAAGAAGATCCCCTTCTCGATGAGTATTCGCCTCCTTTGCCGCCTCCCCCATACCTGGCCCACTCGTCTTCTCCAATCCCGCTCCCTGACTCCACTTCCTCCGTCTCCCCTTCCCCCACTTCCTCCCCCTCTTCTCCCCCTAGTCTGATCCGCACATGCAGTCACCACCATGTGGAACTTCAACCTAGACCTCCCTCTGAAGCCGTTCCCCTCTGTCCTCTGCAAGAAATGCCAACACACGGTGGAGGCTCAGTGTTTGTCTATGCTCCCTTTTCCACTTCTGATCTGTATAACTGGAAAAGTCAGAACCCTCCTTTTTCAAAGGACCCTGATAGCCTTATAAATTTGCTTGAGTCTATTTTTGTCACTCACTGTCCCACCTGGGACGCCTGTCAGCAGATACTTCGAGTCCTTTTTACAGCAGAGGAGCGCTTCCGCATTCTCACTCAAGGAAAGAAAGGCATCCGAGACCCTGACGGCACTCCTACAGCCGACTTCCAGAGAATAGAACATGTTTTCCCCTCCTCGCGCCCGGAATGGGACCCCAATACTGGTAGAGGTAAGGAGGCTTTAGAACAGTATCGCCAGAGGCTTCTGGATGCCATTAGCAGCAGCTAAGAAGCCTCCAAATCTGTCAAGGGTGACTGAGGTAAGGCAATTGGCAGAGGAATCGCCAGCTGCGTTCCTTGAGCGCCCCCTGGAGGCTTATCGGTTATATACTCCCATCGACCCGATGGCCCCAGAGAATGCTAGGGCGATTAACATCGCCTTTGTGTCACAGTCGGCCTCTGATATCAGGCACAAATTACAGAGATTAGAGGGATTTGAGGGAATGTCTCTCTCCCAGCTGATTGAGATTGCCCTTAAAGTCTTTGAAAATCGTGAGAACCTACAGGAAGCAACTAACAAAAAGATGACTAAAGTCCTTGAATTACTCTATGAAAGAGAAACCAAGAAGGGCGAAAGAAAACCAAAAAGTGAAACTAAGAGTCGACGTCCCCCTTTAGATAAAAATCAGTGTGCTTACTGTAAGGAAACAGGCCATTGGTGCAAGGACTGCCCAAAACTTAAAAACAAATTAGAGCGTGATGCTAAGACATTAATGTCCCAAAATTGAGGGTGTCAGGGCTTGCCACCACCCCCCGAGCCCCGGATAACTCTCCAAGTGGGGGGGCAACCCGTGGACTTCCTAGTGGATATGGGAGCCACGTATTCAGTTCTGACTTCTCCCCTGGGTACTCATCTGGGGGGAACCAAACTGGCCGAATTGTTCAGAAGCAGATTTTTTATTCCCCATCTGACCAAGATGGCCACCTCCATTAGCTCCAGATGCCCACAATGCCAACAGGTTATTCAAAGGAAAAAGTCCAGGTGAACATTGGGAAATTGACTTTACTGAAATGAAGAAACCTGGCCCTTCAGGGGCATCGACACTTATTGATGTTGGTTGATACCTTCACTGGCTGGGTAGAAGCATTCCCTACTAGATCCAAGTCAGCTTTAGTTGTAGTCAAAAAACTCTTATATGAAATAGTTCCATAATTTGGCCTACCCTTATCTATGGGGTCCGACAATGGCCTGGCTTTCATAGCTCAAGTTACCCAGAAACTTGCTCAGCTCCTAAAAGTTAATTGGAAACTACATTGTGCATATCAGCCACAAAGTTCTGGGCAAGTAGAGAGAATGAATCGAACCATAAAGGAGACACTGACCAAATTGATTCTACAAACTGGCGATAATTGGATAAGCCTCCTTCCCTTTGCACTCCTAAGAGCATGCTGTACTCCCTACATTGCTGGAATTACCCCCTTTGAGGCCCTCTATGGACATCCACCTCCTTTAGTTCCTGGGCTCTCAGAGGACAAGATAGCTGAACTTACTAACCAAGACAGGCACTGCAGCCCATATTGACTTCTATCCACCAGCTGTTTAGACAAAAGAGCCCAGCTCCCTCTGAGGAAACTCCTCTCCATTCATCCATTGACCCCGGGACGCTGGTCCTGATTCGATGGCATCATTGAGAATCACTCAAGCCCTGCTGGGAAGGACCCTACACAGTGGTGCTGAGCACACCAACCGCAGTCAAGGTAGCTGGAAAGACTGCCTGGATTCACCACTCCCACATCAAACAAGTGGACGTCACAGAGGAAGACTCTCAAGATAAATGGACTATACAACAGACTGGTAACCCCTTAAAACTTTACTTAGGCCCCTCTCATAATGAATCCTTTGGTTGTAACCATTCTATTGGGTCTGTTGTTACAGACCCGGGGAGGCTTCGGGCCACCAGGTAACCCTAGAGATGGAAAACCTTGCGACTGCAAAGGTGGCACTCTGTCCTCGGGTCAATTCACTGGCTCATATACCTTAAATGGCTGTCAGGACTCACAGGGGTTTCTCAGAGTTGGATATGTACTAATAAGCCTCAGATGAAATTTACTGCAAAAACCCAATGCCCATGTTCCACGTTCCAGGGAAACATGCACTCAAGCTGTTATGATGAGGTACAAGAGTGCTCAATAGGTGACAAAACTTACTTCACAGCAGTTCTCAAATACACCCACCAGGGTACTTTTGGAGGAGATTGGGGAACAAGTACCTCTACTCTGGGAGCAACCACCAAATATGCTATTGCTGGCTGTAGAGGTACCCCAGGTCAACATGCTTGTTGGAATAAAACAGCACCCCTCCATGTATCGGATGGAGGGGTCCCCCAAGACATAGCCAGAGAACAACAAATTAAAAAAACAGGTTGAGGAACTTACACCTAAGATTCTCTACCATCCACTAGTTTTGCCCAGACCTAAGGAAGTAAGTTTAGACCCTCAAACCCAAGACTTACTTCGAGTCACCCACGAAGCTCTAAATTTGTCCAATCCTAATCTAGCTGAGGACTGTTGGCTATGCTTAGCTCAAGGAACCCAAAGACCCTTGGCCCTTCCTGTTAACCTAACTGTGACACAAAGCGCCAACTGTACGCTAAACATACCTCTAAGAGTACAGCCTATCCGTTTTGAAGAGAACATAACATGCATCCAGGCAAAACAAACCCTTATTAATGAATCAGATGGTACACTAGATTTCGGAGCACTCTCATTCTGCAACTGAACCATCACAAACTGCAGTGATGGGAGCCAACTCTCTCCAGCTTGTTTAGGTGAAGGAAAGGTATTTGTTTGTGGAGGAAATTTAGCCTACACCTCCCTTCCAGCTAACTGGTCAGGGGTCTGCGCTCCAGCAGTGCTACTACCAGACATAGACATAATACCTGGCAATGAACCAGTCCCAGTCCCCAGCCTCGAGATTACTTCAGGCTGGAAAAAGAGAGCCATCACATTGATTCCTTTGGTAGTTGGATTAGGACTTATGGGTACTTTAGCTGGCTCTGCAGGATTAGGCATGTCTGTTCACTCTTACGTTAAGTTATCAAACCAGCTAATAGGTGATGTTCAAGCCTTATCCAGTACAATCCAAGATCTCCAAGACCAAATAGATTCCTTAGTTGAGATAGTATTGCAAAACAGGAGAGGACTAGACTTGCTTACTGCAGACCAGGGAGGCATTTGTCTGGCGCTACAGGAGAGATGCTGCTTTTATGCAAATAAGTCTGGCATTGTCAGAGATAAAATCAAAAATCTGCAGGATGACCTAATCAAAAGAAGACAATTATATGATAATCCCCTCTGGAGTGCATGGAACGGCATACTCCCCTATCTCCTTCCCTTGTTAGGACCATTATGTATGCTCCTTTTAGTCACCACTATAGGACCTTGTATCATAAACCGCTTACGCATCTTTATTTCTGAGCAGATGCAGAGTACTAGATTAATGGTCCTAAGGACTCAATATGAGCTCCTTCCCACTAAATGAGCCAAAGATTTGGCTCAAGTCACAACATCAGAGGGGGATGTAATACTCAGATCATCCACTAACCACCCGCGCCGTCATCTTGGTCTGTAAGCGCCATTTTAGATTTAAGTCCTTGTTCTTGTCACAAGATAAGTTTCTGTTTCTGGAGTAAGTTTCTGTTTCTTACAAAAGTTTCCTTTTCCCCAAAATGACGCTTCACTTGCCGCCCTAAATGACCAACCAGCTCACTCCCCGTGTTCTTATCAGCCTACCCACCAATCAGCTGCGTTGCTCCTCTATAAAAGTAAACTCCCTTAGTTGTGAGGCACGCAGTCCCCAGACCAGTTACCGGAGGCTGCATCACCAGGTTTGGCAATAAAACTCCTTCACCTTTGATTAATTGGATTGAATTTTTGTTTCTTAGTTGGGCTATTACAGCTGCATGTATGTTTAGATGTGTGGGATTGATGACCATATTTCTAGGTTCTTCTTGGATTGTTGAACAGATCTGTTTACACTCTCACTGCTTTAGTGTCCACTTTATGTGCTTTAATGCTGTAACTTGAATAACTATTTCTAAAAGAACAATGTATAATGTATCAACTAGTGATTTCTTACTATTTATCTTCTTTTCTTGAAATTCTGTAATATTTCTACCTTTTTCCTGTTTTTTTTTTTTCTCTTTAAATAAAAAAAATGGGGAAAAAAATGAGAACTGAGGGTTCCTGGCCAGGGCAACTCTCTGGTGGACACTGAAACTTCCTCAGTGAATATTTGCTCATGACCACTAAAAATCTCCACTTTTCTATCGTCCCTATTTCTAAACTTTTCAGTGGATTTTCAAAGTCACCTAGACTACCTTCTTCCAGCTTCAGAGAAGTAACTTTCAACAGTTGTTCGCACTACCTGCTGTGTAATAAGAAAGGGTTTGCATTTGTGACTTACACATGTTAATTAAGACTAAATAGGCTTTTCTTTTCTGTGTGCCTAAAAAAGTAGATGTGCCTTTTTTAATATAAAATGTGATTGCTAGATAATTTGTAAATTTAACCTGTGAGCTTCAAAGATATAGAAATTTAAATTAAGTATAGCCTTATCCTGTTACTAGGAAAGGTTACTTAGATAATTAAGTGAGAGACAAATGCCTGGAGACTCCTTTGCCCAGTGTGGGGGGTGAGGCTCCTCCAGTCAATTGTTCTACTTATCTCTAGAGAAAAGAAAAAACATCCTACTTCCAACTCACCTTTTAAAATAATCAAAATAGTTTATTACAAAGTTATACTTCCTTCTTTAAGCATTCCTTATGGAGACAAAGTTCATGAGTTATCTGTTAAGATAGAATTGCGCATCAGGCCTAGGGTGGATAGGCTGACCAAATCTATCTTCCATTCCCTCAGGCCTGCAACCACCTTCTCTGGAGCAGTGTCAATCCAGGGATGCCAGAGGGCTATTTAGCAAATAAGAATAAAAAAGGGATGCCTTGTTTATCTCCCTTATTTGCATAAAAGATAGCTCAATATCATTTATAGCTCAGTGAAAGTTCCTGAGTTCAATGTTCCTCAGGTACAAAAAGGTTTCATACTTATGCTTTGCTTCTATATTACAGACATGGGTAACACAATGCCAAAGCCTCTCTCTCCTTTGTAATCATCCTTAAGCACTGAAAGATGTTCAACCCTTCCATGTTGAAAAAGAATCAATTGGTATTTCTCTGAAAGAGTGTGTGGCCTACCTATCGCCTAGAGCCAAAGAGGAATACTGAGGGAAGTATTAATTATCATGTTCTTTTACAATTAAAATCATATTTTAAAAAGGAAGAAAAGTAGTTAGAGCTGCAGTATGTTAAAATTTTCTTTGCATTAAAGGATAATTCTTATCTATGCTCCAGCTATAATTATAATCCTTATAAGACCACTCCCATTCATAGGCCTCTTTCTCTCAGTGACTTAAAGCAAATTAAGTTAGAATTAGGAAAATTTTCAGATGACCCTGATTAAGTACACTGATGTCTTTAGAGGACTTACTAAGGTATATAAATGAGGCTGGAAAGATGTAATGTTATTCTTAAATCAGACATTGACTTCTGGTGAGAGACAGGCAGCATTACAAGCTGCTATTGCCTTTGGACATGAATATCATATTGTTACTTTTAGAAGGCCAGAAGATAGCCAGGGGAATCACCAGTCCCCACTGGGATACAAGCAGTTCCTACCCAAGACCCCAGGTGGCCTGCCAATAATACAGGAGATTGGAACAGGAGACATTTTCAAGTGTGTATCCTTGAAGGTCTAAAAAGGACAAAAGCCAAGCCTTCTAATGATTTTAAATTGTCAGCTATTTCTCAGGAAAAAGGTGAAAAACCTCTCTCACATCTTAGACCATTTATCAGAGGCAATAATAAAATGTATGTCTATAGACCCTGATTCAACAGAAGGACAGGTTTTGCTTAAAGACATATTTATTACTCAGCCAACCTCAGATATTAGAAAAAAGCTACAAAAGATGGCATTTATTCCAGATAGTTCACTTGATACTTTTAGTAAAATTTGCCTCCTCAGTATTTTATAACCATGATGAGATGGAGATCAAGGAGAGAAAGCAAAGAGACTGAGAAAAAGCCACTGCTTTTCCTGCCACTTTAAGAGAAACAGACCCCAAGTCTGATTCTCTGGGCTCCAAGAAGAGCTCAACAATAATTACCTACTATCACTGCCACAGGCCAGGTCACCTTAAGAGGGACTGCACTCAGAAGCACCCTGGGCCACACCCCAACTACAAAGGTGACCAGTGGAGGTCAGACTGCCCTCTGAGGCCAAGGCCCCAGGGTTCAGACCCATCCTATCAGTTGGTCCAGCAGGACTAAAGGGCCCCAGGACACTCGCTGCCCTCTGCCTCAGGCTGGGTTGTCATCTCCACAGAGGAGCCCCGGGTAATCATGACTATAGAGGGAAAAGAAACCAGCCTATTGCTGGATACTAGCACAAGCCTCTCGGTCCTTCTTTTCAATCCTGTCTTCCTTCTAGTCAGCATACCTCAGTGAAAGGAGTCACTGGCAAGGAGGTAATTCGGTATTTTTCACAACCCTTTGGCTGTAACTGGGATGACTTAAACCTGCTGCTCAACAGCCTATAGGGTATCTGAGCCATGAATTAGACATTGCAGCTAAGGGATGGCCTGTTTGCCTCAGAGCCCTGGCAGCATGGCTCTTTTATTGCCAGAGGCAACCAAGCTGACTTTAGGCAAAGATCTCATTGTATATACACCTCACAGTGTGGCGGGACTCCTTTCTTCTAAGGCAAGTCTATGGCTGTCTGATAACAGACTTCTTAAATACCAGGCTCTACTTCTAGAAGGACCAGCTATACAAATAAAGACATGTTCTTCCTTAAATCCCACCACCTTCTTGCCAGAACAGGAGGAAGAAATTGAGAATGATAAGCATGACTGAAAGGTAATTCTTCATAGACATGCAGCTAGAAAAGACTTATTAGACACCTTGCTTACTGACCCAGATTTAACCCTCTTCTGTGATGGCAGATAAGAAAAGCAGGATATGCAGTGGTAGCTTTACAACATACCCTTGAAAGTGCCTCACTTACACCTGGGACCAATGCTCAGCTAGCAGAGCTCATAGCTCTGACTGAGCCTTACAACTCAGTAAGGGGCAAAAGGTCAATATACTGATTCTAAGTATGCTTTCCTAGTACTACATGCTAATGCAGCCATATGGAAAGAAAGAAATTACCTAACGGCCAATAGATCTCCTATAAAATATAAGGAGATAAATGATCTTTTATTACAGGCTATCCTTCAAAATTGGATGGCATTAGATGTTCTAGTAGCAGCACAGAGGATCACTTGTGCAATTGTAAAAACTAAATGCTGTGTACACATTCTTGATTCATCTGCTAATATCTCAATAGATATTCAAGATCTAGTTCCTCTTGATGGAAATCTTTGTTATCTATACTCATAATTGTCTTACTGATTTTATTCTTTGGCCCACACATACTTAATTGTTTCTTTGGCTTTGCCTTCTCCAGACTTAAAGCTGTACATGTACCCAAGATGAAAATGCCTGGTGTCTATCGAGGGCCTCTAGACAGGCTCTCTGTGGAAGTACCTCTGACTGCCATTCAAATTCTGGAACCCTGTTCAGCCTGAAGCAGCTAGATCAGAATTCAGCCTGTTTCCCCTCATGGCAGTTCAGGTCACTTCTTCAGAGGGGGGAATGTAACAGGCAGCTGAGCCAGTTAGAAATATCATAGGCAGTCAGACAGGGCTAGGCCCTCAAAGAATCTGGCACAGAGGACCAGATGTCAGATGACCTTGGAGGAGACACATACACCTCTTGCTGTGGGCTAGATCTCAAGACAAAGGACCAAACAAATGCATCTACATCCTGGAGACTGATATTCTAATTAGTTGCCTCTTACCCTGGAGCCACTGTCCCATTCTTTAGGGTAAAGGTCACATCTCCAAGAATACCCACTTTCTACATGAATTACTTTCCTATTTGTCCCTAATGTAATCAATTTTATCTGAACTATTGATCTTATTGGCTAACTGTAGTTATGTTCCACCTTAGGCCCATCTGCCTTGTAAGTTCCCAGTCCTTCCCCACCTTGAAGCCATGGTGTTACTCTATAAAAATCCTTGGAAAAGACAGAGTCCTGGGCAACCTGCTCCAGACCCCCTTCTGTCTCTCTTCAGGCAGAAGCTCAATAAATATATTCTACTCTTTAAAAGAAAAGTAAAGAAAAAATTTGAGGCTCTTTAATTAGTAAACAACAGAAATTTGTTTTTCACAGCTGTGGAGGCTGAAAGTCCAAGATCAAACCACTAGCAGGTTTTGTGTGTGATGGAGGCCCATTCCACATAGCACATGCTATGTGAGTATCTTCATGTGGTGAAAGGGAGAAAAAGGGTGCAGGGAATTAATGATGTATCTTCAAATGGCAGAGGACTAAAGAGAAAAGAGGACTAACTCAGTTCTTTCTGGTTCTTTTTATTTATATTAGTATGTATTTGGGGTGTAAAATGAAAGCATTCTTTGTGGGTTGTTGGTACATGTACATGACATATCTTTTTTTTTTTTTTTTTTTGAGAAAGGGACTTGCTATGCTGTTCAGACTGGAATTGAGCTCACTTTGCAACTCAGACTGGTCCCAAACTTGTGACAATCCTCCTGCCTCAGTCTCCAGAGTACTGGGATTACAGGTATGTAACCACTACACCCGGATTGACACATTTTAATTGTTTTTATATTCCCTTCCTGTTCTCCCTCATCCCTCGCTCCAACTCTTGTTCACCTTCCCATTTGCAAAAGATCTACCTCTCCATTTCCTATTTTCCATTTTTCATTTAAATCCATAATTATGTATAATTTGGGCTTCTCATATAATAGAAACTATGTAATATTTAAGGTTGTGTGTTAGATTTATTTCACTTAAAATTATGAAATGAAAGTGGACCCATTTTCATAAAAATGATTCAGATTTATCCATCTTTTTAGCAGAGCACTTCTCCATTGTGTCCAAATACATTTTCTTTATCCATTCATCTGCTGATGGACATATAGGTAGATTCCAAGATTTAGCTTTTATGAATCATGCTGCTAGAATCATGGGTATGTATGTTGCAATGTAATACAATATCTTTAGCACTTTTGGGAAATATCTAGTAGGGAAAAACCTGGATCAAATGGAATTTCTAGTTTTCATTTTTTGGAGAAGCTCCAGAACAATTTCCAGAGTAGTTTACATTCCCATCAACAATGTAGAAATATTCCTTTTCCCCAATACCAGCATTGGTTATTATTTGAATTATTGATTATATCAACTCCAGCCCATTTATAAAACCCTAACACACTCATTAAGGTGGAGTTTTCATGGTTTAATCACTTCCTAAAAGAGCCCATCTCTTAATACCAACACAATGGAGCTTAAGGACACAACAAAATTTGGTGGAAATTTCAGGTTGTAACACTGCCCCCCTTGCTTTTCCACTAACATCCTGACCTTACTCTGTTTGTACTAGCCATTCCTACTGCCAAAACACTCTTCTCCCATACCTATTTAACTCATTCCTCTCAGTGAAGTTTTCTGTAATACTCAATGTAAAATTGCAATGCACAACTTCCAGTCTGCCTTATACTTACTTTATGATTGACCTCCGCACCATCTAAAATGCTACATTTTGTCTAGCTTCAGTAAAATATAAATTCCAAAAGAGCAGAGACTTTTGTGTGTTTTATAAACTACCAAATTCCCAGAGTTAAGAACAGTATTTGGCACATAATCATAGTAGTTATCATAAATATTTGTGAATGAATGAATCAATTCCATCTTGATAGTTGTAGTTATTGTATAAGACTGCACTGAAGAGCTAATCCAAACCAAGACATGATTTTAGAGCCTTTGGTTGGAATTACAATACTGGAAATCTGTGACAGAGACTGACAGCTAGATATCCAAAGTCCATGTTCCCCTGCCTATCATTTGGAATTGTAGTAAGGAAGCTTAGTTACTTAGTCAGGGATACATTTTCCAGCCTTCCTTGTATTCAGATTTGGCCTATGGTCAATTATCAAAGAAAGGAGGTAATAAAGGTGCAGAGTAAATATGCTTTTTGAAATGAATGAAGTTTTTCCATATTTACTTTCCCTACTTGTTAAGCCCTAGAGGATGATGGACCTCTGAATCACTCCAAAGAGGAAAGCCACACCTAACAAGGAATGCCTGTGTTAAGTTGTCATGTGAGGGAAAAATAAATCATGCTGTGCTCAATTAATTTTAGGGGTTGCTTATCACAGCAGCTGGCACCATGCTAACTAATCCAAGAAGTGATGACTCTTATCATTGAAAGGACAAGTTCTAAGCCTAGAGGTACTTAAGGCTACCACACAAAAGTCTAATGGAGGCCATGTTGGAATTTTGGGCACTGGGAAAACAAGCAGCCAGCTCGCTGCTCTGGTAAGTGTCTGTGGCCTGACAAGCCGCAGCTGCTCCAAGGCAAGAACCATCGGCATTTCCTGAAGTCCATGACATGTTGGAACTTGGGGTGCTGGGAAAACAAGCAGCCAGATCACTGCTCTGGTAATCAGCTGGTACCAGCACACGGGCTATGAGTCAAACATCCATTCCACCCCACCCATTAGCAAGTGGGAGCCAGAGATCTGAGTATCTCTGGGAGGATGAATGTATGCAATATAGCAAATAAGGGGGATTTCTTTCTACCATCTCTTTGAAGGCAAATATTTTTATCACTGTTTTGCTCTGTTCTGATTAATGGTATTGCTCTATTCAATATTCTGTCTTTATAAGTTCAGTATTTCCCTCCATTTTGCTGTACCTGATTGAAAGAACAACTATTGTGAAGAAAACGAGATATACTACTGTACCTAATATTGCTATCCTGGTGACCTGCTGTGAAGTTCTGTACCAATTTCACTACACTGTCTCACTTGGCTTTGTTATGTCTTGTTCTGCTGTATTTTACTACCTTCAAAAAAAAGATAACAAAGTAACAAAATACTTCCAGAAACTCCCAACTCCACCAAAGCTGGTCCATGGGGCATGGATGAGGAGAAACTCAAAAACAAAGCAACAGAATTATATAAGGTGATTAAAAAGTAAATAACAATGGCAAAACAGATCAGTAACATACTGAGCAAGATGAAACATGATATAACTAAACAGATAATGAACTTAAAAGGCAAAGGAAGAAAAAGAAAGTGCTCTAAAGGATAGAACTGCATGTATGTTTAAGTGTGTAGGATTGAAACCATGTTGCTAAGTTTTGGTCAGATCATTGAACAGAACTGTTTGCAGCCTCACTGTTTGAATGTCCACTTTGTGTGCTTTAATTTTGTAACTTAAAAAACTACGTCTAAGAAGACAATATGTAATTTATCAACTAGTGATTTTTTACTGTTTATTTTTTCCTAAAATTCTGTATTGTTTCTACCCTTTTTCCTGTTTTGCTTTTTTTTCTCTTTAAATAAATTTTTTTTTAAAGTCTAATGAAACCCACTGATGAGAGAGGAAAGCAAATCTATGGAAATACAAGGATCACAATGACATGAGCCTCTGAATGAACTTGATTCTGTCAATGATTTCTTCCCACTTTTTGAACTGATAAATAATTTCTTTTTTGCTCAAACAGAATGAGTTCGTGAGAGTTTTCTGTCACTCAGTAGAAAAAGATCTGACTGTTAGCAGGTAGACAGAGAAATGTAGGGGAAAGATCATGGCAGATCTTGACCACCCAAGAACTTTGGAACTAGACAGAGGCTTTAGTGAAAAGGGCATAGAAACAATGTCTGATAATCTGAAACTTCTTATCATCTAATGAGTAATAACCAACATTTCTTTCCAAAGGTGTTCTTTCCATTACAATTAAAATTTGTTTCTCACTGGGAGCTATCAGTTCTCACTCCCTGTGCCTTTCTAGCCCTATCCTATAGTTCTACAATGTTCCTCTTTGATGGTGACATTTTAAGCCTAGTGGGTCTCTTGAATATTCTGACAGTCACCCTGAAGAGCAAGTACTCTCTCTCAACACCCACCACTGATGCTTTAGGTCAATTACCTTCATGACAGTTGTTGGGGAGCAAAATATTCCAACCAACTAGAGATCATTTTAAATCTGTTAAATTGCTGGATTATTGAAACTGATGAAGTTTACTTCCTCTGTGCTGTTGGTTATGATTTTTAAGCTCTCTTTGTATCAATGTCCTCATTAATAAAATTAATACATTAAAAATATTGCAAAGCACATAGAAATGTGCCTCTTACATAGTAATCAATCAATGTTTTAATTTTTCATTGTCATATTTTAATCATATATTTTATCATTATTATTACTAATTGAATATGTATTATAACCCTAGTATTATAGTTTGTGTCTAGATGTCCACCCAAAGTCTTATGCAGACATAGAGTTTTTTCAGATGTGGCTGAATCTAGAGTATGTGTTGCTGGGATTAAGGGTATATAATTGGTAAATCAGTCTACTGATTGGTTTGGCATAGTTCTGGCCAGGATTAAGGGTGTGAGTACTATACCTGCCTTAGGCCAGGTAGCCTTCTGTCTTGGTTACTTTTCTCTTGCTGCTAAAACAAAATACTTGAGACCCAAAGTTAAAGGGGAAAAGGTTTATTTGGTTCACAGTTTGTAGAGTTTTCAATTCATGATCAGCTAGCTCTAAGGCAGGGTGGCTTGGCAAGGGCCTCACACAATAGAACAGTTTGTGGTAGGTAGAAAATAACAGAGCAACAAGGGAAGGAGACAAGACTATGTCTGTCTCTTATATTGGATGCAGGCAATTCATCCTAGGGTGGTTGTAGCACTCACACCCAGCATTGGACCATGAATAAATCACAAACTCTAGAATCAGGCACCACTGAAAAGTCCACCCCCCCATGAATACATGAGACTTTGAGGTAGAGGGGAGGACATCTAGACACAAACCATAACACCTGCATACAACATAAGGGACAAAAAGTGTCTCCATCCCTCTCTGTAAAGCTGGATTCTGATATGACTCTCCAAGTACCCAAGTACCCAGACTATATGCCAGCAGAGGCATTGTTCTCAGCTTAACACTGGTGCCACTGGAAAACAAGGGATGTCATAAAAGAGTTAAGATGGAGAATGGAATCTTCCAGGAACCAAGACCTCTAAAGATGCCCAAACATTTACATCAACTGCCTAAAGGACATTCCCTGCTCAGCCACAAGACATCCAGAGAGCTTAGCCACTGATATGTAATACAATCTTCCTACCTCTTCCTTTGTGCTGCATAAAGGAGGCCTTTTTGCCCTTTGTCTACCTGCATCCAGGCACAATAAAATCCATGTTATGTTCCCTTTACACACAGTGGTCTCAGTCTCACCTCATGGCATTCCTTACACTTTCTATTGCTTTGCTATCTTCTGGCTGCCATGAACTCATTCTCCTTTGTTGTTTTTGCTATCTTCCACCAACAAGAATGGTTGTCCCTCTGCCATGGGCCACTGTGCCTTGGAGCCAGCTGATTATAGACTGAAGCTTCTACAAACTGTGAGCTAAATAAACCTTTTCACTTTTAACTTTGGATGCTAGGTATTTTGTCTCAGCAATGAGAGAAAAGACTGAGACACCTAAGCTCTGGTTCTGTGCCAGGTAACTTACATCAGTAAACAGATAGATATGCTTCTGACCTTTATGAAAGTTACAATGCAATGGAGGAAAGGTGCACAAAAAATGAAGATAAAGACTGAAACACACCATGAATAACTGTACTATGGAGCCTACAAAGAGTATAGGTGATGATTTCAGCAGTATGCTAAGATTTCCTCAGTCCACTCAGATGTCATATGTATCCTAGCAGGTTGTGCAAATATACTGCCATATAAAGGATAATCAGATTTTGTTGAACTTCCTCATACTTTCTTTAAATCTTGGTGATGTTTTCACTTTGAGTCACGTATAGCAACTAAATTGAGAAATGGTATGATATTTTCAGAGCTTAAGATTTCTGAGTCCTAAAAAGCAGAAAGGAAGGAAGGAAGGAAGGAAGGAAGGAAGGAAGAAAGAAAGAAAGAAAGAAAGAAAGAAAGAAAGAAAGAAAGAAAGAAAGAAAAGAAGAAAGAGAGAGAGAGAAAGAGAAGAAGAGAGAAAGAATCCTCTTTTAAGAGGGGCTAGTCCAAATTATGGTACTTTCATAAAAATCACTTGAAATAACAGGCTTCTAAAATGATATTCAAAAATCTCAATAAACACAGATTATTCTACTGATACATTAAAGTGGAAGCTTGCTGAACTCTTCAGCACACAAGAGTGCTGTTGAAACATAAGAAAAATGCAAAATTTTACTAAGGATCTCTTCATAGGCCCAGCAATGTCTTTTAATGTTCTAGGCACATATGTGGATATTTATTCCTCTCAGAGAAAGAGTGGGAAAGCACAATGCATGAAAGAATTGAGTAAAAGCAAAAATTGCTACCTAAAAATTAACAGTTTATATCAGACTCAAGGAATGCAATGCTCTTATCTTTGTTTCCTATGACACAATCCAGCTCAAATATCACTAATGTTTAACTGACAATTCAATAATTGTGCAAATGTCCACATATCCTGCTATATCAAACCAGTATTGAGCTGTAGCTGTAGTTTAAAAGGAGGAGATGATACACTGGTTGTCTTATAGAGACACTGTATTTCAAAAGAAGGCCCAGTAGAATAAATGTCACAGGCAACTATGTTCCTGTCAGCGTGGTGGTTTTCTCTTGATACTATGGTGCTTCAGGAGAAAAAAACCCTAAGTTTAGAGAAACTGAGGGATAATTGTTGGTTCCTAGCAAGCACAAGGTTGTGAGTTCCATTCCCAGTACAAAAAAAAATTTCTTCCTGCCTAAGAAAAGCATGACTTTTTGTGTCACTTGCTAGAAACAAATACATAAAACTTACCATTTTAGTATAATCAATGGGAACCTGCTGAGGGAGGGACAGGGCCAGAGTCTAGGTAAGGTCTCCAGGAAATGAACCACATTTTAGAAAGATAAAAGAGATGATGTCCACATTCCCCGCTCCTCTAACATAATCTCCTGTACTCCAGACTGCAGTAACTCATTGAACATCAAACTTGCCAGGTTTTTCTCTGTTCATGCTAATCCCACCACCCAGAATGCCTCCTATCATATTTCCTTGCAAATTCCAAAGTGCTGGCTGTATGAGCACACTTTTGTCTCTAATATGAATGACTATAGTTATCAATCAATTGGCTTAATGCAAGAATGAAATACAATATTATACTGACATATTTGTCACAATCTGGGGGTATAGCTGAGTGGTATATTGCATGTGCAAGACCTGAGTTAAATTTCTAATTCTGCAAAAATAAGTTTACAAATAATCACATTGCCTGTAACATATTTCTAACAAATGTTTTGTTAGTAATAATGAAAACATATAGAGAACTTATCATATGACAAGCATTGTTCAAACATTTTTGGGCTATCACTGTATTGATGTCTCACAATTCTAATCACTATTATGCAAGTGATAAAACTAAAACACAGAGAGTTGAATTAACCCACCACAGGTCACACAGCTAACAGGTGGTGGAGCTGAGATCTCTAACCTAAAATGTCAGGAACTAACAAGAAGGGTGATGAACAGTACACTGGCAAGTGACTCTGCTGGGAGTGGTTTAGAACTCTAACAACAGAAAAAGATTTGGTAAAACACAGCACAAGGACTCTTAAATAGATAAGATGAAACCTACACTTATGCTAAAAAAATAGCAAAACTATAATGTTTCTGCTCTTCTTTGGATCATTATTTTAGCTAAGTTGATGTGTGCTAGTGTTATGTTTCTAAAATGACTGCAAGTTTTAGAAATAGACAAAGTATAAATTAAAAATAAATATCTATGTGCATATTGGATGAGAACCACCAGCAACATACAAGAAATGGATTTAAAGGTTTTAGTGACTGCAAGATTATTTTCAATCAGTGGTGTGAGGTGCATTTAAAGAATGATTCTGATCATAAAATCACATTAACAGAATCTAAGTATCTAAACAAGAAAAGTGAAGGTCCTTCTTTATAGTGACCCAATTTCAAGTGTTGGGTTCTGTTTTAGTTACTTTTTACTCATCACTGTGACAAAATACCTGATGCCTAAAGTTGGGAAAGGAAAGGTTTATTTCTTACAGTTTTTGAAGGTTTTAGTCCTACTCAGATGGCTCCAAGGCAGGGTGATATGGCGGGGCCGCAGTTCATGGTGGCTGCAAAAAGCAAGGCATAAACCGGCAAGAGAGAGAGACACGCCTTCCTCCTGCCATTACATTGTATGCTGGCTCCACTCCTAGGCAAGTATAGCACTGACACCATCAATCCAAGTGCTAGACAATGAACCAATCAAAAATGCACAATGCAAATGCATGAGGCTTGGAGGCCACTGACATAAACCATGAGAGGTTCTAAACCCTGCCTTTGAGAAAGGGTGCTGGTAAACTGCAGTGTGTTGCAAGGCAGGTAACAGTTATGGAAAAGCATCTTAAACGCTTATCATTTGAAGATGGGTTAAATTTAGAGAACAGGAAAGTTGGAAGAAATATGAACTACAGAAAGAACAAATTTTAAGCAGTAGGTCTTCTCTAGAAGGCTCCAGAAGACAGAGCCCAAGTTTGAAAGGTAAAGAAAAAGTGATCATATCCCAGTATGAAGAAAAGACAGCCATGGGTGAATTTAGGGAGCAGAGAGAACAGCCTCATCAATTCCTAAGTCACAAAGTAGTAGGGACCAGATGACCATGTAAAAGCCAATGGGTCATGGAATCAACACAGGATTTGAAGGGAGAGATCACTGGGTAGCTGGTGATGTAGTAGCATGTGGAGCATGGTGGGCTGTTAGGATTTTATTTCATGTGCAATGACACCCCATTACGTGGCTGTCTCCTCTTGTTATATAAATCCAGCCTAAATTACCTTCCTAATCCACAAATAATTTTATGTCTTTTCAACCCATTTTTATAGCATTACAAATCAATAAGTTAGGTGCTGCGATTTATTTGTTTGCTTATGTGAAGATAAGACCACCATCTTATTCCTCCATCATATCTCCAACATTTATGAAGTTCAAGGCACAGAAATATTTGTTCAACAAATGAATGAACCCCCATTACTCAACTGAGGTAACTAACACCAATTTATGTTCAGTGATATATAGATCTCTCAAACTAAGATCTGATACTATATTTTGCAGGGCCATCTGCTATGGTGGCCCAAACATACACAGCTCTTATCTTAGACAATCCAGTGCTAAAATTTGCATAGACTAGACAGGGGATTGACTCCTTCTAGAACTCTTCTGTAACACTTCTGTTTAATAACATAACTGCATCTTAGCATTCTGCATTCTCCATGAACTTTGGCCTCATGAAAACCAAATAAATAAATAACCACTATTAATTTCACATTGATTTCTTTAGGAATTTACTCATTCTTAAAATGTGAGTTTTCCTAGTTGTACATTCTCATATAAATGAATATGTTTGTGTATACATATAAATGTTTAAATAATACCTCTTTCTCCCATTCTTTTTTCACTTTCCCTTGGCAACCAACTCGTAAACTGTTACCTGGCTAAATGATCCACCACAGTACTATGTTTGGTTAAAAGATTTTTCCTGGAGACCCCAGCAGTTCTTGTTATAATCTGACATTAAAAATAAATAACAAACAATCACTCAGCAGGCTCAGGGCTCCTGCCCACCTTAGCTGAGTTCCACATTCATGCCAAGAATGTAAAAGGTCTGAAAGAACTCCCAGCATGTTCCTTAGGGTAAAAGAAACACTGCAAGAAGTCTACTACACACAAGCTGATGGTCAGGCTATCAAAGGACAGGGCTGTCATATTTAATCTACAATAGGCAGAGGAAAAGGCTTATGTGGACTTCAAGATCAAGTGTGCTCATGGAAATGAACTCTGATGACATCCTCAAGGGAACTAAGAGAAGATATCTAAGGTAATCATATTTTCCACATTGAGAATTGGCACATATGAGTATATAAGAAATTGTTTCTTTTTTGTAACATTTTTGTTTGCCCAGGTGTGTGTTCATGTGCACATGTACATACACACAAGTGAAGTGATTCTATGTTTATAAAGAAGCTGGTAAAATTCATAATTAACCTCAATACTTTGAATTTTACAGGTTCCTGGGATGATTTGATTTCAAGGAAGAAAATGGAAAGAACACTCTAAAGTAATATTATATTTAAAAATGCTAGTTAGAAACTTCTGCTCACCTTTAACTCCATTTCTAAAAAAGACCAAAAATGTTGATTTCTAGTGAAGAAACTTTCAATGATTCAATATGCCAACAAA
The DNA here is from genome assembly GCA_004027455.1 of Hydrochoerus hydrochaeris. Lineage (NCBI taxonomy): Eukaryota > Metazoa > Chordata > Mammalia > Rodentia > Hydrochaeridae > Hydrochoerus > Hydrochoerus hydrochaeris. The sequence goes on along the minus strand of PVLA01003671.1, from coordinate 182,039 downwards.
CTATGCTAGAAAATCCTTAAGCAAAAATTCAGGATTCTTTTTTTTTATTTTAAAGAGAATAAAACAAAAGAGGACAGATCTAAGCAGATCAGAACAGAACACTGTAAGCAGCACAGCACTTCACAACAAGACAATTGGATATTAACATTAGCTATCATAATGTCCCTTTCTTTGAAATAGTGGAGCTTAGCTTTACATATAATAATGTCAAACACAACAAAGTAGAATAAAACCACTCAAGAGAATGAAAGTATTGCAAGGCATTCTGAACCAAATAACCAAAGATGAACAATGGCTGCTATATTATCTCATTTTCCATAAAAATTTTGTTTATACTATCATACATATTAAAATCCAATAAGACACAACATGATAGAATCAATGGTAATAGAAAAACAAGAGTATTGTAGGACTTCAAAGTGAGATGATATTAAATCAGCAATGACTGCCATATTGTCTTGCCTTCAAAGTAACTTCATATGATCACATATATTAACATCAAACAAAAAAGAATAAAATCATCCCAACCAATGAATGAAAACATAAGACTTCAAAGCAGTATAATGGTGAACCATGATTACCATAAAATCTTCTGTATTCTTATCATTTTTTACACTAGGAAGACTATACAGTATAAATACATGTGAGTTTGGCTTATTTCATTTATGAGTATAGATTCAAGTTGCATCCATTTATTTATAAATACCTCAATGTGATCATTCTTTATAGTTGAGTAGTACTCCATTGTATAAAAGTACCACAATTTTTTTGTCCATTCCTCAGTTGATGGGCACTTAGGTTGTTTCCAAGATCTGGCTACTACAAACTGTGCTGCTATAAACATGGGTGCACATATATCACTGTGGTAAGATGTTTTCAGATCTTCTGGGAATATAGCTAAGAGTGGAATACCTGGGTCGAATGGGACTTCCAACCCCAGCTTTTTGAGGAATCTCCAGATTGACCTCCACAGTGGTTGCACCAGTCTATATTCCCACCAACAGTGCAGAAGAGTTCCTTTCCCCCCGCCCCACAGCCTCTCCAGCATTTGTTGTTGGTAGTTTTGTTGATCTTGGCAATTCTTTCTGGAGTGAGATGGTATCTCAGTGTGGTTTTCATTTGCATTTCTCTAATGACCAATGATGATGAACATTTTTTCATGTATTTATTTGCCATTCATATTTCATCTGAGAACTGTATGTTTATCTTGGATGCCTAGTTATGGATTGGATCTGTGAATTTTGGGGGTCTGATTTTTTTAAATTCTTTATAAGTTCTAGACAGAAGTCCTTTGTCTGAGGGACAGTTCACTAACATTTTTCCCAGTTTGTAGGTTTTCTTTTCACTCTGCTGGAGATTTCTTTGGACATGGAGAAGCTCTTTAATAAGGCATGATCCCAGCTATTGATTCTGGGAAGTATTTCCTGTGCAGTTTGGTTCTTGTTCATGAATTCTCTACCTACACTTATGTCTTCAAGATTTTTACTTACTTTGTCTTGCAACAAGTTAGTGTTTCTGTTTTAATATTTAAATATTTGATCCATTTAGATTTTAGTTTAGTACATGGTGATAGACATGGGTCTAATTGTAGTTTTCGGTATATGGACAGCCACTTTTTCCAGCACCATTTTTTAAAGAGTCTGTCGTTCTTCCAGTGAACATGCTTGGCCCCTTTTTCAAAGATAAGGTGGTTGAGTGTGTTTGTAGTTGTATCTTCTAGTCTATTCCATTGATCTTCAGGTCTGCTTTCATTCCAATACGATGTTGATTTTATTACGGTAGCTTTGTAGTGTAACTTCAAGTCAGGGATTGTGATGCCTCCTGCCTTGCCTTTGCTGCTTAGAATTGCCTTTGCTATTCTAGGCCTCTTCTGGTTCCAGATGAATTTTAGGAGTGCTTCCTCTAGATCTATGAGGTATGTAAGTGGTATTTTCATTGGGATTGCATTGAATCTGTATAACAATTTTGGGAGAATGGCCATTTTTACAATATTTGTTCTTCCTATCCATGAACAAGGGATGTCTTAGCATTTTCTGAGGTCTTCTTTGATTTCTTTTTCAGGATATGATAATTTTCCCTGTACAACTCTTTTACATATTTCATTAGATTAATTCCTAAGTATTTCATTTTTGGGGGATGCTAGTGTGAAGGGTATGGCTTCTCTTATTTCTCTCTCAGTGATTTTGTTGTTAGTGTATAAGAATGCTATTGATTTTTGAGTATTGACTTTGCATCCAGCTACATTGCTGAATTTATTTATTATATCTAGGAGACTTTCAATGGAGGTTTGGGGGTCTTCTATGTAGAGTATCATGTCATCTGCAACTAATGATAATTTAACATCTTCTTGTCCTTTACTCCTTTTATTTCTCTCTCTTCTCTAATTGCTGTGGCTAGTATTTCCAGTACTATATTGAATAGGAGCAGTGATAGGGACAATCTTGTCTTGTGCCTGGTTTCAAGGTAAAGGGGCATTTCAGTTTTGGGGCATTTAACATGACACTGGCTGTTGGTTGGTTGTGGATGGTCTTTATCATATTGAGGTAAAGACCATTTATTCCAATTCTCTGTAAGGTTCTTATCATGAATGGGTGTTGGATCTTATCAAAAGCTTTTTTGGCATTATAGAAATGATCATGTGATTCTTACTTTTGGCTCTATTGATATGGTAGATTACATTTGTTGATTTACACATGTTGAACCATTCCTGCATGCCTGGGATGAATCCCATTTGGTCATGGTGTATAACTTTCTTGATGATTTGGTGCATCCTGTTTGCCAATATTTTATTGAGAATTTTTGCATCTATGTTAATTAGGGAGATTGGCCTATAGTTCTGTTTTAGTTGGGTCTTACTCAGGTTTTGGTACTACAGTGATATTTGCTTCCAGGAATGACTTAGGGAGAATTGCTTCCCTTTCAATTTCATTGAAGAGTTTGAGGAGTGTTGGCATTAAGTCTTCTTCGTATTTCTTGTAGAATTCCACAGTAAATCCATCTGGGCAGCTCTTCTTTTTTGGTAGGGACTTGATTACATTTTCAATTTCATTAATAGAAATTGGGTTATTCAGCAGTTTTACATCTTCTTGATCCAGATTTGGTGGTTTGTATGTTTCTAGGAATCTGTTCATTTCATCAGTGTTATCGAACCTAGGAGAGTAGAGATTTTCGAAATAGTTGTTGATGATCTGTATTTCCACAGGGTTGGTAGTGATTTCTCCTTTTTCATTCTGTGTTGCATGAATCTGAGTCTTTTCTTTCCTTTTTAAAATTAGGTTGGCTAGGGGCTCGTCAATTTTATTTATTCTTTCAAAGAACCAACTCTTTGATTCATTGATTCTTTGAATTCTTTTCTTAGTCTCTATTGCATTAATTTCTGCTCTGATCTTTATAATTTCCTCCCTTCTTTTGGCTTTGGGCTTGGCTTGGTCTTCTTTTTCTAGATGTTTGAGGTGTAATATCAGGTTGATTATTTGTGTTCGTTCTGTTTTCCTGATGTGGGAATTCACCACAATAAATTTTACTCTGAGGACCGCTTTCATTGCACCCCACAGGTTCTGGTAAGTTGTATTTGTATTTTCATTTGCTTGTAGATAGTGTTTAATTTCCTCTTTAATTTCCTCTGTGACCTACTGATTGCTCAAGAGCATATTATTCAATTTCCATGTGTTTGTGGGGTTTTTGCAGTTACTTTTATCATTAATTTCCAGTTCATGGCACTATGATCTGATAACATGCATGGGATAATTTCAATTCTTTTGCATTTACTTAAATATGTTCTGTGGGTTAGTATATGGTCTATTTTAGAGAATGTCCCATGTACTAGTAAGAAGAATGTATATTCTGATGTTGTTGGATGGAACACTCTGTACACGTCTATCAAACCCATTTGTTCACAGGATTTGACTCAGTTCTGTTATTTCTTTGCTGATTTTCTGTCTAGTTGATCTATCCCTTTGTGTCAATGGCATGTTAAGATCTTCTGTTATAATTGTGTTATTGTCTATTTGATTTTTCATTTCTGTGAATACTTGCTTTGTGTAGTTGGGTGCTCTGAAATTTGGTGCATATATATTTAAGATTGTTATCTCTTCCTCTTGCAGTTTTCCCCTAACTAGTATGTAGTGACCTTCTTTATCTCTTTGGACCATTCTTGGTTTGAAGTTCACATAGTCTGCAAACAGAATAGCTACCCCCACTTTTTTTTTTTTTTTTTGAGTTCCTGTTGCATGGAATATTGTTTTCGATCCTTTGACTTTCAGTCTATGAGTTTCCTTTTGGGTTAGATGGGTTTCTTGTAGACAGCATATGTTTGGATGTTGTTTCTTGATCCATTCTGCCAGTCTGTTTCTTTTAATTGGTGAATTGAGGCCATTTACATTAATGGTTATAGCTGTCATATATTGGTTTACTGTTGACATGTTATCTTTCTGATGTTGTATCTTAGCTTTCCATTCTGTTTAATTGTCTGTCTTGCTTAGTGGCCTTTTCTATGTGTATATAGAGTGTCTTTCAGTATTCTTTGTAGGGTTGGTTTGGTGATCATGAAGTTCTTTAGCTGTCCTTCATCATGGAAGTAGCTTATTTCTCCATCCATTTTGAAGGACCGTTTTGCAGGGTACATCAGTCTGGGTTGGAAGTCGGTTTCTTTAAGGATCTGAAAAACTTCACTCCATGCTTTTCTTGACTTCATTGTTTGTGTTGCGAAGTCTGTTGTGATTCTGATAGGTTTTCCTTTATAGGTGACCTGTCTTTTTTCTCTAACAGCTTTTAATATTATGTTCTTATGTTGGATTTCTGGTATGGTGATTATTATATGTCTGGGTGTTGTTTTGTTTTAGCTATGGTTATTTGGAGTCCTATATGCCTCACTAATCCATATGTTAGTTTCCATACTCATGTTTGGTAAGTTTTCAGCTATTACTTCTGTAAACAGCCTCTTGATATCATTTGTGTTGCCCCCTTATTTTTATTTTATCCCTATTGATCTTATATTGGGTTTTTTTGCATCATCTTGCAGCTGTTGAATTGTTATTTCCTGATTTCTTGTTATTTTTAGAAGATCTTTCATTTCCTATTCACTAGCTACAATCTTATATTCAAAGTCTGAGATTCTATCTTCACTTTCGTTGAGGTGGTTTTTGCAACTTTCATTAGTTTTTGATTTCCTGTATATCTCTTTGAATCTGCTTTACGGATTCTGTTTGTCTCTTAAACTGTTTATTCAGGGATTCTATCATTTTGCTTTGTTCCTCTAATTTTTTAGCTGTGTCTTCATTGGATGCATTTAGTATTTCTTTCACTACTTTTATCATTTCTTCTTTTACCTTGGAATATATTTCTAATTTGAGTTCCCTCATAGCTTCCTATACTTGCTTCTTTATTTCAGTTGATATCATTTTGTGCATTTCAGGTGTATGTGTAGCATTTTCTTCTATGTACATGACTCCTAGGTTTTCTTGGGATGGGCTGGAGATTTGAGATTGCATTTTGGTCTTTTGTTTTGTCATTTTCCTATATTTCCGTGTTTCCAGCAATTTTCCAAAGCTTTCCCTTAATGTGATGGAAATAACCTCCTGACCCTCTGCTACTGGGACTCAGTTGGCTTTGGCTCCCCTTGAGTGATACCCTGGTTGAATGAAGGTCACTGGGCGCAGTCCACTCAAGCCTGCAGAACCTCTGGAGCCTAATCCAGTGACCTAAGAGGGCTGGGCAGGCACCCAGCTGCCAGGATTGATGGTCCCAAACTTTTCTGGGCCTGCCCTGGTGAGCTGCAACTTACCTCATGGTGCAGCACTGGCTTGGCTCCCCTTTTGGCGGGCCTGGCTTACCTGGTTGAATGAAGGTCCCTAGGCACAGTTCACTAAAGCCCACGGAACCTCTGGAGCCTCAAATTCAGGATTCTTTATCCTACCTATCTGACTTTATTCCCTTTTATAAACTACATTAACCAGCATTGACCAGTCTAGTGATGTGAACCTTTAGAGACAAAGTGACCAAGCTACAACCCAAAACTCACTTTCTTATCACCAAGGGCCAACTGTGAATTAAACTTAAACACTGAGATTTAAGTTTAGGAAAAAGAAACTCATCCATTAATACTTTTTTGCTTAAAATAAAAGTACTGTGGCACATATGCCATAGGTTTGCCACCATTGGACTAGATTTATGCTGCACTAACAAAGTTCCAAACTGGTCTCTTAATGCAGCAAAGGTATGTTTCTCGCTTACGTTCACTATTTATCAGAGATGCCCAGAGAGCTCTGTTCCATGTATTCACTCAGAGACTCAGGGTGACAAAGATGTCATCATGTTGCAGTGGCATATCTAACACACGAAGCTCCCCTCTAAGTCACCAGGCTAACAGAAGCTGGAAAATTCTGGATTGTTTTTTTAATGCCTGAATCAAAAGTGATACATGTTCACTTTTCTCACATTTCTTTGTCTTGAAGTAGTCTTGCAACCTCACTCAGCACATGGAGGAATAAAACTATAGAGGAGGAAGTCCTGGCACTGCCACACAAGCCTTTGAGAATACTTAACCACTCCACTCAATGCCTTGTATGAGCTATGGTAATTTACCTAGACTCTGTTCATAATAAAAATGTTTTATTAAGGCTTTGTTAAAAGCAAGTGATGAGCTTCACATAAAGTACTCAGGATAGTATCTGATATGTAGTAGGTTCTTATTTATGATGATGAACATGGTTAGCAAAATGATGGTGATGAAGATAATGATGGTGTTGTGATGGTGATGACATTTAATTCTGTAAGTATAGCCTGTTAAACAGACACCATGTCAATACTGTTTTTATTAGTCATCTCCCCTACACTATAACTACTTTTATGGCTGTTTCCCTCAACCACCGTGTCCTGCTCCCACTCATCTGCCTTTTCAATACTATTCATCCTTTAAGCCTACCACTACCACAGAACTTTGGACAAGCCATGTCAGTCCTTCTAGCAGCTATTTCTCTTTCCTCAGAATCTCTTTCTTGGTGTCAGTAATCATAGCGATTATTTGATGATCTCACATTCAACACCGTGACTCTCCAACAAGACTGTCAGTCTCCTTAAATAAAGGCCACATATTTTCATTCCCAGCAACAGTTCATAATGCAGACATTAATAAGTAATATTATTTGGGAGCATCTATAAGCCCCTTATTGTACATTAGCATTTCTCAAACTTTAGCATGCCTCAGAGTCATGTGGAAGGTTTGTTAACACGGAGGTGCTGGGCTCGACCCCCAGACATTGATTCAGTAGAGCTAGAGTGAAGGGACATGAGCATTCACATTTCTGAAGGATTACCACATGATACTGATGCTGCTGGCCCAGGAACCACATTCTGAGAACAACTGTTATAAACACACAGTCACATTACATTTGTAATTATACTTAACGTTCCCAATCATCCTTTAAAATAATGTTTCCTAATAGATACTTGAGGAAGTAACTGCCCAGAAAGCTGAAGTTAGTTGGCCAAGTTTATCCTTCTTGAGAGCAGCAGATGCAAGATTGTGACTCAACCCTGACTAACCATAAGTAGGACTGTGTACACTGACTGTATCATTACATGCAAAAGTTCACTACATGATTGAAAGAAAAGATTACTTTTGTTTTTCATTCAAATGTTGATCAAATTTTAATATACAGAAGCTAAAAACTTCAGTGTACGTCACTGGTAAAGAAATTTGCTCCAGCTAAACACGGAATATCACTGCTAATGACCAAAGTCCTAAATCAGAAGCACAATGATAGCAACATGCATACAGACAGCAATGACAGAATAACCACAGTTATCACCCAGGGAGGCTACCTTAAGGCCCCCCGCTGCTTTGGGATACGGCCTGGACCTTTGCTTAGGGACTCCTGCCTGCCTTTACTATTTGTCTTTTATGTTCCAGCTGACATTTTGGCTATTTCCTAAGGCATCTGGTTTTTTAAAAAATATAAAAATAAACCAAAAGTGTACAGCACTTTCTCAAAGTAGCATCTGGACAGGCTTAGCATTAAGAAAACCCTGGAAACAACACTTCCTTTCCTGTGACCACATTGCCCTCTAGGGGCTATCAGTTTCCAGACAAAGGAATAGCTCCATTGCTTCCCAGCCTGGATAAACGCGTCTGAGGTCCAAAGACAGGGCTGCCCCAAGCCCAAAGAAGCATAGCCAGTGAGATTTGTGGGAGTTATGCATGTTGTGAAACAGAGAAAGAGGGACCACTAATGGTCTCCTTCAGGGCCTTCTTCCTACAAAGGGCCTAAAGTCCTGCCTATATCTCATCTAATTTTCAAGCCACATCTAGAACAGTTGTGTGCTCAAGTACAGCTCAGAAGAAGAAACAAAGGACATATGACAAAAGAAGGGTGGAGATGATTAAGAAAAAAAGACTCAAAACCATGAAGCATAAAGAAAGAGGGGAAGACTCCAGATGCTGGCAGGTTCTCTTCAAAGAGGTCTAAGACAGGTCTAAGCATTCCAAGAGTGTGTCCTGCTAGTTGTTAAAAGGTATTCTGAAGAGGGTTCTGAGAGCAAATACATTTCAGGAATGTGGATAAAGAGTCCAGCAGACTTTTTCAGTGGTGGCTCTCTAAGGAATTTTAACACACAGTCACCCTTCCATATCCATAGGTTTCACATCCACAGATTCAACCATTAATTAAAAAACACCAATTAAAAATACTTGGAAAGAAAAAATTATATCTGTACCAAACACATACAGACATTTTTTGGTCATTATTCCCCTAAGCAACACAGTATAACCATTATGTATAAAGCATTGATAATAAATTATGCATTACACGTAATGTAGAGATGATTTAAATATATAGGAGTTTATGTATATGTGCCATACAATTCTACACCATTTTATATAAAGAGTATTATGAATGTGGTATTAGCCAGGATTCTGGACAAAATCCCTGGAGATATCAATGGGTAAAGGATACAATGTGTTTACCGACTCATTTGTTCAGAAATACTTTTCCCCGAGGCATGCCTTCTAACTCGGCACTGGTTTTCCTTGAACCTCTCTTGGGGATCATTTACATTCACAATATATTAGTTGTTCTATATCCAAATTTGCATGAATGAGAATAACTGCTAGAGCACAAAGGTTTGCTCTGCACAGCCCAAAGGGGTGATCACAGTGATAATATGGACTGGTTAACACTCTACGATTTAAATACATTTTCTCATGTAATTCTCAGATCAATTCTGTGAAATAGGCCACAAGCAAAATTGTTTTCTAATGAAAATATTAAGGCTTATATAAATTAAATAACTTGTCCAAGGAGATAAAGCTAGGAAATAACAGATCTGAGCTTTTAACTAAGGTTATTCTACTCCTAGGTTTTTCCTAGTTTTTGTTTGTTTGTTTTTCTTTTTCTTTTTTTAAAGTTTTTATTGGTACCAGGGGTCGAACTCATGACCATGTGCTTGCAAGGCAGGCACTTATGCCACTGAGCTAATCCCCAGCCCCTGTTTGTTTCTTTGTTTGTTTGTTTTTCTAAGACAAAGCAAGAGTAGCAAATATCTCAGCATTGACTTGTGTCTACATAACAACCATAAACCCATTAGCTTTTCTTAAATTAACTTTCTATACTAATTTCATTTCATTTACTTCTCACAAAAACTCTATGATACATAAACTGTGATTATACTCCTTTTCCAGATGAAGAAATTGAGGCTCAGATAAAGAGGAAGTGACATGTCCTAGGTCAGTCAGATCTCTTTCACTCCAGAGAAACATGTCTAACCATTTGAACTCTTTGGGGAAAGCTCAAAGCATTAGGAGATGGCTAATATATGAAGTTTAAACATTCTCTGAAAATGTGTGTCACATAACAGGTGTTCACTGACTGTGCCCTGCCCCTATCCCTCCTTCTCCTCCCCCTCTCCTCCTCCTCCACCTCCTGCTCTTCCTCTCCTCTTCTTTTTCCCCTCCTCCCCACTTAACAGCAGGTTCATGAGTTCGAGCAAAATGCCCTTTAGAAACAAGCTATGCCAACATTTCCAGTTATCCACTCTAGATACTAGTCTCCCACATGACACTATTTCCTTAATTCATGTTATATGTGTTAAGGTTACTTTTTACTTTGGGGAGGCTAGACACTGAAAGAAGGGACTGCTTATTCTAGGAAAATAATGGTACAAGCAAAACTCTTACTATTCACAGGATTTGATTTTTTTAAGACAATCTGTTATGCCCTTCTTGTTATAATCTGAAGTGTTAATTTGTTCCATAGTCTTGTTTTTACCTGTACTTCTCACTTCATATGCTCTGCAAAAATTAAAATAAGGAGCCAAAAACCTTCCAAACAAAAACTTGAGAGTTCATCATTAGAAGTGATTACAACCCATTTGAAATGTGTGCTAAAAACAGAATAAATTCTCAGGACTTATTAAAGATAACCTTGAATCAGTAACTATTCAAGATCATTTGATTGCATACCTTCATCTTTTCTTTCATAGGAAATGAAATTTTAAGCAATAGTTAGATCCATGGCCTCTGAAACACCACAACTATATATGAGTTGCTTAGTTATTTATTTCAATTTATTTTCTAGCACTACTTTAAAACAATACTACAGACTAGGCATCTAAAACAGCAGAAGTTTATCTTCTGAGACTTCTTGGGGTTGGAATTCCAACATCAAGTTTTCAGAAGGTTTTGTTTTTTCTGAGGCCTCTCTCCTTGGCTTGCAGGTGGTCATCATCTCCAGTACAGTCTTCTCTCTGTACCCACACATATGCCACCCTTTCTATGAGGACATCAGTCATTTTGGATTACATACCACACAGATGACTTGTTAGATGACAGAAAGATGGGGAAGCCAGTTAGCTCCCTCCAACACAGCATGGTGCTCTCTCCAGCTATAGCCTGAATTTTTACATAAACTTTTATAAAGTTTCTGAAGCAGAAAGGTTTTGATAATACCCCATGATGATGACAGTCCTGAAAAGAGAAGCCTAAGAAAGAGTTACTCTGAGCAACCACTCTGAGGTTAAGGTCCAAAACTGCTTCCTTCTCACTGTATTCCACTGTCAGGGAAGAGTGACCTCCTTATATTCAATAGCTAAGAAAGTCACATCACCCAGGGAACTAAGGGGTGGAAGAAGAGAATATCATGGTTCTGTCTAGGAAATTTTCATCTCATTTGACTGCTTGGGTTTGTCAAGTAGCTATAAAATCTCCCCTCATTAAACCTTCCAAATTTATTTCTCTTCCCCACCAGTTAGAGCTTCACAACGCTTGGTACTGTCACGGGCTGTCTGAATTGAGGAATCCCATTTGGCAGCCTATTTTCACTTGCTTATATTTTCATGTCAGCCTGAGCTGGAAATCTTTTCTCCTTCATGATCTTAAATTAGTAAAGAAATATCTGAGTCTTTGGCAGAAGGTGTTATGCTTGCCATTGTCTCCGAGACCCTATGGCTAATGATTCATATGTGGGAAACCCCCATATGTTCCTTAGTAAACATGAATTGGGCACTTATTATGTACAAGTCCCTGTTCTAAAACTCTATAGAGATTTGGAGAATGAATATGACATAGATTCTGCCTTTAAGAACTTAAAAGTAAAGATGGAGTAAAAGTGGCAGCAGAATTTAAGAGGCCCCAATGAAACTGAAACTCTCCCCTCTGTAATCTATAAACACACCGTGACAGACAATCTCCCTGGAAGGTAACCCATGATATTAAATAGAACAACATGACTTTGTTCACAAGCAAAACATAATCTGGGTCCACTATTCTTAGGATTCTAGACTTCCAAGGAGCCTGATGCAGAAACAATTTCAATTCATCATTTGCAGAAACCCAAAATTAAAATCTCCCACCCTTACAAGACTCTTACTTTAGACAAGTAACAGGTGTGCTAGTTTTTGACAGAATTCTGGCTGAGGTGACTATGTAGAAATCATTTAACTTTTCTTTTTTGACACTGATAGATCTGCTTGCAAAGTTAGCCCCTCATTTTGAACTCAGATTTCAGGAGTTTTCCCATCACTTCCTACTTTAAAAAAGCAACTCACTGCTTCAACATAAACCATCTGTGTCAACAATGTTGTTTATACTGACCACCTTCTTTGTGTGAAATGGTGGTATGTCTCAGAACATCCATAACCAGTACCCCTCCCCAAAAAACAAACAAACAAACAAACAAACAACTTGGGCAACAAAGCTCTAGTTAGCTTCCTCACAGACCACAGTTCACATTTGTCATAATTCAATGCTAGAAAAATGGAGTGTGTCCTGTAGGATCTCACTGGAGAGCTCTAGGAAGCTTATACCTAGTCTCCCACAGACCTTGCCTCATGTGCCTTTGCCTTTGTAACCTTCTTGTTAATAAATCTTAGTTATCAGTATAACTTTTGATGAGTCCTGTGAGTCCGCCTTGCAAACCTACAAACCTGAGAGTAATCTTAGGGCTCTTCAACACAGTGACCTGACCCAAAAATTCCAAAATTCAGAGACTTTTCTGAACCTGAAATGTTACCTGGCAATATTTCCACCTCCCACATTCTCCTTTGTTGCACAGCCAGGATCTAACTGATTCCTATCCTAGCATCACAGATCTTGCCATGGCTGGAGTCACTTGCCCATCATCAAAAGGCTCAGGTTGTTCCCAAGATCTGAAGCCAGTTCTTTTTCTGGCCAAGGAAATCTTTTGTTTCAACCCATCACAGATTCAGCATGAAGCTCTTTTCGCTACTTGTCTTGTTTTAACCCAGTATGACAGACAGACTTACTTTAAAGATCATTCTTACTCACCATCCTGATTTTATCACAGAGCCTCTTCCTTGATAATATTCCCAGTTCCTCTTGGGTATTTCTTTGATCTTTCTACTTACCAGCACCAACAGTTCACTCTGCTTGTGTCTCTGACATCCCATTACATACACACTTCAGCAGGCCTGGAAGCAAAAAACCAAAATGCGGAACCAAAAGAAATGCAGAAAAACAAACTAGGAATACACACAGCTACAGCCACACTGGCCTTAAATTATTGATATGTTTATGTTATTACTCACACATTTTAGTTTTTGTATTTACACTGTTGTTACTGGATTTTGTGGAGCGGAGAACATATTTGGAATTAAAATACATTTGGAATTATTCTAGAACATTGCATTATCTATAACAAATACTTAGGAGTAGAAAAGAAACCCAAATGATCCAAAATTGAGCCAGTGAACAGTACAGACTTTGCACAGAATTTTCAGTTGTCTATGAAAAAACAAAAAGTCTATCTCATTCATAAAAAAAAAATCTGTGGAAATTCTGGGTGTAGTATAATAAGTGTGGCAGAGAATAAAGGAGGAGGAAAAAAAGAAAAACAAAAGACAACTGAATGTAGAATACTGACCACAGGAACTTGGGAAGGGTGGCGGGGGGGCATATAAAGGAACTTGATCAATAAACACTGTGTGCATGTATTAAAATATCATACTCAAGCTCCTTCATTACTAACCAGCATCTGAAGTTCAGCAACCCAATACACTGCTGAATATTGTTTCCCCTTATGATGGCATGACAGCCCAGGAAGACGACCTGCCCTCGCCCAGAATCCCAGATAGTCCCACAGAGCTTATCTCTAGGCCAGGAAAGCCAAATTTTGAATTGCAGTTTCTATTGAACATATACCATTTTTGTAACATGATGACATGAAAAGGAAAATTCTTAACTGAGCCATCATAAGTTGAGGTCTGTCTGTAGTTAGGTAATATATTAGCTCAGATTCTTTAACTTAGACTCCATTTAAACAGAAAATGTTTCATCCCAATGAATCTCCTTTAAAATAATCAAATATTTTTAGCACAAGTATTTTTAGTTTTTTTTCTTTTTTTGGTTTTTTTTTTAAGACAAGATCTTGCTATGTAGTTCAGACTGGCCTCAAACGCATGGCAATCCTCTTACCTCAGCCTCCCAAGGACTGGGATTACAGGCACACAACACCATGTCCAGCAAGCACACATGTTTGTAATAAATAAATTTGTTTTTGAACTTTTGAACTATACAGAGTTGAGCTTGACCAACGAGCAGATATCCCTTAGATATCTGCTCTACAACTTAAGCAAGTCACTTTACATCCCTCAGGCTTGCTTTGATGATCTATTAAAAAATGCAGATAATGCTGACCTTGAAGTATGTGGCCTAAATAAAGATGGCATGCAAAAAGCATATAATACATGACTAATCATAAAAACCGCTAGCTGCAGTTATTACCATTGCCTTACAGTGTGTCTAGTGCATCATTACACTGAATAAAAGAAAATGGATTTGAATAAGAATGTCTGGGTTTCAGTTCTGCCCCACCCATGCCTCAATCACAAAAGCTCATATATGTCTAGGGTGAGCAGACACCTCTGCTTTCCAGGGATGATCAAACTGTATACCTGTTTCTACGTAATTATCTATAGCACCCTTTTTTTATTTTCAAAAGGTCCTGTTTGTGGAGAAGTTACACTAGTTAAACATAGTTAATATGCTAATTATGCAATTAGTTCTGGCTTTGTGGTTCAGTTCCCTGTAGTATTGGTAAAATACCTGTTTAATCTATCTCATAACTTATGAGGGAGAATCTAAATGTGCTATTTTTATCATAAGGTCTATCAAGGAAAATTCATATTTTATGATAATGAATGAGGATTTGCACTGTCACATAAAGGACATAAGCTCCTTTTATCCATTTCCTTTCTTGTGAAGTTTTCCTCCTCCAAGCTACAAAGTCTTTTCATACTTCCTGAGAAGCATAACTGAAACCCAAAAAGCAATGAAATTCTATGGTTCGTCTCTTAAAATCAGACTATGGAGAATGTCACCATTTTTACATAATAATGGCCCTAAACTCATAGCACACTCACCACTACTTAAAGCAACCACTATTGACTATTGACAGGTGGTCCATGCACAAATTTTCCGCTCCCAATAAATCAATATCTTCATTTTATGGTTAACATCATAACCTGTGACTTAGGTTATGATTTGAATCTTAAATGCTCCCAAAATTCATGTTTTGGCCAGCCATAGTAACTCATTCCTATAATCCCAGCTACACAGGATGTTGAATCAGGTAAGTTTAAGGGCAGCATGGGCCATTTAGTAAGACTCTGTTTCAAAATTAAAATTTTAAAAAGAGCTGGAGATATACCTCATTGGTAGAGTGCTTACCTAGTATGTGTGAGGCTTTGAGGTCAATCCCCAGTTCAGGAAAAAAAATCACGTGTTGTCAGGTTTGGACCACAATCTGTAATGCTACTGGGACATGGTACACCTTTAGAGAGGAAGTCCAGTGATAGAAAGTTGGATTATTAGTGGGGTAGTATTTAAAGAACTTTTTGAATGCCTGTCCCTTTCTCTGTCTCTCTTTTTGCTTCCCAGCTGCCATGAGGTGAGCAGTTTCCTCCAACATGTATCTCCCACTATCATGTACTAACTTGCCACAGGCCCAAAGATGACAGGGTCACACAACCATGGACTGAAACCTCGGAAACTGTGAACCAAAATAAACCTTCCCTCTGTATAAACTGATGTTCTCAAGTATTTGTCACAGTGACAGAAAGCTAGCTGACACAGTTCAATAGTGTGAATTTGATAATAGCATCCAGGTTGGCTACTTTCACTGCACCATATTAACACACGATTGGCCTCAAAGCAGAAGGTTAGATCACATTAAAGCAGACAAATTAATATTCTAAGGCCAATTGTCACTTGTTCCAAAAATATGATATAAAATCATGAGTCACCTTTGCTTAGATCCACACTGACTCAAACTGAAGTATACATGGTAGGCTCTAAGGCTGTACTGTTTATCATCTAATCCTCTTCTGTTCCTTCTCCAATATTATCTACTATATTCTACTCCAGCCACAGCTGCCTCCTCAGGAGCTTTCTTACTTATAGCTGGAATGCACCCTCCTCAAAGCCTTTCCCACTGCCTGGAATGCTGTTCCCCAGATACCTGCCTGGCTCTCTCAGTTTCACCCTTCAAGTCATTGCTCAAATATTACCATGGCCCTGAGGTCCATCCTGACCACCTTATACAAAATGGCTACCCTCCTCACCCCACTAGGACTGTCAATGCTCTTAATTCCTCTTACGTACTATGTTTCTAATATCCCTTATCTTTTGCTGTTATTCTCTATCATTATTTGTTATTTGTATTATTTTTTGTCGTCTTTCTCTAAAGAGAATGGTAAGTCCATACTACACACTGATGGAACATGTGGGTATGTATTTTCACCCCAATTAGCCTTACACACACATTAGATGTTAATAAGCATCAGCTCTGTCCATTGAACATTTAGTACTTCCTTGTTTGTATATCCAAACATATATGAAGGACTTTCTCAGTGAACACGTGTTGGAGTCAGAGGTTGCAAGGAGAACAGTTGCATACAGGACACACAAATTATAGTATTATTTAGAGTGATCACCCAAGGAGTCAAATGCAAAGGAGGTGCAGGAAATCTGTCCATCACACTAAAGACCCAGAAAATTCAGCTGAAGGCTAGGATCCCATGGCAATAACCTGCATGAGTTCAGGTGAAAATCCAGAGCCCACAACAATGACCCATGAAAGTCTATCCCATGGATCTGCACTGGAAGGCCCAAAGGTCAATGTGGAAGCTAGAAAGCCTACGCCAGTGGGGTGCAGGATCTGTGCCAGCAGGCCAAGAGTTCTGCAGTGGAGCCAAGAAGAAATACTCAAAATAAGAATCAGGACTCTCCTGAAAAGTACCACAGTCATCCTCAGCGATAATGAGGTCCCGAACTCCTGCAATGATGAGAATAGCTGAGTACGTATCAGGAAGCCAGCATGACAAACTCCTGGAGATTAAACAGCACACATCCTCCCCTCTGGAGCCAGGAAGTGATGCTCAAAGTAAGGACCAAAGCTCCCCTAAAGTGAACCACAGCCATTCTCAGCAACAAGGTCCCAAGCTCCTCCAATGATGAAAACAAAGTTCTTATCAGGGGAGCCAACATGACAAGCTCCCCCAGGAGAACCAACAGTTCCAAACAACACCACTTAGGAAAACCCACAATGCTACACTTCCTCTCCAGGTCTCTATTTTATGCTGCCAACAGTCCTCAAGTGGGCCATCCATGCTCAGCACCATACTGATTCAGTTCAGCTGGTGTTTAAGTTGGGCACCAGTGACCAATCCACTATACAAGTAGATAAATTGTGGTCATAAAGAGAAGAAAAGGGTGAGATCAATTCCTTAAGAAACTCATGCTGATTTTGAGAATAAAGACATAGACATAGAAGCAACTAAATATACTACATGGCTAGGAAATGCTTCAGAAAAACCCAGAGCAAGGGTTTCATGGATAGTTTTAGAAACCAAAATGACAAGATGGATGACAGAAAACTACATTGAATAATG
Organism: Hydrochoerus hydrochaeris; assembly: GCA_004027455.1. NCBI lineage: Eukaryota > Metazoa > Chordata > Mammalia > Rodentia > Hydrochaeridae > Hydrochoerus > Hydrochoerus hydrochaeris. Next base: position 164,639 of record PVLA01003671.1, on the reverse strand, counting down.
TGTTTGGTATTTCTAAATTGATGGTCATTTCTAACCCAACGTATCTGTTTAGTGATGTCCAGGTGGATCATGAAGAAGAAATGAAGAGATGTATTTTTACCATGAAAAGAACCTCACTATACTAGAGGACTCTTTTCCTTCAGATAAACAAGAATTTGAGGGACTGCCAAAGCACTCAAAGGATTTCTCAGCACCCATACTAAACAGAAAGGGTGTATTCAAGTGAAAATTAAAATAATAAATAAGAAAATAAAAGTAAAGATATATACAAGCTCCCCTACTTTTTCCATTAGTCCACTGTGCCCAATCATTTATTCATTTATTAAATTAACAAGTAATAATGTGCCATGTAGAACAGACTGGTAAACAAGACAAACAGGGTTCTGGACTTTACAATGTTTTCACTTAACCCCTAAAATAACCAAGATTTTGCCTTCACAAAGTGATATAATGTGAGTATATCCTCCAAGATTTTGTTGAAATTTAATCACAGCATAAAACATTAAGACTGTGGAAACTTAGAGCTATGGTGTTAAAGGTGGGACTTTGGGGAGGTTGTTAGAAATAGATAAGGTTATTAAAAGGAAGCTTTATTTAAAAATAAGATAGAGTTTTTATATTTGAGTCATGATGGCTTTATAAGAAAGAGAGAAACCAGAACACACCTATACATGTTTGTTACCTCTCTCCTGTCATAAGGTGCCCTGCACCACCTCAGCACCCTGCCTGCAAGAAGGTCACAGCACCTTCACCTTGGACCTTCAGAATTATAAACCAAAACAAAACTTTGTTCTTTATAATTCACCCAGTTTGCAGTATTATATTATTAATAAAAAAAAGAGGAACTAACACACAGCCTGTAAAGAAATTTATGTTTTTAAGAGGTAAGAATGTATTGTCTAGAAAATTCCATCTGACTTCATAGATGTATTTAAAGCTGATTTCATGTTTCCACAAGAACCACCATAAATACTAGGGGAAAGTTTCATGTTCCCACAATAGGTTTTCTGTCTCATACAAAAAAAAAAAAGCTTGGCAAAGTCAAACAACCCCTATCTTATTCAATTTAAATGTTTCAAATAACACAAACATTTGTTTGGAAATCAACATGCAAAAATCAGTGGGTTGCTACATGAAAATTATTTAAAACAGAAATCAAGAAAGAAATTTAACTTACAATAGGGTTAAAAGTGAACACTGATTTAGAAATTAAAGTAAAAAATTTAAATACCTAGGAATAAATTTAAGCAAAAACTGTAGCAGAGAATGCACATACACACATACACAGTCAGTGTACTTCAGTTACCCAGGTAATGGCTCCTGCTGCAATTCAGGTTGTTTCTGTCTCTTAGAAATGGCTGGTCACTGTGATGCAACAAAAACAGGCAAGTACTCTACCTCTGTACTTCCCCTTTGCAATACCATGGAAACCTCCCTCCCCAGGCCTTTGAGGCCTGATATTATGATGGACAATTGATTCCTTGTCAGTGACCATCCATTGTAAAATACATCTGCCTCCAAATCCTGGGTGTCATATTGCTGTTTCTATTACTGCTGCATCTGTACTGACCTCTTTGGTCATCAGTCATGGCCCTCACACATGGAGTCAGGACCTCTCCAGGTCCCAACAGGAAGTTACACCAGGTACACTCTTGAGATTTTTCAAATCCCCTCAGAGGTGTGGAGGAGGATTCCTAGCTCCCTGCTTAAACTAAACAGTTCACACTGAACCCCAAAGGGAGGATGACAGAGTCTGTCTATCTGCTGTCTGTCTGTCTGCTTTCCTAACTACCTGCCTGATATAGAAAAACTCCAGTTAGTCTGTCAGTACTACTCAGCTTGAGAAGGAGAGTCTGATTAAGTCTCATTAGTCAGGACCACCCTTGAGGAAGGGGTTTAGAATATTTAACCTCTGAGTGTCTGCTGAATGAATGTGTGAGTGAATGGAATGGTCAGTGTAAGCAATAGGCTGCTCTGTCTGTGCATCAAGACTGGCAAGCACTGGTTATGGTGGCTGATTTTTCCCTCAACTGCAGTTTTGTGGCAATCCACATATGGCATAATGAAAGCCTCATACCCTCCTTAACTAGGTCATGCCTAAATTCTCACAAGGGGCATGGTCAGCAGGTATCTAAATGGTCTCTCTCTCTCTCTCTGGCACCCAATCATTGTCTGTTGTGCCATCATTCAAGGGTGCACAACACACATGTAGGAAGTCAGAGATGGTAATTAATTAGTCAAAATGCACCATCCCTGACTACTGGACAAAGGGCTTTTCTGAGATTGTGGAGTTAAAAATTAAACCAAAGCACTCTCAAAGAAAAAAAGAGGCCCATTCTTCCTGAGAATTTCACTTTGGCATCCTCATCAGCCACCAGTTGTTGCCAATACCTATAGCTACACTCTTCACTCCAGACTCACCTACTTCCAGCCAATTAAACCAGTTCCAGCTAGCCATTGCCTGAATTCAGCCACCCAGGCCCTCCCTCTGAAGACTTCTTCCTGTCCTGGTCAGATAGTGTCATCTAACGCCCACTCTCAGCAATCCCTTTTAAATTCCACGTTTTGACTGAGGAAAAACTAGACTACCAGCCCTGATGAATGGATTGCCATGGCCTTTCCCAAAGATCAGCCCACTTAGAAACAACCCTGTTGAGTGATTCTCCAAGACATCAAGGAGGGAACAAAAATTCCAACAACATCAAAACTTACTACTGCTATCTAGAAGCTTGATACAAGGATTATGGACACTAAAACATAAATGCCCATTCATATTAAAAAAATAGGAACTCTCAAAAACTTCAACCTGATTCAGATGACAACCCTTTCATTGGTCTAATGGGTTCAGACTAGGCCAGACCAGGCTAAGCTAGTGCCCGTACAACTTCTGGGAAGAAGCTTCCTCTTCAAGTTAGAAGTGACCATCTCCTTTGCACTAAACTAGTCAGCCTCCCTCTCATTTAACTCTGTACTTTCAAATCTGACTGTTCCCTGAGAGGAAGATGCCTGCATCAGCCTGAGATAGATCAAGGTACCTCCAGGCATGATCATCAACTGTGTTCCCATATCCTGTGTCATGTGAAGCACAGACATCTAACCACAAATCAGCTACCTGAAGCAGTATGGGAAGCTGATAGACTGTTAATCTTCAGTTCTGATCCTATACACCCTTTTGGACTGTTACCTACAGATACGCTAATATATATGTCTAGATTTTAAAATATGTCTTCCTCTTCTTTTGAGTTGCTTCCATAAGCCCCTTCAACTGGGAAGATCCTGAAACAAGATGCAACTCACTTGGAATCAATTGCATTAAGCATTTGGGAACTCTCCCACTTTTTGGGGAGAGGCTGTGACAACAGATTTGTCCAAGTTCCTATAACCTTCTCTCTGGGAGAGCCTGTTTATCTGTCCTTTCCAGCCCCACAATTCCATAACAGTCCACTAGGCTCTGAGATTTGGCCATCAACTCCCCTCCTCTGATTGTGACATCCTAGGCAACCCCTACCTGCATCAAGCAGTATTCCATGCCAGAAGAGACTCAGCTAGAAATTCAACCATGCATTCAGAGTTTTCAAAATCACAAAATGTTTATAGATAGCCAAACTGCTGAAATACATCTCTCTTGCCTATAAAGCCAGTTAATGATCTCCAAGCTGCCATTGCCACCACAGTTGCCCTCCATATATGTTGCCTCAGTTTTCTGCCCACACAGCCTTCTGGTGCACCTGCCTGGACCTAAAGAATGCCTTCTTCTGCCTTTGATTGGCTTCTGTCAGCCATCCCCTCTTCACCTTTAAGGGTTCTGGACTCAAAAGTCAACTGACCTGCTGCCCAGAGGTTCAAAACTTGTTTACCCTCTGTCATGGTTTATGTCACTGGCCCCCAAGCCTCATGCAATTATGGACACGACCAAATCTAGTGACCAAATCTAGCATTTGTGACTGGTTTGTTGTGTTTCACCCACCTGGGGTGGAGCCAGGGTGTGAAGTATTGGGAGGAAGGTGTGCCTCTTTCTCTTGCTGGTTTGCACCTTGCTGTTTGCAGCCAGCCATGAATGGCAGCCCACCATGCCACTCTGTTGCTTGGAGCTAGCTGAGTATGGACTGAAACCTCCAACCTATAAGAAATAAACCTTTCCTTCCCAAACTTTGGGCATCAGTTATTTTGTCTCAGCAGCAAGTAAAGAGTAACTAAGACACCCTCTTTGGAGAAGTCCCCACTGCTAAACTCAAGAGTTTCCCAGCACAAAATATCACTGCACTTCTGATTAATGATACACAAACTGCCTGCTGGAAAGGTACAAAAGCTCTGCTGCAATACCTAGCAGAAATTTATGACAAAAAGAAATTCTACAAATTTCATGGAGTTGCTGGCTTCAATAAAAACTGGAAACTTGAGTTCACAAAAGCAATGATGCCTACTCAGATTGTCAGTCCCTGGGAGTACACAGTGGCTTATCTGTACAAATACTTGGATGCAGTCACTAAGGTCTGCCTCCACCTTTTGCCTTCATGTTCTAATAGCCATTGCCCTTCTGATTAAAAAAAAAAATGACAAGTTCATCTTAGGCCAAGACCTAACTGTCCAGATGCCACAGGCTTTACTGGGCCTTAAATAACTGTGGACCACTCAATCCTGCCATGTATCTGCCCAAAAGTTAGACCACAAGACCCTGACTTAAAAATGAACCCCCTGACAGATGCTTTGCACACCCTGTTTATAGATGGAACTAGCTCTGTTAGGAATGAAATCCAACAGGCTAGACATCTTTGGTCACATTGGACAAAGCTATTTTGGCAAAAGCTCTCCTACTACTCTTCTTGCTGCTGTTTGGAAACCCACCACCAACAATGCCAAACTTATGCTCCTAAGCCCCCTCTGGGGATCTGATTGACTGAAATATCAACCCTATCCATAAAATCTTTACCCAGTATTCCCAGGAAATCAGAGCCAACCTGCTCCCATTGTATATTCTGCAAACTCAAGCCACAACACTGGTACCCATACCCAGCAGCTAACTTGGGTTTCAGCGTCTGTGTCACTGGACCCAGACCTCATGCAATATAGTGGACTCTCATTTAAAGATATACAGACAGACTTCATAAAAATAAAATCTTACAGGGGTTATAGAAACCTGTTAGTGCTCATCTGTATCTACTCATGCTGGCCGGAGACATTCCCTGCCCACAGTAAGAAGTCAACAAAAGTTTATAGAATCCTGCTATAAAGAATTATCCCTTGATATGGCCTACCCTTGACCACTGGCAGTAACACTGGGCCTGCATTCATAACAGACATAACTAAATAAAAATTACATATAATATACAGTCCATACCTGTAGACACTTCTGCACACACATATAACCCAGGGGCATATTAACTCTCTCTACTAGTTTCAGAAATCCAGCCTTAGGTTCACTGGAGAGTTTACCTGGGACACCTCCTCCAGGGCTCACTCTGAAAAGACAACACACTCAAAGCCCTGATTTGCTCACTCTGGTTGTTGACCAGTCCATGCATGTCTGAAGCCTGAGGACACCATTCACAGGATTTCTCCCCATACCTATTCTTCTTGGTTTTTGTGCCTTTTCAGGCTGTTTACTCAATCCTTCTTTCCCTGTCCTCTACTAGCTGTGATTTTTGCATTAAACTCTATAGACAGTTGCCTCAAGAAAATAGAACAGATACTTACAACCCTAATGTTACTGCTTCTAGTTGGGCCTTGTCTCAGAGATCACATATAAAATTCCTAGCAAAGATCTACCAGGTAAACTAAAAGAGGGGGAAAGTGTAACAGCAAATGCACCCCTTCAGCTAGTATACTTCAGAAGATAGTTTCTATTGCAGTGCCAGTTGCTTCTGTCATGCTTTGGCTAATCACTGTGATGCATAGTTGGTTACTATGATGAATATTGTAAGAACAAATCAAAGACAGCCAAGTACACTACCAAGAACACCCCACTTTGAAACTCCATAAAAGCCTCCCTCTTTGATCCTTCAAGGCCTGACAAACAATTCATTTTGAGAAACAATTGATTCCTTGTTAGTACCTGTCCAAGGTTAAATAAATCTCTCTCCAAATCCTGGATGTTATTTCAGTATTTATGTTTGCTGTTGCAAGATGAATGACATCTACAATGGAAACCATAAAATCATAAAATGTTAATGAAGAAAAACAAAAAGTGGAACAATGTCTCCTATTCATTGAAGATAAGATGATATTAAAATGTCCATACTATTCAAAGGTTTTGGGAAGCAGAATAGGGAGGAGAGTAAAGATACATCTTTTTGCTTTAATTTTTTTTAATCTCCACTCTAAAAAAGCTTCTTTCTCTTCATGTGAGCTGACTGCCACAACTGTTGACTCTCTCTGGTTGAAGTTCTCTCCCAATAAATCCTCAATATTACGTCAAGTGGTCAGAATCAATCAGAAATGTCTTGTAGGTGCTGTAAAAGCTATAGGACTCAGGAAGAATGAGACTGCATGCAGTCAGCCTGCATGGCTTATTCTTTCTGGTTCTGAGTCTTTGGGGACCACCTGCAGAGGCTACAAATTCCCAGAAGTTGGTAGAAGGATAAGCAATAGAAAAACAGCCTCTCCAAAATTTGGAATCCAGACATGCAAATATAGCAATGTTTGAAAAAGAAGGAAGAGAGAAGTGGATCCATGAAACCCGGTCAGGATCTGAAGTGAGAACTGGAGCCTACGGAGAGAGCAGAGAAAGAGACCTCAGTGTAAAAGAGGGAGATGAAAAGAGGCATCTTCTCCCTGAGCCCCTGCTTATGGTGTGGGAGGTGCAGCTCAAACTTGTGGACACATCATGGTTACTGGCAACCTCATAGGCCTCCAGAGAGAAATGCACTAGTGGAACACAGTGGTTAACGCTGCAGACTACAATACGTAGTGAGTTATTTGGGTTCAGATATTCCCCAGGAAGAGGCTAGTCACCATTTTGGAAAGGTGTGAGCTAAACTCAGAAAAGCTGTGGGTTGGCTTCACCTAGTGGCTCCACTTGGAACATTGTGGGATAAACAAACCTGGTCCCAGCCTCACAGCCAGAAATCAAAGGCAGCCTGAATTTCAGTGGAACTAAAGGACCAGGTTTCCTTGAACTATCTACCAATACCATTGTAATTCTACTTCTGGCTTACTGGGATCAATCAACACAAATCTAGGCTTGCCTTCCTCCTCTGTCTACCAGGGACAGCAGAGACACACTCCAAAGTAGATTCTTTTTTTTCTCTCTGCTTTTATTTTTTCTTAGTTTTTCCCAAAATTTTGTCCTTTTACTTGACTGTCTGTTCTTACTTTATGCAAGTGTGAACACCATCTCTAGTTTTCTCTATTTTATTTTCAAAGAGACTAGAACCCAACTAAGCAAAACAGAATAAAGCCAATCAAAGCTAAGCAGTGAAAGTGGTACAGAACTTCAAAACAGGACAATAGGAAATCAACTATCACTACAATAATATATCTCGCCATCTTCACAATAGTTGTCCATACCATCAAACTTAGCAAAATCAAACAAAACAAAACAGAATAAAACCAATCAAAACACAACATTGAATAAAACAAAACAATAAATCAGAACAAAACAAAACAGTGAGATCAATACTTTACACTGTTTTCTTCAAAAGAGTTGCTCGTGTTACTAGACACAGGGATAAAACAAAACAGTAAAATGAAACAAAACATTGGATTTCAAAAACAAGACAGGAGGATATCTCCCACAGTTGACAAAATGCACACTGCCATCCTCCAAGTAGATGCCAACACCACCAGCCCCAGGCCTGCAGAGTCAACCAAACAATACAACCATCAAGCTATTCCCTTCCTCTCAGTTGCTATCATCTCTCCCTGAGTCCTCTGAATCAGCTGGGGGGAAGAGGGATGCTCTTATGGCTGCTCAGTCCATGCACTGGCTGTCTCTCAGGAAACATAGTTTCTCTTTTGGCTGAGGCTCTTACTCATCAGCATGGTGGAGCTTGCTTCATGGGAAGCTTTGTTTCTCTTCTGTTGAGCCTCTTACTAATGAGCACAGCAGGGTTTGCTTCATGGCAAGGTTTTCTTTCTCTTCTGGGCAGGGCTCTTACATATCAGCATGATGGAGCTTGCTGCACAGAAGGTGTGGTTTCTATTCTCTGTCTCTAGTTTTTGTTGTGGTCATTTTGCCTGTTTCTGTTTCTTCATGTTATCTTTCCTTCCTGTCTTCTTTACCAGTTCACAAAGCTTCCAAATCTTTCTTTGTCCTCTAGTCTATTTCTAATCTCTTTTATTTTTACTGCTTTGTTTTCTCTTAAGCATTTTAAATTTTCTTCCTTGAGGGTAAACTTACCATATTGAAGGGATATTTACTGCATATAATTTTCTTTTTTTAACATTTTTTTAATCTAACTACAAATCTCATTCATAGAGCTCATGATGGCAAATTAAGAGTTTGTTCTTTTCTAGGTTATGCTTAATGCTACTGGTACTGATTGTACTACTTTAGACAAGCTGACATCACTGTGCTAAACAATTGTTCTCCCTTGGATACCACAACTGAGATTGCCTGAATATATAAACACTACTATGGGCCAGTGCCAAAGAACCAGGGACAAATAAGCAGCAATTTCTCATTCCCAATAAATTGAAGAGATAGGATCTTACAACAGACACGAAGTTGGAGACTTTTAGTTACAACTGAAAGATATCTCTGAGTAGTCATTTCCTAACAGTTTTTGATACAAGCATTAAAGACAACTACCATAAATAATTTACAAGCATCAATGCAAGAATTAAACTAAAAATAATATAGAAAACAAAAATACATGGAATTATGATGCAACTCCAGACATCCACATCACAAAAGAGGAAAGGCAGAAAGATGTAATAATTCAGAAGTGGCCCATCTGGTTCTTAAGTGACAACAAGGGAGGTAACAAAGCAGATGAATGCAGCTCTAAAAAATATCAAATGAGAAATAATTTCTCAGATAAATAAAGAGATAATGAACATAATGAAAATGTGTAATTACCGAATCCAGAATTGATAAAGATTTTTAAAATGGAGAATCTTAGGAAAATGATGGAAATCATGAGTGCTCAATATAGGAAAGAAATGGAATCCATGAAACAGATTCAATCTTACATACAGGAGACTACAAAAATTCTACTTGAAAGTACACTAAGCAGAATGAAACAATGTGAAAATGACATTGTATCTAGAAAACAAGTTTATACTTACAAATCATGAAAATAAAGATCTCTTAAAAATATCAAGAGACCACAAAAATTGATCCAACATTTGATGATTCAAAGAAGAATAACATAAAATTGATCAGCCAGGCATGGTGGCTCTGGAGCCGGACCCACTGTGCAAGAGGAGCTGTTGGAATCTGGGAACACACAGTCACAGTGATGGTGGCAGTAGGTGACCCCAGAGGCCTCTGCAAAGAGACAGTGATGGAGGGGAGTGGCAGATATAGAGGACTGCACTGGCTGTTGGTGAGTGCAGAAGACTCAGTACTCCTATGGTAGAGAGTGATTGGCTGGGAGCCATTTTGGAGTTGGGCTGCATAAGCCAAGAACCAGAACTACTGCTGGCTCCCTTCAGTAGCACCTCACATGGTGCAGACTCATGGAAATTGCTCAGACTGAGCCCCACTCCCATGCATATTCCAGGGGAAGCTACCATGGAGGTTTCCCACCGGTATCCACCTTGGTCTGAAGGTAGCAGCCAGCCCTTCCCCCACATGCACTCCCCAGCCATCAGAAGCCAGCACAGGCTGGGAAAAGTAGCAGACAGTGCACCCAATGGCCACCATCAGATACCCATAGCCAGCACTGCTTAGAAGAACCAAACTGTCTCACTTTAGAGAAATTATAGCCAATGCTGGAAGTGCCTGGGACCATACTACATGCTTGTCTGAAAGAACCCAAGAATATTTCAAGATAAAGAAGCAAAAGGCAGTCACTTGCCTCCAACCCAAGCAGAGCTGGTCCAGAAAATGTAAACATGTAAGAGACCAGGAGTCACAAGCCTGAAATTTCTGAAGTAATGGCAACTGAAGTAAAGAAACAACTTTATGAGGCTATAAAACAAATTAGAACAGAAATATTATCTCAGGTAAAAGAAGAAATGAAAAACATAATAAAAGAATTGCTAAGCACCTCTAAAGAGGACATAGATTAAAAAATAGTGGAGCACAGGAAAATGATGCAAAACTTGAATGAACAATATAAAAAAGATTTAGAATACATGAAACAGATTCAAAGAGATATCCAGGAAGTTAAAAACTTCATTGAAAGCTGGCAAAACTACTTAAAAGAAACTGAAGCTAGACTATCAAATCTTGAAGACATGTTTGCAGCTTGAAATCACAAAAGGAAAGATCTCTTAAAAATAACAAGGAATCAGGAAGTGACAATTCAATGTCTGCAAGACAACCCAGAGAAACATAAATTAAGAATAATAGGTGTGAGTGAAAAAGAAGGGGTCAACACAAATGACACGAAAAGTCTATTTACAAAAATAGTGTCAAAAAACTTCCCAGCATGGGAAAAGGAAGTGACATTCAGATAAGTGAGGCATATATGACTCCAGCTATCCATAACCAAAAGAAATCTACATCCAGACATGTAATAATCAAGATTCCAGAAATTCAGCACAAGAACAGAATATTTTTAAAAAGTTTTTAGAGAAAAGTGACAGATCACAAATAAAGGAAAACCAACCAGAATCATGACAGACTTCTCAACACAAACCATTAAGTCAAGAAGAGCTTGGAGTGAAGTATTTCAGGTCCTGTAAGAAAACAACTTCCAACCTAGATTGATGCACCCTACAAAACTATCTTTCAAAATTAATGGAGAAACAAGATACTTCCATGACAATGAGCAACTGAAGAAATTCATGACCACCAAACCAACCTTACAAAGAATACTGAAGGACATTCTAGAGAGAGATTAAAAAAAGATCATGTTCCAGGAACAGTGGTAGAGGGGAATCACCAAGTGGGAAAGACAACTGAATGGAGGGGAAAAGTAGGCAGCCAACAGCAGGAAAACAGCATGGCAGAGACAAGGCAGTGCATGTTGGCTATAACCATTAATGTAGATGGCCTGAATTCACCAGTAAAAAGAAACACAGGCATAGTAAGGCAGGAGACAGGATCCATCAATATGCCATATATATGGAGAGAGAGAGAGAGAGAGAAAAGCAAAACAAAAAAGGATGGAAATAGTAAAGAATTTCAAAAAAACAGTAAGAAATCACTAGTTGATAAATTACATATTTGCTCAAGTCACAAAAAGCCTAAAAAGTGGACAATCAAGCAATGACAGTACAAACCATTTTGTTTGATGAATTAACAAAAATAGTAGTACGGTTATCTATCTTGCATACTTAAACATACACAGTTATATACTTTAGAATATTTTCTTTCCCTTTCATTATCATGATATCTATTATACATTTTGGATCTTATTACTCTTTCAGTTTTTTATTATGATCATTCAAGAAATGCAAATTAAAACATCACTGAAATTTCATCTTACTCTGGAAAGAATGGCTGCCATCAAGACAGCTTTATACAAGAAGCACATTTAACTCAAAAGAGGGTTCACAGACTGAAAGTAAAAGGAGAACAATGCTCTATGTGACAGGGAATGAGAAAAAAAGTGGAGGCAGCTTTCCCATCAGCTTCAGAGTGGATAAGAAAGACATGGCATTTTTATACATTAGAAAGCTATTCAGCTATAAAGAAAGATAACCTCAAGGTTCTTGTAAGTAAATGGATACAACTTGAGATCATGTTCATGAATGAAATGGTTCAGTCACATGAATGAATATCAAACTGTCTCCTTAGTATAAAAAACTAAAGGAAATAGTGGGATCCAAAATAGACAATGCATATTGTGAAAGTGAAAGGGGAGGAGGTGTCTAAAAACAGGAGACAGTGGTCATTGTTAATCTATTATCATGATTTGAAAACTGTATTGTTTCCATTGTTCTGTTTAGTTTGGTTTTACTCTGTTTCAGTTTGTCTAATTTTAATATATTTGATGGCAGGGACAGCTATTTCAAAGGTAACAAAATATATTATAGTAGACATTATTGATTTCATATTACCTTGTTTTGAAGCCCTGTATTGTTTTCATTGTTTTGTTTTGATTGATTTTTATTCTATTTTGTTTTGTTTGATTTTATTATGCCTGATGGTATGGGCAGTTATTTTTAAGATAATGAGATGCATTATGGTAGCCATTATTGATTTCCTTTTATCTTGTTTTGAAGTCATGTACCATGTTCATTGTTTTGTTTTGATTGACTCTATTCTGTTTTATTTCATTTGGTTTTATTCTTTAAAATAAACACATACACATACCAAAAAAGCCAATGAAAAAGCAAGAGATAGCAAAATGACCTAAAAATCTTCTTCTCAGAAGTAATAGAAGAAAGTGTAAGTGACTCATATAGAACTCTAATAAGCCATGATAAGCAAAAATCTACCTCAGGGCATCTAATAGTCAAGGTTACAGAAATTAAACACAAGAACAGAATATTAAAGCTGTAAGAAGAAAGAAACAATTCAACTATAAAGGAAAGTCCAACAGAATTAGCAGACTTCTCAATACAAACCACCAAGTGAAGGAAAACTTAAAGAGAAGTACTTCTCATAAAACAACCTCCTACCCAAATTGCTGCACCCTGAAAACTCTTTCAAAACTGAAGGAGAAATGATACTTCAATTACAGATAACCCTGAAGAAATTCATAACAACAAAACAAGCACTCCAAAATGTTCTGAAGGACACTGAATAATGTGATAATAAAGACTATAACTTCACAAATCCCAAGATAATGAATCCACCAGGCAAAGCTAATAATCAGACAGAGGAGAAAGAAAGAATGTGAACAGTAGGAAAATAACATGATAAGGATAATATATAACAGTTGCAACCATCAATGTCAATGGTGTCAACTCACCAATGGAAAGAAATAGACTGAAAAAATGGATTGAGAAATAAGAACAAATAATATGTTTCATACAATAAATACATTTAACTAAAAAGAAATTCATTGACTGAAAGTCAAAGGATGGAAAGCAGTACACCACATGACAGGAACTGGAAAAAAAGAAAGGGTAGCTATTCTATTTGCAGACAAAGTAAATTTTTAGACAAGACTGACTAAAAGAGACAAAGAAGGTCACTCCATTGCCATTAAGTGAATAATCCAAGGGCAAGAGATAATAACCATGAATATATGTGTACAAACTTCCAGTGCACTCAACTATATAAAACAAATATTATTGGACATTAAAAATCAAATAAGCAGGGGAGAAGAAAAGATGGCTGATCAGTGAGCAACAGAATACAAAGCCTCCTGGGAGAAACAATTCATATGCCAGAATAAAACACCCTGGAGAGACCCAGACAGAGGGAGATGGATCCTCTTGACACAGGAAAAAATTAAAACTTAAAAGAAGCTCGTCAAATACTTTGGGACTACAACTGAAATAGCTAAAAACTAAAGGGACACAGTGTTTTCGTGATGACCCGCCAAGATTGCACCAGCTTGAATCTGCTCTGGCTGGCAGAGCTGCCCAAACTCATTCCCGCCACCACTCACAGGAAGAACAGCAGCGCTGAAGTTGGGGGTTGGTGAGCCCAATGGAGAGCAGAGAGTGGAAAGCAGAGCCAGTGGAGGAACCTTCATTGATCCAAGGTCAGTGCTGGGAATGAGACCCCCCCCCATGGGAAGGGCGTGACAGGGGGGTGACATGTTGGAATCAGGCAGGAGGAACCTGAACTGGGAGAGACAGTGACTTTGGTTGGTTGCTCCCTCCCCAGAGCAGATTCATGGGATTTGCTTGTACTGAGCCACGCCCCTGGCCAGGACCCGATGAGATGTCCCAAATCGATTCCCTGAGCCTAGCAGGCACTGACCGGGTGATCACCCTTGAAGTTTGGCTGGCCCAGTGGGGAGGACCAGGCATACACAGCCTGCTTACACCTCAGTGACAAGAGCAGGTAGGAAAGGGCAGAGTTCCCTTACCAGCGTGCTTCAGAGGAAACGTGGCCAACAGGGAAGGGGCTGGGACCTGCACTATAACCTGTGTGGAAGAAGCCAGGGCCATGATAGGAGAGAGAGGCAAGAGGAGGCCCCCAGCACAGAACCCTGAAAGCTCTGATCCAGGAGAAGGAAAAACAAGGGAGACTGAAGGCAGCAAACATGCAACATCAGACATGGCTTCAATGGACATTAAGAGATATCTTTGGGACCTTGTAAATGAGCTCAAATCTGAAATATTAAATCAGGTACAGCAGGATATGAGTAGAGTAATAAAAGAAATGCTCTCAGGAAGCATCTCTCAGGATGATACAGACAAAAGAAGGGAGGAACACAAAAAAGGAGAAAAACACTTGATAAAGAATATAAAGAAAATATAGAATACATGAAGCAGAATCAAAGAGACTACCAGGAATTGAAAACTCCATTGAAAGCTGGCAAAACTCCTTAAAAGAAACTAAAGATAGACTATCAAAACTTGAAGACAAGTTTGCAATGTGTGATCATGAAAGGAAACATCTCTTAAAAATTACAAGGAAATAGGCAGTAACAATACAAAGGCTAGAAGATGACAAGAGAATCTACAATTTAAGAATAAGAAACATGAATAAAGAAGCAGGAATACATACAGACAAATTACAAAGGCTACTCACAGAAATAAGGAAAACTTCCCAAGCGTGGGAAAAGAAATGTGTGAGGCATACAGAACCCTAGCCACCTACAACCAAAACAGATCTACACCCAGACATATAATAATCAAGATGCCAGAAATTCAATATAAAAAAAGAATATTAAAAGCCATCAGAGAAAAGAAACAGATTACCTATAAAGGTAAGCCCATCAGAATCACGGCTGACTTCTCGACACAGGCCATCAGATCAAGAGGAGCTTGGAGTGAAGAATTCAAAGCCCTGAAAGAGAATAACCTCCAGCCCAGATTGATGTACCCTGCAAAACTGTCACTAGAAGTTGATGGAGAAACAAGATACTTCCATGACAAAGAGGAACTGGGGGAGTTTGTGACCACTAATCCAACCCTGCAGAGAATGCTGAAGGACATTCTAGAGAGAGAGAAAAAAAATACCAGGATTTTAGTAACAGTGGCAGAAAGGCCTCAATGAGTGGGGCAGGCAGTAGAATGAAGGAGAAAACTAGACAAACAAAGGCAGGAAAATAGCATAGCAGAAATGAGGCAGAGAAGGATAACTAGAAACTGTAACATAGATGGCCTTGATACACTACATTGTTAATAGTGCACCAGGATTTAAAACCCACATTACTCACACTACTCTGCTTAGATGTATTATATTCTGTTCCAGTCATTCTACCTGTACTAGATTTGAGGGCACAGACAGTAATCCTGAAAATAACAGGATATAGTACGGTAATCATCCTTAATTTCCTATTAAATTAATCTAAAGCTCTGTAAAACCTACACTGTTTTACCATAATTGATCTTAATCAAATTGGGTTTGTTGGATCATGGCTTTGTACTGATATATTTTATTCAAAGCTGTTATGATTGATAGTATCAAGTCTGAGAGTATAGGCAACTACACTTAAGATGACAAGATCCACTAGAATATCCACTATGGTTTGATTATTACCTGCCTTTGAAGTTTTATACTGTCTACAATGTTTTATTTTTACTACTATTATTATTTACTGCTATACTCAATTATACTGCTATATTCAATTATGCCTGATGATATAGACATTGTATTGAAGATAATAAGAAACAACACAGTAATCATTGTTGATCACCTTGTACTGTGGTTTTATATGACTTTTTGGTTTCATGTTTTTATAGGAATTTGTTTTGTTTTGTCTTGCTAAGTTTTGTTTTTCCCTCTAATACAGAAAGTATAGAAATACATGCAGATATTTATGCATATGTATCTGTTTACACTCTCACTGTTTGACTACCTACTTTGTATGCTCTAATTTTGTAATTTGAGCAACTATTTCTAAGAGGACAATATGTAATTTATCAACTAGTGATTTCTTATTGTTTATCTTTTTTTTTGAAATTGTGTATTACCTCTACCCTTTACATGCTTTTGTTTCTCTTTAAGTTAAAAAAAAATGAGTCTTCAAATCCTCAGACATGATATTTATTTAGGTATTATTTACTTTATCTCAGTAAGATCTTAAAGCTTTAAGTTTATAGAAATACATGTAGAGACTCATGCATGCATAGCTGTTTAGTCTCACTGTTTGAATATCTGCTTTGTATGCTTTAATTTTGTGTCTTGAACAACTATTTCTAAGACGACAATATGTAATTCATCAACTAGTGGTTATTGCTGTTTATCTTTTTTTAAATTCTGTATTATCTCTACCCTTTACATGTTTTTTTTCTCTTTAAATAAAAATAATGATAATACTGACAAACACTTATCCAAATGTTTTTTTTAAAAAAGGGAAGAAAAACTAAATTCATGAAATTAGGGATTTAAAAAAGTGAAACTGAGATTATGCACAAATCCAGATCATCAATATGTGATTCAGTGTTTGATATTCTAATAAGATGGAAAAACACAGAAGAAACTAACAAATTCCTAGATACATATGAATTACCAAAGCAGAAACAAAAAGATAAAAATTCCAAATAAACCAATATCAGTGAGTGAAATTGAAGATGTAATTAAAAACCTACCAACAAAAAAGTCCAGGTCATGACAAAGTCATTCCTAAATTCTACAAGAAATTTATAGAAAGTCTAATGCAACTATTTATCAAATTATTTAATGAAATGGAAAGGAAATGAGTTCCAAACTCATTCCTGGAGCAAGCATTACACTGATACCAAAACCAGAAAAGGGTCCAACCGAATAAGAGAACAGATCAATGTCCCTAATGAATTTAGACTAAAAACTCATCAATAATTACTGCCAAACAGAATGCAGCACATCATCAAGAAGATTATATACCATGGCCAAGTAAGATTCACCACAAAGATGTAGGGGTGGTTAAACTTGTGCAAGTTAACAATTATAATACACCATATAAACAGAGCAAAGGACAAAAATCACCTGATCATCTCAAAGAGTCAGAGAAAGTATTAGACAAAGTCCAACACCCATTTGTGCTAAAAAAAAAAAAGAAAGAAAGCAAAAGAAAGAAATAAAGAGAGAGAGAAATAGAGGAAAGAAAGAAAGAAAGCCCACAGAAATTTGTTTTTTTTATTTTTTCTTGGTACTGGGTCTCACTACACAATTCAGGCTGGTCTCGAGCTCACTTTGTAGCCCAGGCTGGTCTCAAACTTGCAATGATCCTCCTGCCTCAGCCTACTAAGTGCTGGGATTAGAGATGTGAGCCACTACACCAGGTTTAGAAATTTGGAAAGGACAGTACTTACCTAAATCTGATAAAAGATATCTATGACAAATCAACAACCAACATCATATTAAATAAAGACTGAAAGATTTCATTCTAAAATCAAGAAGACAAGGATGTACACTATCAACAATCTTATTCAATCTATTTCTACAAACATTAGCCAGAGAAATTAGACAAGAGAAAGAAAAGGAATAAGAATATGAAAGTAAAGAGATAAATTGTTTTTGCAAATGACAAGATAATCCACCTAGACAACACCAGGGAATCCTCCAAAAATCTTCTAGATTTAGTAACCAAATTCAGCAATATAGCTGGATACAAAGTCAACACTCAAAAAATCAAAAGCATTCCTGTATACAAATAAACTCACTTAGAGAGAAATTGAGGAAATCACAGATTTCACAATAGCATCTCTCCCCCAAAAAAGAAATACTTAGGAATTAAACTAATGAAGGCAGTAAAACATCTTTACATTGAAAATTATAGTACTCTGAAAAAGACCAAAGAGAATATCAGAAAATGAAAGATATCCCTTGTCTTAAGTAAAAAGAACCAACATAGTAAAAATGTTCATATACCTAAGATTGCTACACTGATTTAATGCAATTCCAATTAAAATATCAATAGCATGCATCACAGAATTAGAAACAGAAATAATTCTAAAATTCATTTGTAACCAGAAGAGACCTACAATAGCAAAAGCAGTTCTAAGAAACAAAGGCAAGGCAGGGGGCATCACAATCCCTGTCTTGAAATTATATTACAAAACTGTGATTAAAAAAAAAAACACCATAGGACTGCCAAAAGATAGACACAAGGATCACTGGAACAGATTAGAAGATGCAGAAACAATTCCAAAATCACTTGGACATAATATTTTTGACAAAGTACCAAATACTTTCACTGGAAAAAAAAAAAGCCTCTTTAATAAACTGTTCTGGAAAACACTAGATTTTCACAGGCAAAAGATTAAAACTAGACCCATATTCCAACCTGCTCTAAACTAAAATCAAAATAAATTAAAGATCTAAATATAAAGAACTGATGAGAGAAAATGGGAAAAAACTCTTAAAGACATAGGTGTAGCCAAAGATTTCAAGAAAAAGACCCAAGTGGGAGTGACCGAGCACTACCCTAAAGGGCCCTGCAGAGCCATCAGTGGATGAGTGAGGTAAATTGGCACTGTGTTTTGGCACACAGACACATGGAACACAAGCAGGTGGGAGAGCCCACCATTTTATTTCAAAGGGCTTAAGGAGAACCCAGCACAGAATAGGTCTCATGCACCTCACTGCTAAAGTCCCAGAGTGGAAAGGGGGAAGAGCCATCCAGCCACAGAGCACTGCTGGCAGTTGGTAAGCAGGGCAGGGGAAATTCTACTGAGAGGTAGGAGCTAGGACCACCCAGACTCCACTATGGTGGCTCTCAAAAGCCAATCGTAGCCCTAAATACCAAACACCAGAAACATCACACTGGTCTGAAACTTGTAGAGTGGCCTTGACCCAGCGATACAAACAGGCAAGCAGCCTGGTCCTATGGTGGGACAAGGGCATTTCCCCCATCATACACCCACTGGGTATGAGGAGCTAGTGGTGTGGAACAGAGGAAGATGTGCAAGATCCCAAAAAGACGTGCAAGATCTCTCTTGATTTTATGATACTTTAATGTGACTGAACATTGATTCTTTTTTTTCTGATTCATGTCAATATTCTTTTGCTTTTTCTTTCTTTCTTTTTCTTTCTTTTCTTTTCTTTTCTTTCTTTCTTTCTTTCTTTCTTTCTTTCTTTCTTTCTTTCTTTCTCTCTTTCTTCTTTGTCTTCTGAACTCTTCTCCAGTCTACCAAAACACTGGTAATCATCCTTAGCCCTACAGCCTCACTTCTGCTAGATTTCTCCTCATTCATCTCATTTTTATCTTCTATCCTTCTTAAACACCACCTAAACAGGGTAAAATCAAACTACCAAGGGAAATTCATTGCATACACATTCCCAATAGAGACTGGGTTTTGTTATGTAACTATAGAGCTTGCTCTTATGGTTAAAGGTGGCAAATTAATAGTTACCACAGTTTGTCAGTTGCTACTCTGTTATTGCTAATTGTAATACTTGAACCAGGATGTCAAACATGTTGTAATCAGTTTTTCTCCTTTCTATGACAACGCTGTGGTTGTCTAGGGTCATAAACATCACCGTAATCCCATGCAAAGGACGGATTGCTGAGTTAAATAAATATCAACTTCTTCTCCTTAATAAGTTCTTGAGAAAGACACAGAGACCAAGAACCACCTATAGCTTGAAGACATCTCTAAGGAATATCATTTCCTACAGAATCCTTATGCTGGTGAAAAAGCCATCTACCATAAGATATCTATAAGCACCAACACAGAAAATATAAACAAAATAAAATTGGAAATTGAAAAATGACAATATACAAGCAAAATACAATACCAGACATTCTTATAACCCAAGACAAATCTGGAGCACAATGAGATAAAAGAAATCAAAAGCCACACTTTCTGAACTATCTGAAATGATAGCAGCAGAAGTAAGAAAAAATGGAGGTGACTGTAGAAAAAATAATCTTTCAAGTAAAACAAAATGATGATCAAGATGAAAGACATTGCCAAAGGCTCTAGAAGAGACACCAATTTAAAAAAAATAGAGGATTTTAGGAAAATGATGGAAACCATGAATGCCCAACATAGGAAAAAAGTAGAAGCCATGAAAAAGATCCAAACATATATCCATGAGATTAAAAATTCCATTGAAAGTGTATGAAACAGCTGGAGGAGGTAGTACATACCTGTAATCCCAGGACGTGGGAGATAAAAGAGGATACCAGAAAATGGAAACATATCACTGGCTCATGAGAATGAAGAACCAACATAGTGAAAAAAAACCATACTTCCATAATTGTTATACAGATTTAATCGAATTCCAATCAAAATACAATTAGCATACCTCACAAAACTAAAAAATTTTTTTCAAAAATTCATTTGGAACCAGAAGAGACCTAGAATAGCAAAAATAATCCTAATGAACAAAGGCAAGGCAGGGGGCATCACAATCTCTCAATTGACATTACACTACAAAGCAACTGAGATAAAAGCAGCACTGGAAAAAAAAAACACAGGTCAACAGAACAGATTAAAAAATGAAAAAACAGCTCAAAACACACTCAGTCACTTTATTTTTGACAAAAAGGCCAAGGATTTTCACTGCAAAAAGCTAGCCTCTTTAGTAAACAGCACTTGAAAAACTGGTTTTTCACAGACTAAAACTAGACCCATGTCTTTCACCATGCACTAAGCTAAAATCAGAATGGATCAAAGATCTAAATATTAAAGATCTGCTGGAAAAGCAAATGCATAGAACTCTTTAAGATATGTATAGGCAAAGATTTTATGAACAAAACCCCAAGTGTATAGGCAATACTACAAAGAATCAACAAGCTATTTAAAAACTTATGCACAGGAAGAGAAATTACTAAAAGAGTGGAAAGACAATCCACAGAATGTGAAAAAATTTGAATCAGTTGTCCTGAAAAGAACAAATATCTGTAACATAAAGAATTGAAAAAAATCCGTGCTCCCAAATTTAAAGACCTCAAATTTAAAGAGATGTAAATTAAAACAACACTAAGATTCCATCTCACCCCAGAAAAAAAAAATAGCTATTATCAAAAAAAAAAAGCTATTATAGGGAAATGAACCAATAACAAATACTGGTGGGACTAGGAAGGAAAAGAAAACTTTCTTCACTGTTGGGAGTGTAGACTGGTACACCATTGTGGAAAACAGTAATGAGATTCTTCAAAAAACTATGACTAGAGGCCCCATTTGACACAGCTATTTCTCTCTGGGTGTCGTCTCAGAAGAACTAAAAACATCATAACACAGAATTATGTGTGCATTCATGTTTATAGCAGCACAGTTTTTAATAGCTAAACCTAAATGCCTTATCATCTGAGGAATGGATAAAAAAGATGTGGTTTTTTCATACAATGGGGTGTGAATAAATCAGATACAATGTAAATCACATTGTTTCTCCAGTGTGAAATACCAAAAGTGTAAATAAGGATCAAAGTATATAAAAGGTATTATGAAATAGGAAGACATTATTCAAGAGAAAGTAGAAGTAGGTAGGAGAGAGTGGTAAAGGAAGGAACGAAAAAGAAAAGACAAAGGTAGGATAAAATGGGAACAAAAGTTTGTAAATAAGGAGGGAGGTGAGAGGGTTGGAGGGAAATGAGGAATCAGTATACAAATCCAAATGTCATAAAATGAATGCAATTATGATGTTTACCTAAATGTGCCAATAAACTTAATTTTAAAAAAGGAAAGCTATAGGACAGTCAGCATACATGTATAAATCCTTAACCATATATTGGCAAATACAATGCATCAAATAATTAAAAAGATTATACTTAACAACTAAATTGACTTCATTCCAGCAAAACAAGGACGATTCAACATACATTAATCAATAAATGTAATATGTCACATAAATAATCCCAAACAAACTATCAACAGTACTTTTCATAGAACTAGAAAAATAATCTCAAAGTGTTTATGGACCTAGAAGAGATGCAGAACAGCAAAAGCAATTCAAGGCAACAAGCGCCTGCAGGAGCCAAAACAACCCCAGATTTTAAATAATGTTATAATACTCTGATGACAAAACACCGCGGTACTGGCACAAAAATTGTCATGCAGATCAATTTAACAGAATAGAGGATGCAGAAACTACTCCAGCACATTCAGTCATCTGATCTTTGATATGGGCTTGAAACATACATTGTAGAAATCATAGCCTCTTTAATAAACGAGGCTATAAAATTGAGTATACACATACAGAGGAATGATCTGAACCCATATCTCTTATCCTGTATTAAAATACAATCAAAATGTATAAGACCTAGATACTAAAATGGAAATACTTAATACATTGGAAGGTAACATAAGTAAAACCCATGAGACGGGATTGGCAAGGACTTTCTGAACAGAACCCCATGTGCACAAGAAACAACATGAGGAATCAACACATGAGGAAATATGTCAACAAAGAAAACCACACAGGAAGAGACATCTACAGAATGGGAAAAAAATTGCTAGTTACTCCTCAGACAGAGTAATGAACTAATATCTAAACTATATTATACAAAGAACTCAAAAAAGTTAGAACACAGCCCTCCCCAAATTTAAAAAAAAAAGAGTCTATGGAAATGAAGGCATTTCTCAGGAAAAAATACAAATGGCCAATAATTACATTACAAAGTATTCTGCATCTTTGGCGATTAAAGAAATGCAAATCAAAGCAGAGACATTCTATTGTACTCCAGAAAGAGTACCTACTATCAAGAACTCGCAAAACAGTAACCGCGGGTGAGGCTGTGTGGGAGGGGGACCGTTTCTTTTACATTGTTGATGATAATACACACAAGGACAACTGCAATGGAAATCAGTATGGAGAGTCCTCAGAAAACTAAATTTGAAATTCTGTTTAATACAGTTACCCCTCTTCTAGGTATCTTTCCAAAAGAGTTAAAGACATCATATTACAGAGACACATGCATGCCCATGTTTATAGCAGCACAATTCAATAGATAAATGGAGAAAATTAACCAATATGCACGATGAAGAACTACCCATCCATAAATAATAAGTTTGACTCACTTGAAAATGGATCCATAATGCTAAGTGAAATAAATCAGATTTACAATGTTAAATATCAAATGACTTCTCTTTTATGAGAAACTCAAAATATAAATAAAAAGTAAAATGGAGTTAAAACTTGTAGAAGGAAAAGGAGATCTAGGAATGGAAGAAACAGAGATTAAAGAAAGGAAATAAAGGGGATTAAAATGGAATATGTATACATTCCTACTCTCTATATTCATTACATATTATTCATTACATATTAAAAAAATAATACAGCATTGCCTTGAAATCAAAAGCAGAGAGACCAATGAAACAACAGAGAATCTAGAGTAAACCCATGCATCTTCAGTGAACAGATTTTTGACAAAGCTGCTAAGAATATACAGTGGAGAGAGGACAGTTTTCAATAAATGGTTCTGGGAAAACTGAATGTCCACCATGCCCTTATTTCTCACCAGTTACAAAAATAAACTCAAAGTGGATTAAAAACTTAAATATAATACCTAAAACTATAAAGGAACTAGAAGAAAACATACAGAAATGCTTCAGGACTTTGGAGTAGGCAAGGATTTTTAGGATAAACCTTGAAAAGTACAGGGAAAAAAGCAAAATTAGACAATTAAATCACATCAAGCTAATATATAAGGAACTCCAAAGTCTCAGTAGCAAATTTCACCCCATTTTAAAGTGGGTAATAGATCTAAACAGACACTTCTTCAAAGGAGATATAAAAATGGCCAAAAATATACAAAAGAATGCTAAATATCCCTAATTAGTAGAGGAATGAAAATCAAAACCATACTGAAATATCACTTTACCCCAGCAAGAATAGCTATAATCAAAACCATTAATGATAAAAAGTACAATGAGGTTGTAGAGAAAAAGGCACCCTTGCAAACTGTTGATGGCAGTGTAAACTATTGAAGCCATTATGAAAAACAGTAACAGACTGGTGGCTCAAAATACTAACAAAACTATCACACCATCCAGAAATTCCAATACCTATCTATACTTCCACATTCATTGCAGCACAATTCCCAACAGATAAGAAATGGAAGCACCCAAAGTGCCCATCAACTGATTAATAGATAGCAAAAATGTAGTACATACACACTGGGATGCTATTCAGTCATATAAAAGAACAAAATCCTGTCATTTGCAGGACCATGGATGGAACTGGAAATCATTATGTAAAGTAAAATAAGGCAAGCAAAAAAATGCAAACACTGTAAGATCTCATTCATATATGGAATCTAAAATAGTTGGTCACATAGAAGTTTAGAATAGAATGGTGGTTACCATGACTGAGAACATCAGGGAAAGGGAGGAAGGAAGGAAGGAAGGAAGGAAGGAAGGAAGGAAGGAAGGAAGGAAGGAAGGAAGGAAAGCTTGATCAGTGGGTACTAAGTTCCAGATAGATAGAAAGCAAGTTTTTTCTGCTGCTGCACAGCACAGCATGGCAACTATGGATAAAGATAATGTATCATACATTTCAGAGGGCGAGAAAAAATGTTTTTGAAAATTTTCATCATATGTAAATGTTAAATGAGTAGATAAATATATTTAATATGATTTAAACATTATATATATATCACAATATTATACTGTACCATATTAATAAGTACAATTTTTGTTTTTCTTTACAAATTAAAGTAAAAATTTTAAGACTAAAAAAAACACAAAAAATAAAAGAAGAACCTTTTTAGGTGACTACTGAACAGAACACTGGTTATATACCTGGTCTCAGAAGAAAAAAATTAGAAATTTTTCAGCTCACCCCTTCATTTTACAGATGAACAGAAAACCAGCATGGGAATATAATTGGCTAAAATACTAAGAAACAGCTCAGGTTGGATCCTAGGTCTTGTGATTCCCATGGCACCTCATTCTCATCACTGTTCCATTCTCCCTTCAGGCCATCATCTCATCTAACTACCTCTTTAAAACTTACCTAACAACTCAGAGCTATATTTGATATTCTTGTTAAAGTCCCAAACAGAATCATTATTTCTAGCTTTGTTTGACACTTTTCTTTCTGAAGCAGAAGAAATTGGAATTTATTAAGCAGACTTTCTACTGCAACCCAGAAACTGAAGGCCAGAGACCTGCAGCCAGCCAGGCCATCTATAAAACTCCTCATTAAAGACTAAGACATGTATAATCCATTTGGAGAGAACTAAATTGTGAACTAAAATAGCAAACTGAGTTCAATCTCTAATATTGATTAAGTATTCTCAGTGTTGTTATAATTGCTTTCCAGGTGTTTTTCATCAGTGCCAATCATTTTCGAATAAAAATTTTAATTGCAAGGTAGCATCATAATTTATTTTGCTGTTCCTTCTGTGTTATAAAAGCCCGTGCAATCTCTCTCCAGCTAAAATAACTCATGTTTTGGTTATCTGCGTGCCTTCTGGATCATGCTTATGTACTCTAACAAGTTTATAACTGGAAGGCAAGAGAATGGTGGTGTTTACAAACAAAGATTGAAATGGAAGGTAAAATGTCCACAAATAGAACTGGCTGGTTCTTTCAGCCTTGGCTTCTTTCATCTATGAGAAAATAATAAGGCACCAAAATAATCTGTGCCTGTAGTAGACAGGGAAATCTTCTATTTACGTGGTGATAAAGGAGATGAATGGCTACATAATACGGAAATAACGGGGATAATTAATCACAAGCTTGAAAGCAAAGAAGTAGCTTGTGAATAAAAGTTTGCCGTAAGGGGAGAAAAGTGACAGAGAAATGATCAACAGAGGTGAATTCCTAAATTTTAAAGTTTATCCTAGTTCTAGTCCCCACCACAAGAACTTCTAGATATGCCAAACATCTACTCTGTCCAACACATACGGCATAATGGTTAATGGACACCTTCCGGGCATCATTCTAAGAACCATTCTAAGCACTGGAACATCAGAGATGCAGAAGAAAGACAATGCCCTTGTGCTTGTGCAGCTGACATTCTAGTGAGAAGGCATTTGATGAATAAGATAAAAAAAGAAAAAGGATTGCAGGCTGTGGTGAATGCTACAAGGGATGTCAGTATACACTCTTTCAAGTACAGCTAAATGGTACTTATGGTAAGTTGGTAAGAATTCCTAAATACCTGTGATATATTTATAATCTGAATCCTCACAATAACTCTATGACACAGGCACAAGTTAATATCTCCACTTTAAATAAAAGGAAATTGAGTCACCTAGAATTGATGTGACTTTGGAGCACATATTTTTTGTTGTTATTTATTTTTTATTCATAATCATAAACTTAACTCTGTAATCTATAATCCAGATAGCCTTAGAAGGAAATAAGAAAAGTGCGTAAACCAAAGAAACAAAGTGAAAAACACAGTGATTACAGGATACTGCAAGCAAATGAGGTAGAGGAGTACTCTCTTATGCTACAAAGGAATGGCTTGGTGGTTAAGATAAAACAAAGGCAAATAAATGAGTTGTCCATAGTCAACAATGGTCACTGTCTTATTGACTTTGTCATTCCTGGACCTAAAGCACTTTGTGGACTCCATTATGTTTATGCCTCCTTTTACCCTTCCCAAGGTCACATGTCTGCTATCCAACCACATAGTAGTGCAGGTACAAAAATCTGGGAACTGTTTCTGTTTTTTCTAGCATTTATCATGGGCAAGAAGCCAGAGACTGTATGCTTCTGGATGACGTTCTCATTATCAACTTCTCCATGTAGACAGATTTGCCACTATGGCCATCATGATGTATGAAATCATTACCCTGGAATATAGATCTTGCAGTGATTCCATGAAAGCAGAAATCCTTAAATTAAAATACTTTGTCTCCTGTGTTCAGAGTACAAGATTCCTGATATCTTTGGAATTTTGTAGGGAAAAAGCTCAAAGAGGACATGGCCCAAAAACTCATTATCAATAGCGACACTGAAGAATGTGGCATTGACCATGACTGGCTGCAGGCTGCTACCGGTCGCCGCATCATCTGCGAAGGACAAGGTGCTGGGACTTGATGGGTCCACCAAGGGAGTCTGCACTTTAACACTATACCATGTGACCTCACTAGGCTAAGATTAGCACATTGTAAAAGACAAAAGGAAAGGAGCAGACAACACCTACCAAGCTAACAATATGATTTGGAACAGATTTCCCATTTTCATACTTAAATTTCTCATTCAGAGGTATAATGGAAACCAGGTATGGATGCTTGCCATCCCACTACTTGGGAAGCTAAGACAAGAGTGAAAGTTTAAGGCCAGGCTGGACAAAACAGTAAGACTCACCTTAGTGATTTACTCAGATACTGTTTCAAAAATAAAAATGGACCGAGGACGAAGCTCAGTGCAGAGGACCTCAGTTCAATCCTTAGTACTACAAAAAAGAGAAATGAAAGGGGGAGGAAAACAGGAGAAAGGAGGGGAGTGGAGAGGAGGGGAGGGGAGGGAGGGAGATAGGAAGGAAGGAAAGGAACAAGGAAGGGGAGGGGAGGGAAGGGAACACAGTTTCCAAGGACTTCAAACATGATCACCTGCCGAGAAGTTCCTTGAAAAGCAGAAATTCATTTTCAACTTATAATATGGTACCATTACTTTCATTTTCAAGCTTAAAACCAGTATGGGTCCTAAAAAAACCAGCAGAACTTATGAGAGGCTTAACACAATGTCTATCTAGTAAGACTAGCTGCTTCATTTGATATCTCTGATTTTAAGGAAGTACATAAAAACAGATGAATTACCTACTGGCTGATTTTTCCCAATCTTTCAAATTTTTGGACATAAGAAGACCTCAAGACATACTCCTCCAAAAGCTATCTCCATCCCATGAAATGGAGAATCCAGATCTGCTCATCTGATCTCACCTACGCTTCTATTCTTAGGTGGCCTGCTGTCAACAGCTGAAATGCCACTTATATGGAAATAGTGAAAGGATATTAATTTTTAGAATTACTCTTTTGTTAATATCCTGGTTTTTTCTCCTTTGTCTGCTATATGCTCTCACTTTTATATCTTCTTGTGCACTGGCTGCCTCAATAGTAAAGACTCCAAGCGTTTGTTTTCTCCCTCTATAAAATCTATCTATCCTATGTCTGATTTCCTGTTAATTGTCATAGATTCACATGTCCCATATACAGTGAAAGTTGAATGGTTGGAGAAGGTGAAATTGACAAAATATTAACCAGCTGAGTCTCTAGTTGACAGCCTTTGTGGCTTCTAGATCCTATTTAGGGGTTTTCTGTTGTTTTTTGCTTTGTTTTCCTTGGTTTTTTAATAAATAATCAGATGGCTTCTAGAATCAAAAAGTACTTCCATTTTTAACTCATTATTCTGTATTGTATTTTAAAGCTAGGAAAGAGGCTAAAGAAAGTGGGAGGGGAGTGGAAGGAGGAGGAAAAATGGAAGACAGAGGGAGAGAAAGAATGAGAGAGAGAGAGAGAGAGAGAGAGAGAGATCAATGATTATGAAGAAGTATTAAGTTCAAATGTGCAGAGTGGGTCTTGAGACTGAAAAGCCAGAGAAGGTCTGATGTTATTTAAGTCAAAGGGCATTTGTTCCTGAATTCCTTCTTTCTAAGTAGAGATCATTCTTTTTTCTATTCAGGCATTCAACTGATCAGACAAAGCTCACCCACAATTACAGAAAGCTAATTGCCTTACTCAAATTCCATTAATTTAAAAGTTTACTTTATCCAAAAACACCCTCATAGAAATATCCAAAATATTGTTGACCAAATATCTGGTCACCATAGTCAAATTCACACATA
The DNA here is from genome assembly GCA_004027455.1 of Hydrochoerus hydrochaeris. Classification (NCBI taxonomy): domain Eukaryota; kingdom Metazoa; phylum Chordata; class Mammalia; order Rodentia; family Hydrochaeridae; genus Hydrochoerus; species Hydrochoerus hydrochaeris. Next base: position 135,844 of record PVLA01003671.1, on the reverse strand, counting down.
AAATTCATCATTAGAGATGGATTCTGTCTAACACACCTATCCCTACCTGAGACAGAGGAGCCCAACAGGTAACATTTTTTCTAAAGGTGGACATTTTATCTAAAAGCTTTGTAATGACATAGTAACAAAACTAATTTTTTTTATATTTTAAAGAGAATACAACCAAACAAAATGAAACAGAATAAAGCCAATCAAAATTAAATAACAGAAGTGATATAGGACTTTAAAACAAGATATAAAGAAATCAACAATGGCTATCATAATGCCTCTTGTTATCTCCAAAACAGCAGCCCATACCATCAGACATAATAAAATCAAACAAAACAAAACAATGAAAATAATACAGGACTTCAAAACAAGATATTAGGAAAGTAACAATGGTTATAACCTTCTCTTTTTAGACGTTTCCTCCTCTTTCACTTTTACAACATCTGTTACACATTTTGGATCCCATTTACTCCTTCAGTTTTTCTATAAAAGAGAGACAACACCATGTTCATCCATGTGAGTCTGAACCATTATACTCATGAGCATGATTTAAATTTGCATCCATTTACCTAGAAGAGCCTTGAGATTATTTTTCGTTATAGCTGGGTATCTTTCCATTATCTAATACCATATCTTATCCATTCTGCAGTTGATGGGTAACTTATTCCTGTTTTTTGTAGGTCCTTCTCATATGGAGCTCTGGCTTCTTGTCTCTGATCTTCAGTCCATGAATTTCCTTTTGAGTCAAATGTGTTTCTTATATATAGCATATTGATGGATCCCATCTACCAATCCACTCTACCTGTTTTTCTTTTTATTGGTGAATTGAGGACAGCTACTTTAACATTTATGACAAACATGCCGGCTCATCTGTAACATGGCCCCCTTGCCATTGTGATCCTCTTGCCATTGGCCCCCAATTTTTCCCCTCCATTCAACAATCTACACTACTTAGCAATGCCCATTTTCTGTTTTTCCTGGAACCATGATTATCTGTATTTCACTCTAGAATATCCTTCAGCACTCTTTGTAAGATTGGTTTGCTGGTCATAAATTCCTTCAGTTGTTCTTTGCCATGGAAGCATCTTATTTCCCCATTAATTTTGAAGAATAGTTTTGCAGGGTACATCAAACCGGGCTGGACGTGTTTTTTTCCAGGACTTAAAACACTTCAGTCAAAGCTCTTCTTGGATAAATGGTTTGCAAGGAGAAGTTTGCTGTGATTCTAATAGATTCTTCTTTATGGATGATCTATTTCTTTTCTTTAATAGCTTTTAATATTCTGTTTTTGTGCTGAACTTCTGGGACCTTGATTATTATATGTCTGGGTGTAGATTTATTTTTATTATGGCTAATGGAGTTCTATAAACCTCACTTATCTGTATGTAACATCATTTTCTTATGCTTGAGAAGTTTTCTGCTATTACTTCTGTAAATAGTTTTTTATGTGATTTGTGTTGACCCCGGCTTTTTCACTGATACCTACAACTCTTATTTTTCTTTGCATTGTATTGTAGTTGTTGAATTGTTTATTTCCTTGTTCCTTATTTTTAAGAGATCTTTCCTTTCATAATTGCTAGCTGTACTTCTGTCTTGAAGGTCTGAAAGTCCACCTTCACTTCCTTTCAAGTGGTTTGCCAGCCTTCAATGGATAATTTAATTTCCTGGATATCTCTTTGAATTTGTTTCATGAGTTGTATTGTCCATTCAGTATTTCCATCATTTTCCTATGTTCCTCTTTTTTTTATCTATGTCTTCTTTAGACATGCTCAGAAATTCTTTCATTATATTTGTAATTTCTTTTTTTATCTGAGATACTATTTATGATCTGATTTTTTATAACCTCATGAAATTGTGTCTTTACTTTAGTTGCTAATATTTCAGAAATTTCTGTTGTGCAATTTCTTCTATGTCTATGTCTCCTTGACCTGTTCTGTTTAGGCTAGAAGTCTGAGGTTGCCTTTTGCCCCTTCATCTTGACATTTCCCTGGGTTCCTGCAGATGAGCTGGTTGTGGGGTCCTGGACATTTCCAATGTTGGCTGCCCATCCATACTGTAGGGGAATGGGCCAGCTGGCTGGGTTTCTCCTGACCTAGGTTCCCAGGGAGGTGGTGGGCTGTTGGGCAGGCTTCTTCAGACATACATGGCTACACCAAGACCCTCCCCATTATTGTAGGCACACACATGGCTGGCTGCTTCTCCAAGCCTGCACTGGTTACCATCCCTGATGGTGATGTCAGCTGGTGGGTTTGCAGGGATATGGCTCTAAAACTAATTTTTAAAGTAAAAGTTTTAATAGGTCGATCTACACTTTTAATTCCTTTCCATTGGATTTCCAAAATGTAAATAGGAAAATGTTTTCTGATACCATCAATACCTCCCTCCATCTCTATGATTTTCTCTCTGATATAAGGACAGTGATAACTGGGCATGGTTCCACATGCCTATAATCTCAGAATTCCAAAAGGCTGAGATAGGATCGCAAGTTGATACTCAATCTGGGTAAATTAGTGAGACCTATCCCAAAATAAAACATTTTAAAAATGGCTGGGCATGTAGCTCAGTGTGAAGCCCTTGGGTTCAGTGCCCACTATCACAAAAAAAGATGATGGTAGCATTTAATATCTTTCCATGAATGGATGAAAAGAATGAATTTTTTAAACATTATTCTTTTTATAAGTATTTTCATATTGGTCATACATATAGATCACAATCACCATAGAGAATTTGTACCTGTACATGATACATCTGAATTCTGTTTTTCCACTTCCCTCTCCTCCTCTCAGCACTTCTCCTGCCCGTGTACACATGCTTCAGTTCTATTTTTCCATGATGCCTTTTTTCCCTTTTCCCTTCCTTCCCTTCCACCACCCTCTCCCTAGTTACCCTTTCCATTTGAGCATGTTCTTTGAAAGGAATGAATTTTTTCACTTCTATCTCTTACACAAACCCCATCTCATGCTTCTTACTCTCCCTATGCTCTTCATTCCAGCTACACTGGGTTTCATTCCATCCTGTAGCTTCCTCTTGCTCCATCCCACAACAGAGCATTTGAACACACTGTTTCTTCTGTCATGAATGCCTTCTCATTTCTCTACTGTCTTGTTTCTGTTCAAATTCCTGCTCAAGCATCATCTCCTCACAATAGCTTTTCCTGATCTATATGTGTAGATTATAGAGTTTCATTGTACCATGTAATTGTTTTCTATATGTATTAGAACACTATAAAATTCAAATTTATTGGTGTAGTATATTTAGAAAGTCAAATATTGTCTCTGCTTTATTCCCAGTGGCTATCAAAGTGATTGTGCTCAGTAGATGTTTGCTGAGTAAATTAAGGATATTGCTTTATGATCAATACAGCAATATGTAATGCAGTAGTACCAAAAATGTGCCCTAAAGGATTTCCCTCCTTAAATTTATAATACAAATCTAGATTGTCAAAAATAAAGGCCCTCCTTGAGAAACAACTCTTTGCAATTTAATCTGTTTAATATGTTTCTAGGTTTAATCTACCACTTAAATATCTAAGTAAGCACTTCCCATTTCAAACAATCTTCAAATATCATGCTCCATTTTCCCAGAATTACTTCTTTTTACAACAGTATAGGAGGTCTCACATTATTACAGAAGCAAAATAAGTCCTTTGTTCTCATTTTGGAAAATGATCTCATTAATGAAATCTGTAGTACTGAATTATTAGCAAACATATCATTTCAGGGCATCCACAATAGTAGCTCTCAAACTTAAAATATTTCCTCTCAAACAGTAACATTTTCCACTTCCAAAAAAGAAAGTCTTTGTCTAGTGATATGAGGGGAGATATTAGAAAGACATTGGAATATAAATTTTCAACCTCTATTCCCACCTCAAAGAAATTGACATTTATGAACAAAAAGAGTTCTGAGAGATCTCAGGATTCCAATTAACATATTGCAGCAATACAACACAGTAACTCCTCCATTTAGGAATATTTGAGTTGCAAACCTCCCCAGTTAAGAACACACCTTGCATTTGAGGCTTTTTATGCTTTGCATTGTACACATGTGTCAAAGGTGTATAAGACTCATTTTGTCAGACTTATGGATGAATTTAAACTTAAAATGTTGTCCCAGAATGCAAATTGGGGATTTAACTGAACATAAAGAAAAAGACAGGAATAATTTCATCAAAAGGATAAGAACAGCTTGATTTTGCATGGCTTGCCCTATTCCAGCACTTGGCACATCTCAGCACAGAGAGGGATATGTTCATCTTGAGAAACAAAATAGAGGAGTGGACTGTGCCCAGATACCTTCATTCATCAGCGGTGCCAGGCCTACCGAAAGGGGAGCCAGGCCCACACTGCCGCTGCAAGGTGAGTTGAAGCTCACCAGCACAAGCATGGGAAAAGTTTGGGACCTTTGATCCCAGCAGCTGGGTGCCCCCCCAGCCCCCTAGGACACTGGACTATGCTCCAGAGATTCCACAGACTTGAGTGGACCATGCCCAGAGACCTTCATTCAACCAGGTGAACCAGGCCCACTGTGCGAGGGGAGCCAAAGCCACGTGAATCCCAGTAGCAGAGGGCACAGGAGGTGATTTCCAACACATCCAGGGAAAGCTTTGGAACATTGCTGGAAACAAGGAAATATAGGAAACTGACAAGATGAAAGACCAAAATGCCATCTCAAACCTCCAGCCCATCCCAAGAATGCCTAGGAGCCATGTACCTAGAAGAAAATACTAGCCATACACATGAAATGCCTGAAATTATATCAAATGAAATAAAGAAGCAAGTATGGGAGTCTATGAGGGAACTCAAATCAGAAATAATCTCCCAGGTAAAAGAAGAAATGATAAAAGCAGTGAAAGACATACTGAATGCATCTAATGAAGACACAGCTAAAAAATTAGAGGAACAAAGAATAAATGATGGAATCCCTGAATGAACAGTTTAAGAAACAAACAGAATATATGAAGCAGATTCAAAGAGATATACAGGAAATCAAAAATTCTGTTGAAAATTGCAAAAATCACCTCAACAAAAGTAAAGATAGAATCTCAGATCTTGAAGATAAGACTGCAGCTAGTGAACAGGAAAGGTCTCTTAAAAAAACAAGAAATCAGGAAATAACAATTCAACAACTGCAAGATGATGCAAAGAAAAACAACATAAGATTAATAAGGATAAATGAAAAAGAAGGGGATAACACAAATGATATCAAGAGGCTATTTACAAAAGTAATCGCCAAAAAATTCCCAAAGATGAGTATAGAAACTGACATACAGATCAGTGAAGCATATAGAACTCCAAATAGCCATAACCAAAACAAAACTACACCCAGACATATAATAATCACCAACCCAGAAATCCAACATAAGAGCAGAATATTAAAAGCTGTTAGAAAAAACAGGTCACGTATAAAGGAAAACCTATCAGAATCACTTACACAAACTTGAATCAGACTTCTCAACACAAACAATGAAGTCAACAAGAGCATGGAGTGAAGTCTTTCAGGTCCCGAAAGAAACCGACTTCCAACCCAGACTGATGTACCCTGCAAAAGTGTCCTTCAAAATGGATGGAGAAATAAGCTACTTCCATGATGAAGGACAGCTAAATAACTTCATGATCACCAAACCAACCCTACAAAGAATACGGAAAGACATTCTATATACACATAGAAAAAGCCACTAAGCAAGACAGACAATTAAACAGAATGGAAGGTTAAGATACAACATCAGAAAGATAACATGTCAACAGTAAACCAATATATGACAGCTATAACCATTAATGTAGATGGCCTCAGTTCACCAATTAAAAGAAACAGACTGGTGGAATGGATCAAGAAACAACATCCAAAGATATGCTGTCTACAAGAAACCCATCTAACCCAAAAGGAAACTCATAGACTGAAAGTCAAAGGATCGAAAACAATACTCCATGCAACAGGAACTCAAAAAAAAGAAAACTGGGGGTAGCTATTCTGTTTGCAGACCATGTGAACTTCAAACCAAGAATGGTCCAAAGAGATAAAGAAGGTCACTACATACTAGTTAGGGGAAAACTGCAAGAGGAAGAGATAACAATCTTAAATATATATGCACCAAATTTCAGAGCACCCAACTACACAAAGCAAGTATTCACAGAAATGAAAAGTCAAATAGGCAATAACACAATTATAACAGGAGATCTTAACATGCCATTGACACAAAGGGATAGATCAACTAGACAGAAAATCAGCAAAGAAATAACAGAACTGAATCAAATCCTGTGAACAAATGGGTTTGATAGACATATACAGAGTGTTCCATCCAAAACATCAGAATATACATTCCTCTCAGCAGTACATGGGACATTCTCTAAAATAGATCATATACTAACCCACAGAACATATTTAAGTAAATACAAAAGAATTGAAATTATTCCATGCATGTTATCAAATCATAGTGCCATGAACTGGAAATTAATGATAAAAGTAACTGCAAAAACCCCACAAACACATGGAAATTGAATAATATGCTCTTAAGCAATCAGTGGGTCACAGAGGAAATTAAAGAGGAAATTAAATACTATCTACAAGCAAACAAAAATACAACTTACCAGAACCTGTGGGATGCAATGAAAGTGGTCCTCAGAGGAAAATTTATTGTGGTGAATTCCCACATCAGGAAACCAGAATGAACACAAATAAGCAACCTGATATTACACCTCAAACATCTAGAAAAAGAAGACCAAGCCAAGCCCAAAGCCAAAAGAAGTGAGAAAATTATAAAGACCAGAGCAGAAATTAATGCAATAGAGACTAAGAAAACAATTCAAAGGATCAATGAATCAAAAAGCTAGTTCTTTGAAAGAATAAATAAAATTGACAAGCCCATAGCCAACCTAATTTTAAAAAGGAAAGAAAAGACTCAGATTCATGCAATACAGAAAGAAAAAGGAGAAATCACTACCGACCCTGTGGAAATACAGAAGATCATCAACAACTATTTCGAAAACCTCTACTCTCCTAGGTTCGATAACACTGACGAAATGGAAAGATTCCTAGAAACATATGAACCACCAAAACTGGATCAAGAAGATGTAAAATTGCTGAATAACCCAATTTCTATTAATGAAATTGAAAATGTAATCAAGTCTCTACCAACAAAGAGCCCAGGCCCAGACAGATTCAGTATGGAATTTTACAAGAAATACAGAGAAGACTTAATGCCGACACTCCTCAAACTCTTCAATGAAATTGAAAGGGAAGAAATTCTCCCTAAGTCATTCCTGGAAACAAATATCACTGTAGTACCAAAACCTGAGAAAGACCCAACTAAAAAAGAGAACTGCAGGCCAATCTGCCTAATGAACATAGATGCAAAAATTCTCAGTAAAATATTGGCAAACAGGATGCAGCAAATCATCAAGAAAGTTATACACCATGACCAAGTGGGATTCCTCCAAGGCATGCAGGGATGGTTCAACATATGTAATACAATAAATGTAATCCACCATATCAATAGAGCCAAAAGTAAGAATCACATGATCATTTCTATAGATGCAGAAAAAGCTTTTGCTAAGATCCAACACCCATTCATGATAAGAACCTTACAGAGAATTGGAATAGATGGTCTTTACCTCAATATGATAAAGGCCATCTATGACAAACCAACAGCCAGTGTCATATTAAATGGCCAAAAACTGAAAGCCTTTACCTTGAAATCAGGCACAAGACAAGGATGTCCCTATCACTGCTTCTATTCAACATAGTACTGGAAATACTAGCCAGAGAAATTAGACAAGAAAGAGAAATAAAAGGAGTAAAGATAAAATAAAAGGAGTAAAGAGGAAGTTAAATTATTATTTCAGATGACATGATACTCTACATAGAAGACCCCCAAAACTCTGTTGAAAGACTCCTATAGTAAATAAATTCAGCAATGTAGCTAGATACAAAGTCAATACTTAAAAATCAATAGCATTCTTATACACTAACAACAAAATCACCAAAGAGAAATAAGAGAAGCCATACCTTTCACACTAGCATCCAAAAAAATGAAATACTTAGGAAGTAATCTAACAAAAGATGTAAAGGAGTTATACAGGGAAAATTATAATACACTGAAAAAAGAAATAGAAGAGGAACTCAGAAAATGGAAAGACATCCCTTGTTTGTGGATAGGAAGAATAAATATTGCAAAAATGGCCATTCTCCCAAAATTGTTATACAGATTCAATGCAATCCCAATGAAAATACCACTAATATACCTCATAGATCTAGAGAAAGCACTCCTAAAATTCATCTGGAACCAGAAGAGGCCTAGAATAGCAAAGGCAATTCTAAGCAGCAAAGCCAAGACAGGAGGCATCACAATCTCTTGAAGTTATACTACAAAGCTACCATAATAAAATCAACATCATATTGGAATGAAAACAGACCTGAAGATCAATGGAATAGACTAGAAGACACAACTACGAACACACTCAGCCACCTTATCTTTGATAAAAGGGCCAAGCATGTTCACTGGAAGAATGACAGTCTCTTTAATAAATGGTGCTGGAAAAACTGGCTATCCATATGCCAAAAACTAAAATTAGACCCATACCTCTCACCATGTACTAAACTAAAATCTAAATGGATTAAAGTTCTAAATATTAAAACAGAAACACTAAATCTGTTGCAATACAAAGTAGGTAAAAATCTTGAAGACATAGGGGTAGGTAGAGAATTCATGAACAAGAACCAAACTGCATGGGAAATATTTCCCAGAATCAACAACTGGGATCATGTCTTATTAAAGAGTTTCTGCATGTCCAAAGAAATCTTCAGCAGAGTGAAAAGAAAACCCACAAACTGGGAAAAAATCTTAGTGAACTGTCCCTCAGACAAAGGACATCTGTCTAGAACTTATAAAGAATTTAAAAAATCAGACCCCTGAAATCCAAAGACCCAATCCAAAAATGGGCATCCGAGATGAACACACAGTTCTCAGATGAAGAAATACGAATGCCAAATAAATACATGAAAATATGTTCATCATCATTAGTCATTAGAGAAATGAAAATTAAAACCACACTGAAATTCCAGCTCACTGCAGAAAGAATGGCCAGGATCAACAAAACTACCATCAACAAATGCTGGAGAGGCTGTGGGGAAAAAAGAACTCTTTTGCACTGCTGGTGGGAGTGGAGACTGGTGCAACCACTATGGAGGTCAGTCTGGAGATTCCTCAAAAAGCTGGGGTTGGAAGTCCCATTTGACCCAGGTATTCCACTCTTAGGCATAGTCCCAGAAGATCTGAAAACATCTTACCACAGTGATATATGTGCACCCATGTTTATAGCAGCACAATTTGTAATAGCAAGATCTTGGAAACAAACTAAGTGCCCATCAACTGAGGAATGGATAAAACAATTGTGGTGCTTTTATACAATGGAGTGCAACTCAGCTCTTAAGAATGATCACATTGAGATATTTATAAATAAATGGTTGCAACTTGAATCTATACTCATAAGTGAAATAAATCAAGCTCACATTTATAAATACCATATAGTCTCCCTAGTGTAAGAAATGGTAAGAGTACAGAAGATTTTATGGTAATCATGGTTCACCATTATATTGCTTTGAAGTCTTATGTTTTCATTCATTGGTTGGAATGGTTTTATTCTGTTTTATTTGATCTTAATATATGTGATGCTATGAATAGTTACTTTGAAGAAAAGACAATATGGAAGCCATTGTTGATTTAATATCATCTTGCTCTGAAGTCCTACCATGCTTTTGTTTTTCTATTACCATTGGTTCTATCATGTTGTGTCTTATTGAATTTAATATGTATGATAGGAGAAAGACAAGATGGCAGATCAGTGAGCAACAAAAAACAGAGCCTCCCAGGAGAAACAACTCATATGCCAGAATAAAACACCCTGGAGAGACCCAGACAGAGAGAAATGGATCCTCTTAACATAGGAAGAAATTAAAACATAAAAAAAGCTCGTCAAATACGTTGGGACTACAACTGGAACAGCTGAACACAGTGTTTTCGCTGTGACCCAATTTTGCAGCAGACTGAATTTGCACCAGCCTAAATCCACCACGGCCAGCAGACCTGCCCAAACTCAATGCCACCACAACTCATGGGAAGCAGAGCAGTGCTGAAGTTGGGGGTTGGTGAGCCCAATGGAGAGCAGAGCCAGCAAAAGGACTTTCCTTAATCCACGGTCAGTGCTGGGATAGGGACACCACCACTACCACGGGAAGGGCGTGATCAAATGGGCAACATGTTGGAATCTGGCAGGAGGAGCCTGAACTGGGAGCAACTGTGACTTCAGTTGGTTCCTCCCTCCCCAAAGCAGATTCGTGGGATTTGCTTGGACTGGGCCATGCCCCTGGCTGGGACCCAATGAGCCATCTCAAATCAATTCCCTGTGCCTAGCAAGCACTAACCGGGGGAAGGCCTCAGCAGTTTGGTTGGCCTGGTGGGGAGGGGCAGGTTTAGGCAGCTGCTGCTTACACCTCAGTGATAAGAGCAGTCAGGAGATGGGGGAGGACCCTCGCAAGCATGCTTCAGAGGAAACATAGCCAACAGGAAAGTGGGCTGGGACCTGCAATGTGACCTGTGTGGAGGAAGCCAGGACCATGACAGGAGAGAGAGGCAGGAAGAGGCCCTCAGCCCAGAACCCTGAGAGCCCTGATCCAGGAGAGGGAAAAACAAGGGAGACTGAGGTCAGCAAACACACAACAGCAGGCATGGCTTCAATGGACATTAAAAGATATCTTCAGGACCTTGTAGATGAGCTCAAAACTGAAATATTAAATCAGGTAAAGCAAGATATGAGTAGAATAATAAAAGCAATGCTCTCAGGGAGCTTCTCTCAGGAAGATACAGATGGTAGAAGGGAGGAGCACAAAAAAAGGAGAGAAACATTCAATAGAGAATATAAAGAAAATATAGAATACATGAAGCAGATTCAAAGAGAGTACCAAGAAATTAAAAATTCCACTGAAAGCTGGCAAAATGCCTTAAAAGAAACTAAGGATAGACTATCAAAACTTGAAGACAAGTTTGCAATGTGCGATCATGAAAGGAAAAATCTCTTAAAAATAACAAGGAAACAGGCAGCAACAATACAAAGGATAGAAGATGATAAGAGAATCTACAATTTAAGAATAAGAAACATGAACAAAGAAGCAGGAATACATACAGGCAAATTACAAAGGCTACTCACAGAAATAATTAAGGAAAACTTCCCAAGCATGGGAAAAGAAAATGACATTCAGTTATGTGAGGCATACAGAACTCCAGCCACCTACAACCAAAACAGAGCTACATCCAGACATATAATAATCAAGATACCAGAAATTCAATATAAAAACATAATATTAAAAGCCATCAGAGAAAAGAAACAGATTACCTGTAAAGGTAAGCCCATCAGGATCACAGCTGACTTCTCAACACAGACCATCAGATCAAGAAGAATGTGGAGCAAAATATTCCAAGCCCTGAAAGAAAATAACCTTCAGCCCAGATTGATGTACCCTGCAAAACTGTCACTAGAAATTAATGGAGAAACAAGATGCTTCCATGACAAAAAGGAACTGGGGGAGTTTGTGACCACCAATCCAACCCTACTGAGAATACTGAAGAACATTCTAGAGAGAGAGAAAAAAAATACCAGGATTTTAGAAACAGTGGCAGAAAGGCCTCAATGAGTGGGGCAGGCAGTAGAATGAAGGTGAAAAGTAGACAAACAGGCCGAAAAATAGCATAGCAGAAATGAGGCAAAGAAGGCTGGCTATAATCTCTATCTAACATAGATGGCTTTGATACACTATATTGTTAATAGTGCACCAGGATTTAAAAACCCACATTACTCACACTACTCTGCTTAGATGTATTATATTCTGTTCCAGTCATTTTATCTGTACTAGATTTGAGGGTACAAGCAGTAATCCCGAAAATAACAGGATATAGTACGGTAATCATCCTTAATTTCCTATTAAGTCAATGTAAAGCTCTGTAAAACCTACACTGTTTTACCATAACTGATTGTAACCAAATCTGGTTTGTTAGATCACTGTTTTGTATTGATAGATTTTATTAAAAGCTGTTATGATTGATAGTATCAACTCTGAGAGTATAGGCAACTGCACTTAAGATGACAAGATTCACTAGAATATCCACTCTGGTTTGATTATTACCTGCCTTTGAAGTTTTATATTGTCTACAATGTTTTATTTTTTACTAATATTGTTATGTACTGCTATATTCAATTATGCTGTTATATTCATTTATGCCTGATGATATCGGCAATTCTATTGAAGATAATAAGAAAAATACAGCAATCATTATAGAGCACCTTGTACTGTGGTTTTATACAACTCTTTGGTTTCATGTTTTTATAGGAATTTGTTTTGTTTTGTCTCGTTATGTTTTGTTTTTCCCTCTAATACAGAAAGGATAGAAATACATGCAGAGACTCATGTATGCGTAGCTGTTTACACTCTCACTGTTTGATGATCTACTTTGTATGCTTTAATTTTGTAACTTGAACAACTATTTCTAAGAGGACAATATGTAATTTATCAACTAGTGATTTCTTATTGTTTATCTTTTCTCTGAAATTCTGTATTATCTCTACCCTTTACATGCTTTTTTTTCCTCTTTAAATAAAAATTTTAAAAAATATGTATGATAGTATAAATAATTTTTTATGGAAAATGAGATAATATAGCAGCCATTGTTCATCTTTGGTTATTTGGTTATTTGGTTCATTCTCTTGAGAGGTTTTATTCTATTTTGTTATGTTTGACATTGTTGTGTGTAAAGCTAAGCTCAACTATTTCAAAGAAAGAGACATTATGATAGCTACTGTTAATATCCAATTGTCTTGTTGTAAAGTGCTGTGTGGCTTACATTGTTCTGTTCTGATCTGCTTAGATCTGTCCTCTTTTGTTTTATTCTCCTTAAAATAAAAAAAAAATAGAATGAGTGTCTCTCTTCCTCAGCCATTCAGGGCATTAGCCAAAAATGCACTTTGGTTTAAACCCATTCAGATGGCTGTGGAGACCACCAGCACAGTGGAGATGTCAGGAAATGACTAGCCACAGAGAGAATGGGGCCATCCCTATCAGCATACAGCAGGTGTTACTGTGCCTCCCAGTGGAATGCTGTGCAGAGAATGCAGCAGGCCTTGCCTTTGCCTTTGCCACTGAGAACCCCAACAGCCCCTGCAAACACTGTGGGCCCCCATTTCTCACACACACAGCTTTCACCATCAAGGACCTACAGAGAGCATCATCACAAGACCCTGAAGCCTCCTCCAAAGAAGATTCTAGCAACTTTTGTTGATGAGGAAATCAAAACCCAGCACAGCTACTACAGACCTATTCTTTTGCTTTTGAGGATCCTGAAGGTTTTTGTCTTTTGGGACACAAAGTTACCTGAGATACTAACTTCCTGTCTCTTTTCTCCAACTGAAGCTACCAAGAGTACCCTAAACTCAGGGCTCAGTGAAGCCACTGAATGCTTATAATAGGCCCTGGCCCTACTGCCTGTAGGAGCCCCAATCACCACACGTACACCACAAACTACACCATGAATAACAGGCACACATGCAGCCTATCTCAACTTCTATTGCCAGTCTCTACTTCTGTGTGTGTGAACACCTATACCCTTGGCTTCAACCTTCTCAGGGGTGCTTGGTGCTGGGCTTGAAGATCTGCCAAGGACCCACAACTGTGTTAGCCCTTAAAACTACTATGGACACCTTGCAGCTTTTGCTTCAAAACCCCCGCACCTGCCAATATCATGAATTCTCCCTACTAAACCCTAACAGCTTCCTAGACCTTGAACTGCTGTGCACTGCCAAGCTTAGAGTCCCACACCACTAGATCTGCTGCCAAGAGTTACCTCAGCACACACCCCCAGTCCTATACCTCCTCTCTGGAGATGAAGTCAATTCCTAGGGAAGACTGTTCATAAAATCTAGAAGAGCTGACTGCTTCTTCAAATGCACAGGCACAATGCAAGTATACAATGAATATAAAAAATTAGAGAACTGTGACACAAAAAAATAGTACTAGTAAACTTCTACTAACCAACCACAATGCAATGGAGATCCATGAATTGCCTGACAGAGAATTTTAAATTATTGTTCTAGTGAAGCTCAGTGAGCTACAAGACAACACAGGTAAATAATTTAATGACATCAGGAAAATCACACAAGAACAAAATACATGCTGAACAAAGATAAAACAAAAGTAACAGAAATTCTGTAGCTGATAAAAATAAAAAATGCAATAAAGTGTTTCAACAAAAGAACTTGATCATGAAGAAAAGAACTGGCAAATTCAAAGATCAATCATTTGAAATGATTCAGTCAGAGAAGAAAAATGAGGAAAAAAGAAAAAAAATGAAGAAAAGCTGTGAGGTCTATTAGGTGTTAACAGACAAGCCAATAGATGCATTTTGAAAATATTGGAAAAGAAAGATAAAATGAAGGAAAGTTTATTTTAAAAAATAAGCTAAAACTTTCCCAATTGTGTGGCAAGACCAAAGATAAACAGGACTGTAGCAGAATTCAGAAAGGGATAAGGCCATCCCGAGGTCTGTACCTGGGACCATAATCTGGAAGCCCGCCACTCAAGGACAGGTATAACCTCTCAGGGCAGTCCTTCTCAGTCCTGGGCTATACAAGTTTCACACACCTGAACCTAACGTTGCTACCTGGAACCCAAAGTTCCCATAAAAGTCGATTGACAGCTGCCAAATTCTTGTTCTGAAAGGGTAGGAGCTGAAGACTTACTATTTCACTATCTTGCTAATATCATTCTTTCTTTTTCTTTCTCCTAATTATGTAATTGATTAACAATAAATAATGAATATGATTTCACATTTAATTGTTTTTGTTGAACAATGTATTATACTTGTCTCATATTCCAGCAGTGAATATCTAATTTTTTTTATCTTTCTTATTTTCTAATGCAGAGGATTGGGTTGCCTTGGTTTGGTGTGGTGTAGTTTGATGGTATTAGGAATTCAACTCATGGGTTTTGCAATAAACTACATGCCCAGTAATATTTATGTATTTATTTTTTAAAGTTTTAGACAGGCTTTTGCTAAGTTCCTTATTGTCCAGACTCTAGTCAAGCTTGTGATCCTCCTGCCCAGCCACCTGTAGTCCTGGGATTACAGGCATGTGCCACCACAACCAGATTAATGCAGATATTTAAGGTTATGAATTTTCCACTCAGTACGACTTTGGTCATATCTTATACCTTCTTACAATGCTTTTTCTGCATCTCTTTTCTAAATACACAGTAAATGTAGTTTTAATTTTTCTCTTTGACTCAGGATTTTTCAATACTTACAATTTACAATTTATAAAGATTCTTATCTGATTGTATTTCCACTTTTTAATTATTTATAAGTTATCTTTGCCAGAAAATGACTCATTCTATTTATTTTTTTCTTTGTTAATTATTTTAAGTGTTTTCCAGTGTGCAGCCTATTCTATTTCTACACTGTAGCCTTCAACTCAAGTCTCTGTGTGGATGGATATGATGGCCAGAATTGTGCATCTTTCTTGGGGTAGTTAGTAGATTCAGAGAAAAATCAGTTGATGCAATTTCACACTTATGGAGAGAATTCTATAGCTCATGTAGGCGTTATAAGTTCCCTGTTTTCTATTTAAACTGCATTTTTAAAATTGCTATGTCAATACAGTAAAATCTATGTATAATAAAACCTATGTGAATCCTAAAATACAGTAAATCCAATGTGAATTTTAAAACCTATGTGAATTCTATACAGTAAAATCTATGTAAATGCTAAAATAAACTAGTGTTTAAAATTCACTCTAAGTGCTAAGGCACAAATTGATAATATGAAATTTGGTGACAAATTATTCCCTGTATCATAAGACAGCCTTGTTACATTGGACAAGCTCTTTGCCTTCTCTTAACCTCAGTTTTTCAACTCTGTAAAGAGAATGAAGCAGTGTTCTTTGCAAATTCAGACCTCTTTAAGCCTAGAGCTGTGGGAAACAGTATCTCCAACTCTCATGGCATAAAATAAAGTGATAAACCTAGATAACCCTTAAAGTTCCAAGTACCTTTAAAATTGCACAGTTAGAACAAATCACTTACCCATGCTCCTCACTTTCCACTGCTAAACAACAGTGTCAAAATTAAAAGAATTCAAATTCTATGAAAGAAAATTACAGGCAGTATCCTCAGGTCATGGTTCTAGAATTAACCAGCTTTGTTACCATGATATTAACATCTACTAGATATTTAACTACACAGGCCCTCACTTATCTTTAAAATGGATATGATACCACCTATCTTACAAATTCTAGGTAGAATAATAAGAAAGTACTTTGCAAACTGTGATACATTGTAAAGCATTAGTTCCTATTGTTAAATGCTCATGCAGCATTGATGCAGCCAATGACTTGTGTATTTTATAGGGTGTTAAATTTAATGAAATTGTTAAACTTACTGCCTTTCATTAACCACGCAATCACAGGCAGGCCTAACTAGTAAGAGAAAGAGAATAGGTATTTTGTCTGAATTGCCTGCATAATCACAGCTAAATCACTTTCATGAGTTAAGAGAAAGAGTTAAGAGTATCTCAAGACTGGAGAAGGACTTAATAACCTAGATACATCCTCCTCTCATCCATTATGTCATAAAATTGAGACTGAGACAGAATTACATTACACTATAAACCAAAAAGAAACTGTGAAAATAAAATGAAACCATAGATTCACACCAGACTAGCACATTAGTAGTGGACAAAAGCATGCCTCCTGACTAACAATACCAAATTAGTTTCCATGGAAGGAATTAATCATTTATTTTTTAAGAAGAAAGGTAATAAAACAATTCTCTGATGCTTTACTAACTCTACAGCTAAGAAGCCATTTCACAATTCCCAGCCCACTGACATTAGTGAATACAAAGAGTCTATAATCTGATTTCCCTAGATACAGGCTAGAGAAAATGGATTCAGATGATTTCTTCCACCAGCAAAGACCAATGCTTGTATGGTAAGCCTAATGCTGACTATCTTTTGAGGTCCCATGAACATGATTAACGATGACAATTGTAACTAACCTCTCAACTAATTAATGAGTTCAAGGTCATTTTTCCTGGATTTGAACTCTTAAACCAAAGTCGAATCAACTTTTAACAAGAGATCCACAGATATGCAACTTGAATGCTTGCATATCAAGATCATCTGAACTGTTGTCATGGAGAAACCTAACACTACACAGTTTTTTAAACAACAGATCTAATTATAGAATCTGATTTTCTCTGAAAAGGAAAGACCTATAGAAAGAGATCAACATCAATTATTGTGTGTCCAAAATATTTAGCTTTTTCCTATTCTTAAGACATGAATTCCTTGCTCAGTTTTCTGCATTTGTGACTGTAAGAGTGCATAGATAAAAACAGGAATGATAATATGTTCACTCCCTTCCTATAGTAAGTTGAATGGTAGCCTTCAAAAACCATGGAGTCTGTAAAAGTGATCTTATTTGAAACTAATAATAATAATCCTGGTAGAAATAACTAAGTTAATAATATCGAAACCATTCTGGATAAGCTAAGTAGGCCCTAAATCCAAAGCCAAATGTCCTTTTAATAGTCCAAAGAGTAGACTGGTATGAAAACAAAGAAACAGAAAATGGATTCTACATCTATGAGCCAAGGAGTGACCAGAGCCACTGGAATCTGAAAAAGCAAGAAAGAATTCATCTCTAGAGACTTTGCAGGGGCCCTGGTCCTGCCAACATCTGGGATTTAGACTGCTGGTCTCTAGAAACATGACAGAATAAACTGTGTTGTTTTTGTTGTGGCACCCACATAAAACAAATACATTAACTCAACAAAATTGTTACTGAGGATGAGGTCTATGTCAGTTCTAGGCAAGTGAAGGCTTGCCTGTAAAAATGATGGTAGAGTCTTATTTCCTTGAAAATTATTATAGAGTTGAGATACACATGGAAGGTTATATTGGCCTTCTTTACTATGCAACTCTGTTGTGGCCTGCAGACCACAGGCCTATGTGGATAGAACTGTATATATAACTGATGGTGAGTTGAGGACTCATATGCTTTCTGACAAACAGATCCCAAATATACAAGCTTCCCCCTCTGTATAAACACACCCTGGTAGATGAGAGGCAAAGGAGCTCTGTCCTCCAGTAGCTGTTGGGTTTCCTGATGGAATAAAGATACATTGCAAGCTCTATTTCTTGCTCTGTATCTTTTCACAAATCTAAGAAAAGACAAAATTTGATGAAAGCCTATTACATATTGCAAATCTAACAGTTCTAACCCATTTCCACCCACTATATCAGCAAAATAAAACTAATAATTAACTTGTACTGAAATACAAAGTATTATGGGTATTTTCTCAATTATTATGAAATTAGAGTAATGATTCCCATTTTAAAGATAGAACTTAAACATTTCAATAGTCATCCGGTAGTAATTTAGAACCAAGATTTTATTTGTGGTTTCAGGTATATATATCCTACATTATGCTTCTTCCTACTGGCAGCTAAAAGAAATTTAGAGTGTCTTATCCAAAAGTTAAAAATTGATATACCTCATGTTGTTTTGTTTCACAGTCATATTTTGTTTAGATTTACATATGGTATGAGTTGCCAAATCAAGAAATTTCACATTAAAATCTAAATTTGTAGCTATCTTAAAGCATAACATCTTGTGCATAGAGAAAATGTATTGATGCACAACCAAGTACTATTCTCCATAAAGAAGTATAAACTTGAGTCCTTTGTAGGAGAATGGATACATTTTGTTATGACTTGTGTCTAGATATCCTCCCAAAGCCTCAGGTGATCTGGAACTTTCTAGAGGTGGCTGGATCTACCATATATGATGCTGGGATCAAGAATGTGATGCTGGGAATAAGATATGGGTGCTACCCGTGGCCTGGATAAAACGTAAGAGAGAGAAAGAGAGCTGCTGTTGTCATCACTTGCTTCTTGATGACTTGCTCCCTTCTGCCTTCTGCCTGTCATGACCTGTTTCTTCTCTGCAAACCCAGTCTGCCATGCATCCTGCTTTGGAGGCAGCTGATTATGAACTTAAACCTCTACAAACTATGAGCCTACATAAACCTTCCTTTCTTTGAGTGTTAAGTATTTTGTCTCAGTAATGAGAAAAATACCTATGCCACACCTTGAGACTACACTGTTAAGTAAAATAAATCAAACATCCAAATTTACATATTGTATGATTTCTTTTACATGAGAAATGCAAAACATAAAGACAAAACAAAGATAGGTAAAAGGCAAAAAAAGGAAATGGGGAGGGTAGAGGGAGGGTAGGAAACATACGTAGCAGGAAAGGAAGTAAGAGGAAAGGAATATAAAAAGAATTAAGATGAGTTATGTACATGTTCCAACAACTGCTCATGATGAATGTAATCATTATGTACTGCAAACATACTAACAAAAAATAGATGCAGTGAGTACTTGCCAGTGTTCCTCATGGCTGCGGTCTCTGCCAGCACCCTGGCCTGCACCTTCCCACCTCCTGTGGAGCTGGGCGCTGCCTCCCTCCAGCCTATCTCTCAGCTGTGATCATGTAGACAGCTGTAAATCATGTGAAGAGGGGACTCTTGGCATTTGTGCACAATCTACTGATAGCCCTCTACCTCTTTATGGTACTTGGATTTTTGTATATTCTGTGTGGAAGCTGCCCTTACTCCAATAGGAAGACTCCAATTCAGTGGTTCTTTCCTTGGACTCCACTGGACAAACACTAGACTCAGAGTATGATTGGTTGGGCTTCCCCCTAAATGTGGAGTTACTATCAAGCATGCAGACTTTTTCAGCTGAGTTAACTATCACCCATGAAAACTTTTTCAGCCCTGATGGCTGCCATCTTCCCCCAAGTCTGTACAAAAACATATACGTGCACTTCCAGGAAAATGGTGGGGCAGTGGGCAGCAGAGGAAGAAGCTCTCCAAGTTTTAGTGTCCAGACACTGGAAAATAGTAACATAAGGAAGAGAAGTAGGAGAGAGGTGGGTTCCCATGGCTACAGGAAGGATCTGAACTGAGACTTGATGCCCATGGAGAAAGATAATTCAGGAATTCAGCAAAAATAACAAGGCAGACCTGCTGGACGAAGACAAACAGTAAGGAAGCAATGCATCCCCCACCCCACAGTGTGCCAGTGGAGGTCCTACGGGTCACCTGGGAGAAGCATTGAGGAAGAAATGTGGCCCCATACTCTGTGCCGCTAGCCACTGAGGAGAAGAAGCAGGGAAGTAATGCAGCCCCCATTCTTTGTGCACTGGCACAGCCCCTACCGGTTGAGGAGAAGCCGCAAGAAAGCTATGTGGCCTCCCTGCATGCTGGCAGAGGACCTGTCAGCCAGGGAGAAGTGGCAAAGAGGCTAAGCAGCCTTCCTGCATGCTGGCAGAGGCCCCACCAGCTGTGAAGAAACAGCGGGGAAGCTGCCCCCACTTCCTGCCCCCACCCACCCATGGACAACAGGACATGACACAGGCTGAGATGATAACTATAGTAACTAAAGCAGGGAAGTAACCTAACATTTATGTTGTTTGATTGACTGTAGGCCTGGCAATAGTGGACCAAGTCCTCATCACACCTTGAATCTCTGATCTCCTCTTCTTATTCATCTCCCTTTCTCTTTTTTTTTTTTCAGAATTCATGTAATTACAGTAGGAGCACACAGATAAAGAAACATAATTTCTCTATCTCAATGCAACTGATTAGTATCATTAATCTTCAAAGTCCCTACATAGCAGTACCCACTTATATGTTGGATTTCATAACCACAAGGCTGGAAATTTTCTTTGCTGGGGGTCCATCTTGAGAATTCTATTTGCAATTCCCTGTATATTCTTTCTTTTATTTTTTCTTCCTCTTTTTAGTGCAGTGGTGGGAAAACTGTGGCATACACTGTTTTTAAGACAAAAGATATTAATGACTGACTAGTTTTTACTTAATTAAAAACAGTATTGAGATTTAATTGCAATTTTAGCACTTTGTGATAAGTGAATTTTGGCTTGCAGCTCAGGCACTCAATTTCTAAAACTTTGCCATCACTACTTTACTGCATGTACGTATGTGTACACACACATGTGCATGCTGTGGGACCAATTTCAGGACCTTACACATGCTAAACATGTTCTGCTGTTACATTATACCTCTGGCCCCACAACTCTTTTATATTAGAAGAGGAAGTTAAGATGCTGCTATAGCTTACATCTGGGTGTCTGTTATGGATTAAAAACTGGTGGTCAATGCCAGCTTGATTACATCAGCATGGTGCTGAGTGTAGATGTTTCACCTGAGGAAAGTTGCCAGCATAAATGGAGATGTGGAGAAGGAGAAGCGATCACGCTAGTGCATTAATGCGTTAGTGCATTGAGACGCTGTGGGTTCTCCTACATGTTGCTGTTTGAGCCATTGGTTCTCCTAGAGAAGCTCTAGTCCTCACATTGAGCATTGCTTCCTGCCTCTGGAGAGGAAGACGTATGCAGCTTGGTCTCCAGGATGAACTCATCACACTGGCTTCCTGACATGTACTCACTTGACTGTGCTTATCTTCGGAGGAGCTTGGGGCATCCGTGTCGCTGAGGCTGGCTGTGGTGCTTTTCAGGACAACCCTGGCGTTTGGTGTGAGGGTGACTTCTCGGCTGCAGCGTAGAGCCCTCAACTTATCAGCACAGTTCCTTCACCCAGCTGGCATAGACTTTCTAATTTCCACCGCTGACCTTTGAGTCTTCCCAGCACGGATCCATAAAAGAGAATGGTGTGAGTCCTTCTTGTGGGCTGTACACCTCCAGTTGGATTCGTGGGAGGCATTGTCATGAGCTCTGGGTCTTCAGTTGGACTCATGTGGGACATTGCTGTGGGATTCAGGCCCTGGGCTAAATATTCTATGTCTTTAGCATTATGGATAGATTTCCTGCACTTTCTTGTGTTGATTCTGTGTGACCATCCTAAAATAATATTATAAACTCCATGTCCTTATTCTAATTGTTCTCTGCATAACCCCTGACTACAACAGTGTCCCTCCAAAACATTTATGTACTCAGAGGCAGGGCTTGTGGAAGGTGATTGGTTTATTGGGGCACTAAAGCTGGTTTACTGTTAGGAATAAGGTCTTATCAGAAGAGGGGTGTGGTGTGATCAGGAAGGTTATGTGTCCTTCCTTGACTCATTCTTTGTTCTCTGCTTCTTGGCTGTTCTAAGGTAAGGAGCTATTCTTCTGCAATGCCCTGTGCTATGCCCTGCTGACTGTGGACTTAAATATGAGCAAAAATAAATCTCTCCTCTTTTGAGTTGCAGGTGTCTGGTATTTTATCCTAGCAATGAGAAAGACAAACACAGAAAGGTGAAGTATCAGACAAATTGTACAATGGGTGTGTACAGCAAACAGAAACACCAGTGCAGCACTCAGTATTCCTAATCTAGATATACTAATTAAGATGGCTCATAGTAAATAAAGCAATACTAAGTGATAATGTTTTTTTGCTTGCAGGAAATAAAAATAAAGGGTGTAGTGTTATCAAGTAGCGCTACTATGAGAGAAGGTATAATAACAGAAAAGAATCTATATTACTAGGGTCCTGGCTGGGCCACAGTCAGTGACCTCCAAGAAGCTGGAAGCCACCATGTGTGAGCTGGAGCCTGCCACAGCAAACTCCTCCTAGCTGTGCAACCACTGGTCTTTGCTTGGAACCTTGTAGGGTCTCACCCAGACACCCCCAGAAGCCAGGGAGCTTTGGTGTGCCACATGGTGTGAGCTGAAGTCCTGTCCAGTGTAGTCCACATACCATTCAGCCCTATTATGCCAGTCAGAACCTGGTAGGGCCTTGCTCAGTGATCTCAAGCACCAAGGAGCTTCATTGAGCCATGTGGAGAGTTCTGAAGGTACACCCAGTGCATACCTTCCCATCTGAGGAGCCTTTGAGTGCCACTAGGGAGCCAGGGAATACAGGAAAAGGACAAAACAAAAGAGCAAAATGCAATCTCAAACCTCTAGCCCATCCCAAAAAGTCTAGGAGACATGAATACAGAAGAAAGTGTAAGCCATACATGTGAAACTTATGAAATGATAGCAAATGAAGTAAAGAAGCAATTCCATGAAGCTATAAAGGAACTCAGATCAGAAATAATAAACATAACAAAAGAAATGCTGAACACATTGAAAGAAGACATAGTTTTAAAAAATTGAGGAGCACTGCAAAAAGATGGAAACCTTGCATGAAAAACATAAGAAAGCAATAGAATGCATGAGAGATTCAAGGAGATATCCAGGAATCAAAAATTCCATCAAAAGCTGGCAAAACTGCCTGAATGAATGTGAACATAGACTTTCAGACCTAGAAAACAAGATTGCACCTAGTGAACAAGGAAAAGTCTTTTAAAGATAACAAAGAATTAGGAAATTAATTATTTTTCTTTGCAAAATGATGCAAAGAAAAGTAATATAAAATTGATAGGTGCAAATGAAAAAGGTAACAACACAAAACAATTCATAGGATTGGATCAATTTTGCATGTTTAACTCTGGTAATCTGAGGAACTCTTGAAGATTACTATGTAAAATAACAACCTTTTACATAGGTTTTGAAAGCCTATATTGTCATTGTTTGGGGATTTTTATTATTTTTATTTATTTGTCTCTTTTGTTTCTTGTTTTTCTAGTAATTTGTTTTGTTTTATTTTGTTTTTCCTTC
The DNA here is from genome assembly GCA_004027455.1 of Hydrochoerus hydrochaeris. NCBI lineage: Eukaryota > Metazoa > Chordata > Mammalia > Rodentia > Hydrochaeridae > Hydrochoerus > Hydrochoerus hydrochaeris. The sequence continues at coordinate 112,126 of PVLA01003671.1, read as the reverse complement.
TAATGCAGAAGAGATAGATGTATATGTAAAGGCTTATACATGCCTAGAACTTCTCCTAAACAGTCTGTGAGAATTGATTGTGTTATGAGTGATGATATGAACAGTTACTTTGAAGAAAAAAAGACATTATGGTAGCAATTGCTGATTTCCTGTCTTCATGCTGTGAAGTCCAGTAATGCTTTTATTTTTTGTTTAGAGTGGTTTTAGGCTGTATTATTTAATTTCAATATAGATGAAGGTATGGACAGCGATTTTGTACTATTTAATTTTGTATTATTTAATTTCAATATATATGAAAATATGGACAGCGATTTTAAAGAGAACAAGAGACATGATAACCATTGTTAATTTTTCTATTGTCTGATTTTGAAGGCCTGTAAAGCTTTCATTCTTCTGTTTTCATCAGTTTTATACTATTTTATTTTGTTTTAGCTCATTGTGTGTGAAGATATAAACAACTGTTGCAAAGAAAACAAGAGACATTATGGTCATCACTATTAATCTCTTGTCTTGCTTTGAATTCCTGTATCACTTGCATTGTTTTCTTCTGATATGCTTTGTTCTGTTTTGTTACATCTTGTTTTACCTTCTTTAAAATAAAAAAATAAAAAATAAAAAGCTGGGATTGGAGGTTCCATTTGACCCAGCTCTTCCACTTCTGGGCATATTCCCAGAACTGGAAACATCATACCACAGTGATATATGTGCACCCATGTTTAAAGCAGCACAATTTGTAATAGCTAAATCTTTGAAATAACCCAAATGCCCATCAACTGAAGAATGTATATAAAGAAAGACCCCATTGAGGCTTTTATAGGTAAATGGAAATGACTTGAGACCATACTCATAAGTGAAATAAATCAAACTTACATGTGTAAATACCATATTGTTTCCCTAGTGTAAGAAACTGAAAGAGTAAATAAGATACAAAATCTTCAATAAATATTGTGAAAGAGTAAGAAACTGCTCAAAGAGAAAAAAAATAACTGTTACAGGGAAAGGGAGAAAAAAAGGAAGACAATAAATAAGATATAAATTTGTATATACACACTCACAACTACTAAGATGATTGTACTGCTAATTCTAATAGCTCTTGGAACAAAACAGTCAACATCCATAGAATTAGATTGATTTTGCATGACTATATCTGGTAATTCGAGTAAAAAATATTTAGATAACCAGGAAAACCAGCAAAATTTGTTATGTTCCTACCACCTTGTTTTGAACACCTATATTATTATTGTTTGGGGCTTTTATATTTATTTGTTGTTTTGTTTTTCCCTCTAATACAGAAAGGAGAGATGCACATGTATAGGCTTATATATGCCTAGAACTACACCCTTTGATTCACAAGAACTGATTTTTTTGATGTGTAATAATATGAACAACTATGCTGAAGAAAATGAGACATCATCATAGCCATTGATGATTTCCAATCATTTTGTTTCAAGTCCAATAATGCTGTTATTCTTGGTTTTTATAGGTTTTAGTCTATTGTCAATTATTTGAATTCAATATGTATGAAGGTATGGGGAGCTATTTTGAAAAAAACAGAGGAATTATGGTAGCCATTATAGATTTCCTAGTTCTGGTCTTGAAAGCCCATAAAGCTCTCATTCTTTTGTTTTGATTGCTTTTATATTATTTTGATTTGTATCAATTTATTGTGTGTGAAGGTATGGACAACAATTTTGAAGAAAAAAAGGAAACATTATTGTAGCCACTGTTAATTTCCTGCTGTCTGTTTCTGAATCCTGTGTTATTTGCATTGTTTTACTCTACTCTGCTTTGTTCTGTTTTGCTTTGCTTTGTTTTGTTTTATTCTCTTCAAAATTAAAAAAATAATTTATATTGAACACATTGTTTATGTGCAAATGATATTTAGTAGAACTGTTAGAAACTACAAGAAGTTTTTTTTTATTTTAGAGAGAAAGAAAAAAATAAAAATGAAACAGTTTCAAAACAGCTAGGACAGTAATAATAATTAATATATTGCATATTGTTATCTTTGTAGATATTATACAGAGTACAAGATATAGGCAAGAAATATTGCCCCTCTGATATGAACACAGTTCTCAGAGGAAGATATACAAATGGCAAATAAATACATGAAGAAATGTTCACCATCACTGGTCATTCGAGAAATGCAAATTAAAACAACATTCAGATTTCACCTCACTCCGGAAAGAATAGCTGCTATCAAGAAATCAACTGATAACAAATGTTGACGAGGCTGTGGGGGAGAAAGGAACACTGCTCCACTGTTGGTGGGAATGTAGACTGGTGCAATCATTATGGAAATCCATATGGAGAATTCTCAGAAGACTAGGATTGGAAGCCCTATTCAGTCCAGCTATTCTCTTCCTGAGTATTTTCCCCAAAGCACTGAAAAGTTCATATTTCAGTGATATATGTGCATTCATGTTCATAGCAGCACAATTTGTAAAAGCTAAATCTTGGAAACAACCAAGATGCCCATCAACTGCAGAGTGGATGCAAAAGATGTGGTATTTTTATACAATAGAATATTACTCAGTTATAAAAAAGGATGATCTTGAGGCCTTCGTAAGTAAATGGAGACAACTTGAGAGTGTCCTCATTAGTGAAATAAATAAGAATCATATTTATAAATATCACATTGTGTCTGTAGTGTAAAAAGTAATAAGAACTATAAGATTAATAAAACCCAAAATGTGTAATTGCTATTGTAAAAAAGAGAAGAAAAGAAAGTGCTCTAAGGGATATAACTGCATGTATGTTTGAGTGTGTAAAATAGATGACCATATTGCTGAATCTTTGTTGGATCTTTGAGCAGAACCATTTGCAGTCTCACTGTTTGAATATCTACTATGTATCTGTTAATTTTGTAGCTTGAGCAACTATTTCCAAGATGACAATATGTAATTTATCAACTAGTGATTTCTTAGTGTTTTTTTTTTCTTTTAGAATTCTGTATTGTTGCTATCCTTTTTTCTGTTTTGCTTTTTTTCTCTTTAAATATAATTTTTAAATGTGTAATTGCTATTGTAAAAAAGAGAGGAAATAGGAAGTGCTATAAAAGATATACCTGCATGTATATTTAAGTGTGTAGGGTTGATAACCATATTTCTAAGTTTTTGTTGGATTGTTGCACAGATCTGTTTGCAGTCTCACTGCTTGAATGTCCACTTTGTATGCTTTAATTTTGTAACTTGAACAACTATTTCTAAAAAGACAATATGTAATTTATCAACTAATGATTTTTTACTGTTTATCTTTTTTTTGAAATTCTATAATATTTCTATCCTTTTTCTGGTTTTTTCCTTTTTAAATAAAAAAAGAAATATTTCCCAAACAATATTTGCACAAACCTTTCTTTTCAATAAACTCAGAGAAACTAGCAGTGTAATTATCTTATCTTGTACACATAATTTTCTTTTCCCTTCTGTCTTGTACATTTCCCCCATCCAAGTCTCACTTTTCTTTTGAATAGTTTCTTCCCAATTCACAATATCTAGTGTACATTTTGGATCTTATTTATTCATTCAGTGTCTCTTACTACTGAGACTATACAACATTTACACATATGGGTCTGATTTATTTCACTTTTGTGTATGCTCTGGAGTTGCATCCATTTACCTATGAAAGTCTCAAATTTATCCTTCTTTATAGCTGAGTAGTACACTATTAGATTAAAAAAAAAAACACTTTTTTATCCAGTCCTCAGTTGATGGGTATTCAGGTGGTTTCCATGATTTAGCTATTATAAATTGTGCTGCTATAAAAATGGATGAATATATATGGCTGTGGTATGATGTTTTTAATTCTTCTGGGAAGATAACCAGTAGGTGAAAAGGTAGATTGGGACATTTATCCTAGATTTTTGAGAAATCTCCATAATGATTTTTGCAGTGGTTGCACCTGTCTGCACTCCCATCAACAGTGGGAAAGTATTCCTTTTCCCCACAACCCCTAGAGCATTTGTTATTGGTTTATTTCTTGATGATAGCCATTCTTTCTGGAGTGAGTTGGAATCTCAGTGTTATTCTAACTTGCAATGCTCAAATGACTCAATAATGTGAGTGTTTTTTTCATATATTCATTTACCATTTGTATTTCTTCATCTGAAAAGTATGTATTCATCACAAATACCCATTCTTCTATTGGGTCTTTGAATGGGAGGGCTCATTTTTTTCAATTATTTATAAGTTATACATAGAAGTCTTTTGAGGGACAACTGGCAATGATTTTCCCCATTCAATGGGTTGTCTTTTTATCTGTGGGCAATTTCTTTTATTGCACAAAAGCTCTTCAGTTAGGCAAGATATCAGTTGTTGATCCTTTGTAGCATTTCATGTGTGGTCTGGGTTTTGTTCCTGAAGTCTCTGCCTATATCTACACCTTCAAGATTTCTGCTTATTTTCACTTCTGGTAAATTTAGTGTTTCTGTTTTAGTATTTACATCTTGATCCATTTTGACTTTAGTTTAGTTAATGATGTGTCTACTTTTGGTCTTCAGTACATGGAGAGCCAGTTTTTCCAGAACCATTTATTAAAGAGACAATCTTTCTTTCAGTGAACCTGTTTGGCACCTTTGTCAAAGATAAGGTGGCTGAGTGAGTTTGGAGTTGGTCTGCTCTTCCATTCTGCTCCACTGATCCTCAGTAGCTTTATAATATAATTTCAGGTCAAGGATTGTGATATCCCTTGATTTGCCTTTGTTGCTCAGGAACTGCTTTTGATATTCTATGTCTCTTCTGGTTTTGAATGAATCTTAGGAATCTCTCATCTAGCCCTGTGAGGTACATTAATGTTATTTCAATTGAGATTGCATTAAATCTGTATAACAGTTTTGAGAGGATGGCTATTTTCACTATTTTGGTTCTTCTTATACATGTGCAAGGAATATCCTTCAATTTTCTGATATCCTTTTTAACCTCCTTTTTCAGAGTAATTTTCAACATAGAGATATTTTACATGTTTTGTTAGACTGACTTCTAAGTATTTCTTTTTTCTTTTGGTGTGAGGTGCTATTGTGAAGTGTATGGTTTCCCTGATTTTTCTGTGAGTTTGTTGCTTGTTTACAGGAATGCTAATGATTTATGAGTGCTGACTTTGTATCCAACTACACTACTGAATTTGGTCATTAAATGTACAAGTGTTTGGTAGAACTATTGAGGTTTTCTAGGTATAGTATCATGTCATCTACCAATAATGATAATTAAACTTCCTCCTTTTTTCTGATTCTTATTCTATTTTGTTTTGTTGTTTTTGTTTTTTGTCTTTTGGAAACAGGGTCTTGCTATGCAGGGTCTGCTATGTAGGCTGGCACTGAGCTACTTTGTAGCCCAGCGCTTGTCTTGAACTTGCAATGATTCTCCTGCCTCAGTCTCCTGAGTACTGCAATTACAGGCGTGCTCCACCAGACCAGGCTTTCTATCTTTGTTTTTTTTTATTTTTTTCTCTCTTCTAATTTCTTTGGCTAATGTTACCACAACAATATTGAACAGGAGTGTTGATAGTGGACATTCAATGTTGTTCCTGATTTTACAGTGAAAGACTTCAGGTTTTGACAATTTAGTATGATTTTAGCTATTGGTTTGTCACAGATGGCTTTTATCAGATTGAGGATAAGACCATCTATTCCCAGTTTTCCAGAGGATTTTATCATGAATGAGTGTTGAATTCTGACAAATGCTTTTTCTGCATCTATTAAGATGATTATATAATTTTTGTTTTGGCTCTGTTAATATGGTGCAATACCTATACTGATTTGCTTGTGTTGAACCATCACTACTTCCCTTCTACGAAATATTCTTTGTCATAGTGTTTAAACGTCTTAATGGTTTGCTGCATTCTGTTTTCTAGTATCCTACTGAGGATTTTTATCTCAATATTCACTAAAGAGTTTGGCCAGTATTTTCTTTTTTGTTTGGGTTCTTTCCTGCTTTTGAAAATCAGGGTAATACTGGCTTCCAGGAATGATTTTGGAAGTGTTGCTTCCCCTTCAATTTCCTTAAAGCGTTTCACCTGATTAGAGGCATTTGTTCTTCTTTAAATTCTTATAAAACTCAACAGATTTCCTTTATCAGCAAAATTTTAATTACATTTTCCATTTCATAGGCCAATATAAGGTTACTTAGAGTGTTTATATCTTCTTGATACAGTTTTGGGAATTCAATTGTATCTAGGAATCTGTCCCTTTCTTTTGTGTTTTCCATCATATTAGAATATAGATTTTCTAGCAGATATTGGTGATCCTCTGGATTGCTGTAGGATTCATTGTGATTTCCCCTGTCTATTCCTAATTGCTTAAATTTATGTTTTGCCTTCCCTCTCTTTGATGAGGTTAACTAATGGTTTATAAATTTTATTCTTTCAAAGAGCTAATTTTTTGATTCATTGATTCTTTGTATTGTTTTCTTAGTCTCAATTGCATTAACTTCTGATCTTTATAATTTTCTCCCTTGTTTGAGCTTTGGGTTTTGATTTATTCATCTTTTTCTAGAAGTTTCAGGTTCAATATTAGGTTGTTTTCTTGTGCTCATTCTATTTCCCTGATATGATAATTCATCACTATAAATTTCCCTTATAGAACTGCTTTCATTGTGTACCATAAGTTCTGGTATGTTGTATAGTTATTATTGCTTAATTGTGTATACTGATTAATTGTCTTTAATTTCCTATGTGACCCATTGGTTACTCAGATGGATATTGTTTAATTTCCATGTGTTTATTCAGTTTTTGTGGTTTCTTTCTCATTGATTTCCAGTTTATTGCACTATGGTCAGATAGTATGCAAGGGATGATTTCAATTCCTCTACATTTACTTAAAAATGTTTTGTGGGTCAGTATGTCATTTAATTTGAAGAATGTCCCATGTGCAGAAGAATATGTATTCTGATGTTTTTGGGGTGCTACACTCTGTAAACATCTACCTGGTCCCTTTTATCACAGGCTTAGTTTAACTCAGATATTTCTTTGTTGATTTTTGTCTGGTTTTTCTAACTACTTGTGAAAGTAAAGTATTAAGGTTCCCCAACACAACTGTGTTAGTGCATATTTGGTTTTTCGTATCTGTTGATATTGTTTTACATAGTTTTGTTTGCTGATGTTTGAAGATATATTTATGCTTGTTATCTCTTCTTGTTGTTTTCCCTTAACAAGTACACAGTGCTAGTCTTTGTCTCTTTTGAGAAAGTTTACATTTTCTGCAAGAGGAATAGCTAACCTTGCTTTGTTCTGGGATCCTGTGGCATGGAGAATTGTTTTCCATCCTTTGATTTTTAGTCTATACAATTTGGGTTGGAAATTGCTTTCTTCCAAGTCTTTCAGGACTTGAAATACTTCACTCCAAGCTGTTTATGACTTGAGGGTTTATGTTGAGAACTGTGCCATTATTTTTATCGCCTTTCTTTTATAGGTGACCCATTTCTTTTCTTTAACTGCTTTTAATAGTCTATTCTTGTGATATCTTATATATCTAGGTGTAGATTTATTTTGGCTATGGCTAATTGGAGTTCTGTATGTTCATTTATGTGTATGTCAGATTCTTTTCCCATGCTTAGGAAACATTCTGCTCCTACTTATGTAAATATTTTTATATCATTTTGTTGACTCCTGCCTTTTCATTGATAACAATTATTCTTATTCTACTTTTCAACATCTTTCAGTTTATCCTGATCTTTTGTTATTTTCAAGAGATCTTTTCTTTCATGATCATTAGCCAAGATCCTGTCTTCAAAGTCTGAAAGTCTGTCTTTAGTTCCATTCAGGCAGTTTTGTCAGATTTCAATGGAATTTTGATTTTCTGGATATCTGTTTGAACCCATTTCATACATTCTATTTCTTACCTACATTGACCACTTACAGTTTCATCCTCTTTCTATCATTGGTTATTTTTTTATCTCTATTCTAGATTTGCTGAATATTTCTTTTATAAAATTTGATATTGGGGCCAGAGATTTGGCTCAGTGGTATAAGTGCCTGCCTGGCAAGTGCAAGGCCATGAGTTTGACCCCCCATACCAAAAAATAAAAAATAAAAATAACAGTTGACACTTCTTTCTATCTGTGAGATTATTTCTGATCTGATCTCCTCTATAGCCTCATTAATTTGTCTCTTTGCCTCAGTTGCCATCATTTCAGAAATTTCTTCCATTTTCCTCTATCTCATTGCTTCCTGGACTGTATTGCGTGGGTTGGAGGTCTGGGGTTGCATTTTTCTTATGTATCTTTTCATTTTCTATTTCAAAAGTTTTTATTTTGTTTTCCATGTTGATCCTTGAAAATTTTTGCAGTAGGTAGCTATACCACTTGAATCAAAACCTCTCAAGGAAAAGTCTGTTCTTCAGGGATGTCCCCTGTGTGGAGGAGGTTCCTGGCTTGTGTCTGTTCCAAGATCCACCCTTCCTATTTAATTAAGAGTGACATGTTGGTGTCTGTTTGGCTTAGTCCCAAGTTCTTGGTCATTGGGCTGTGATAAATTTATTACTCCAGGACTTCCCAGTATTGTTGTAGAAAGGCAAACAGCTGATTACAACATATATGTCAACCTAACTAAAGTAGTATAAATAACAGTAACAATAGCATCAAGGACAGATTAGAAACTAACAAACTGTGGTAGCTGTTAATTTTGTATCTTAAGCTGTAGAAATAAAATATGCAATTATATAACAGAATTGATTGTAAATTGGGAGCTTGTATCCAAAGTTTTACTTCTTGGTAGGTTGGATTTACCCTGTGGTGGGGAGATTTTAGGATAGTGGATAAAACAAAAATAATTGAAAAGAAAGTTAAAGCAAGGATGGAAGACAAAGGAGGATCATATAAACTTTGGGAAACTATAGGAATGCGCAGAAAAGAATGAGGTAGTATGTAAGACATTATGTGAACTAGATCTCAGGGTTTGGGGGATGGGAATAATTTCCTGTGGCTGGAGTTCTCCCCAGCTATTTAGAAAAGAGAAGAAAGAAAAAGAAAAACAAAGAAATAAAAAAAGAAGAGAAAACAGATTCATCTTCACCCACCTGCTTCTGTTCTGTGTGTCTTTGCTCCCAAGCACAATGCTGGTTCATCAAACTTACACTTCATACTATTACTGTTTCTTTGATTATTTTATACTGCTAGTCCTGCATTTTCATCTTGTACAACTTACTTCAGACCCCACTGTTTCACTAATGTTCTCTCTGATCTATAGGTCTTCTGAAACGGTGTACCTCAGTCATGGCAGCAGTGATGCAAGCCCATTCTCTGGGCCTTCCGGTATGGTTCACCTGAGTCCAGCGGCTGGGATGGTGAAGGGAGGGGCCCATGCTATTCACCAGGAGTAAGTAAAAGATGGTGGGGGGACATGCTGTTCACCTTGGTTGAACCTTGGTTCACTTTTAATATTCTCTCCTTTTGCAGAAGTTCGGGAATCTTGGTTATTATGTGCCTTGGTGTACATTTATTTTGGTCATGGCTATTTGTAGTTATATATGCTTCATTTATTTGTATGTCAAATTCTTTATCCATGTTTGGGAAGCTTTCTGCCATTATTTCTTTGAAGATTTTTGTTTTTGTTTGTTTTGGGGTTTTTTGAAGAGAACAAAACCAAATGAGACAAAACAAAATGGGGTCAGTCAAAACAAAAGGATGGACACAGTACATGACTTAAAACCAAAATACAAGGTGATCAACAATGGTTACCATAATTCCTCTTATTAGCTCCAAAAGAATATCATCAAGCATAATAAAAGTGAACAAAACAGAACATAACAAAATCAATAAAAACAAAATATTGGAGACATTATAGGACTTCAAAGGATAATAGTAAAACCAGAATGGGTATCATAATGAGGCTTATTGTCTTCAAAATAGTTGCCTATACCCTTAGACTTGATTCTGTCAAACAAAACAGATTTGAATAAAATTAGTCAAAACAAGACAGTGATCAAGCAAAATATATTCAAATAAAATCAGTCAAAACAAGACAGTGAAAGCAATACAGGGCTTCAAATTAAGTAAATAGGAAGTCAAAAATGGTTACCATAGTATATCCTGCTATCTTTGGAATAGCTGTCTATGCCCTCAAATCTAGTACAAGTAGGCAAACTGGAACAAAATATAACCAAACTAAACAGAGCAATGAAAGCAATATGGGTTTCAAATCATGATACAAGATTAACAATGTCCTCTGCCTTCCCTATTTAGATAATTCCTCCCCTTTCACTTTCACAGGGTGCATTGTACATTTTGTATCCCACTAACTCCTTTAGTTTTTAGATTAGGGAGGCAACTTGATATTTACCTAAGTGGTTCTGAACCTTTTTACCCTGAGCATGATCTCAAGTGGTATGCATTTACCTACAAGAGCCTCAAGGTTTTCCTTCCTTGTAGCTGAGTAGTTCTCCATTGTTTAAAAGTGCCATGTCTTTCCAACCAATCTGAAGCTGATGGGCAAGCTACCCCCACTTTTTTGGGCTCCCTATCTCATATAACAGTGTTTTCTCATCTTTGACTTTCAGTTTATAAACCCTCTTTCAGGTTAATTATATTTCTTATATAGAGCATCTCGATGGACTCTATCTCCTGATCCACTCTGCCTATGTTTCTTTTTATTAGTGTATTGAAGCAATCTATATTAGTGATTATGGCCCACCTTCTCTGCCTCATCTCTGCCATGCTATTTTTCTGCTGTTGGTTGTCTACTTTTCCCCTTCATTCCACTGTCTGCCTTGTTCAGTGAGTCTGCTCTGCCACTATTCCTGAAGCCATGGTCCTTTTTCTCTCTCTCTAGAATGTCCTTCAATATTTTTTGTAGGGTTAGTTTGGTGGTCATGAACTCCCCCAGTTCCTCTTTATCATGGAAGCATCTTGTTTCTCCAGTAATTTTGAGAGATAGTTTTGCAGGGTACATTAATCTGGGTTGGCGGTTATTTTCTTTCAGGACTTGGAATACTTCACTCCAAGCTCTTCTTGATTTGATGGTTTGTGTTGTGATTCTCATGGGTTTTCCTTTATAGATGATCTGTTTCTTTTCTCTGACAGCTTTTAATATTCTGTTGTTCTGTTGAATTTCTGGGATCTTGATTATTATATGTCTGGGGGTAAATCTACTTTGATTATCACTGGGTAGAGTTCTTTATGCCTCATTTATCTAAATATCATTTCCTTTTCCTATGTTTGGGAAGTTTTCTTTAATTATTTCTGTAAATATCCTTTGTATTTCATTTCTGTTTATCCCTACTTCTTCACTCACATTTTTTATTCTTAAATTATAGATCCTCTTGTTATCTTCTAGCCTTTGTATTGTTACTTCCTGGTTCCTTGTTATTTTTAAGAGATCTTTCCTTTCACAATTGCAAGTTGCAAACCTGTCTTCAAGGTTTGATAGACTATTTTTAGTATCTTTCAAGCAGTTTTGCCAGCCTTCAATGGAGTTTTTAATTTCCTGCTAATCTCTTTGAATCTGTTTCATGTATTCTAAATTTTTTTACATTCTTCATTGAAGGTTTCCCTCCTTTTTCTATGCTCGCTTATTCTTCCATCTGTGTCTTCTTTAGAGGTACTTAGTATTTCTTTTATTTTTTTCTTATATCTTCCTTTACTTGTAATCATATTTCTGTTTTAAGTTCTTTTATAGTTTCATGGATTTGTTTCTTTATGTCAGTTGCTGTTACTTCAGAAACCGCAAGTGTGCGACTCCTGATCTCTTCTGTATTTACCTTTCCTGGACCAGTACTGCTTGGGTTGGAGGCTGGAGACTGCCTTTCATTTCTTCCTCTTGTCATGTTCCTGGTTTCTTCCAGACAAGTGGGTAGTGAGGTCCCTGGCACTTCCTGTATTGTTTATAATTACTCTGAAGTGTGCTGGCTAGGGATTTCTGTTGTTTGCTGCTTTCCCCAATCTGCTGGTGACTACTGGAGTATAAGCAGGGGTGGGGCAGGCTGGCCTCTCCCTTCAGAGCTGACTGACCACAGGGAGTCTTCACTACATTACTGTGTGCTGCGCAGCTGGGATTGCTTAGGGATAGCTTTAGGGAAATCTTGGCCTTGGATATTGGACCACACATAGGGGCAGGACTCAGTTCAAGCAATTTTCACCAATCTGCTCTGTGCTAGGAGTAGATGAATGAAGCTGGCTGCAATTCTGGTTCCAGGTTATCCTGCATGACTCCAAAATGGCACCTGGCCAATTGTCCACTCCTGTGGGAGGACTGAGTCCCCGACACTGACTGCCAGCCAGTGCAGTTCTCCAGTCTGCAGCTCCCTTCTGCCACTGTGTCTCCCCATTGAGGCCTTTGGGCTTGCCAGCCACCTGCTTCACTGCAACCATGCATCTCTGGATTCCAGTGGCACCTCTCACACAGTGGGACTGGTTCCGGTGAAAGCACCTCTGCTACATCCTTCTGTTTAGGTTTTTCTTTTCTTTTCATTTTTTTTAAATTCTCTCTGTGGGATTTGATTTTCACTTTAGTTTCTTCCTGGGTCAAGGGAACCCACTTCCTTCCTTCTGGTCTTCTCCAGTATGCTATATTCCAGCATCTGGGCTGTTTCTCTCAGAGACACTATTTAATCTGCTGCTTACTGTTCCCTGTTTTGGGGGACTTTTGTCTTTTGCTCTGTCTCTGGTTTTCTCATTGACTCCAATCAATTTATGATTTTTTTTGCTACATCTTGCATCTGTTGAATTGATTTTTTCATGGCCTCTTGCTATTTTTAGGATAGCTTTTTTTATGATCACTAGCTTCAATTCTGTCTTCTAGATCTGATATTTTAACCTCATCTTCATTCAATCTGTTGCATATAATTTCAGTGAAGTTTTTAATCTCTTAGAGTTCAGTATGCATCTGTTAAAAGATTGTATTTCTGTCCTAGATTTGGAAAGCAGTGATTTCCATTGCTTTCCTGAGCTCCTCTATTTTTTATCTGTGTATGCTTTAATGCCATTCATTTTTATTGTCATTTCTCTTTGCATCTTAAAGATTATTTTTTTCTATAGCCTCTTCCATTTGCTTTTTCACTTCTGTTGCTATTATTTCAGAAAGTTCCAGTGGTTAGTTTTTTATTTCCTCTATCTTATTGTACTCTGGGCACATCCTGGGTAGGCTGGGGGTATGGGATTGAATTTTGGTTCTGTGTCTTGTCATTTTCTGCTCACTACTTTTTTATATTGTTTTGTTTTTTGTTTTGATGCTTAAAAGTTTCTTATAGGTTTATCACTAGTATCAAGGCTTCCCTAGAAAATGGCTGTTTTGGGAGATCCAAGATGGCCAGTTAATAGCTAGCATGATAGAAAACCTCTCTGAGAAAAACAACTCAGACACTAGAATCTAACACCATGGAGACCAGATGAAAGGAATTCTCACAACACAGGAAGAAACTGAGGAAAAAGAAAAAAATAAAAAATAAAAAAAGAAGAAGCATGGACAGAGGGGTGGAGCTGGGTACGCTCCAGTGGCTGTACTAGGTGCATCTTAGAGTTGGCTGACTCATGATCAAGCTGAGGTCACATCCCCGCTGAGAGTGGGGGTTGGTAAGCTCGAGATCCTTGGCAGGAGGAGGCACTGCAACAGGGACTGGAACCAGCAAACCAAGCTTCATGGACTTTGGTGAGTGCTGGGAACTGGATTTCCCAGAGCAGGATGAACAGCTAAACAACATACTGGATTTGGGCAGGACAGTCTTGAATCAACAACTGAGGCAGCATCAGTCGGCAGCTCCTGGCCCAAAGTGGATTGGTGGAACCTGCTTGGGCTGGGCCATGCCCCTGGTTGGGACCCAATAGCCAGGGACAAGGCTGGCCCAAACCTGTGACATCCACAGGGCACACACTAATATGCTGAAGACACTCATTGGTTGACTGTCTTAGAAGGGAGGGGCTGGCCCACATCACCTCTGCACGCACCTCACAGATCAACAGCAAACTGGAGAGGGCAGCAATCCCCTAGCCAACACACTTCAGAAAAACTGTAAGCAATATGAAAAGGTCCTGAGACCTCCACCATTTACCTGTCTGAAAGAAACCAGAAACATGACAAGACAGAGAAACAACAAAAAACCTCCAACTGCTGACCCAGGGAAAATAAGTCCAGGAGAGGTAAATACAGAGGAGATTGAGGGCAGCAAACATGCAATATCAGCATCACTGGAAACAAAGAAATACTTCCATGACCTCATCAACAAATTTAAATCTGAAATTCTAACTCAGGTGAAGCAAGATATAAGAAGATTAATAAAAGAAATTCTGGGTACCCCTCAGGAAGACACAAATAGAAGAATGGAGGAACCCAGAGAAAGGAGAGAAGCCTTTGATAAAGAATACAAACAAAATCTAGAATACATGAAACAGATCCAAAGAGAATATCAGGAAATTAAAAACTCCATTGAAAGCTAGCAAAACTTCTTAACAGAAACTAAGGACAGACTTTCAAAACTTGAAGATAGATTTGCAATGTATGATTGTGAAAGGAAGGAACTCTTAAAAATAACAAGGAACCAGGAAGTAATGATACAAAGGCTAGAAGATGACAAGAGGATTTATAACCTAAGAATAAAATATGTGAATGAAGAAGCAGGGACAAATACAAATTAAATACAAAGGTTTATTCACAAAAATAATGAAGGAAAACTTCCCAAGCATAGGAAACAGAAATGATGTTCAGATATATGAGGCATACAGAACTCCAGCCAACTACAACCAAAACAGATCTACACCCAGACATATAATAATCAGGATCCCAGAAATCCATCACAGAACAGAATATTAAAAGCATCCAGAGGAAAAAAAACCAGATTACTTATAAAGAAAAACTCATCAAAATCACAGCAGACTTCTCCATGCAAACTATCAAATCAAGAAGAGCTTGGACCAAAATATTCCAAGCCCTAAAAGAAAATAACCTCCAACCCAGATTGATGTACCCTACAAAACTGTCTCTCAAAATTAATGGAGAGACAAGATACTTCCATGACATGGAGGAACTGGAGGAGTTCATGACCACCAATCTAACCCTACAAAGAATACTGAAGGACATTGTAGAGAGAGAGAATAAAATCACCAGGATTCCAGGAACAGTGGCAGAAAGGCCTCAATGAAAGGGGCAGGCAGTGGAATAAAGGAGAAAAGTAAACAACAATGACAAAAAAATAGCATAGCAGAGATGAGGCAGAGAAGATTGGCTATATCACTGTTTTGTCTTGACTGATTTTATTCAAATCTGATATGCTTGAGAGTATCAAGTCTGAGAGTAGAGGCAACTACTCTGAAGATGACAAGATTCAATAGGATATCCATTCTGGTTTGATTATTAACTGCCTTTGAAGTCCTATTATGTCTCCAATGTTTGGTTTTTATTAATAGTGCTATGTACTGCTGAGCTTAATTATACTATGCCTGACAATATAGACAATTTTATTGAAAATAACAAGGGACATCATAGTAACTATCGTAGATCACCTAGTATTGTGGTTTTATATGTCCTTCTCAGTTCGTGTTTCTCTAGGAATTTGTTTTGTTGACTTGTTTTGATTTGTTTTTCCCCCTAATACAGAAAGGCTAGGTATGCATGTAGAGACTTATACATGTGTAGAACTTCCAAACAGTTCACAAAAATGGATTATAGTTTTTGTAAAAAAAAAAGAGAGAGGAAAAGAAAGTATTCTAAAGGATATAACTGCACGTATGTTTAAGTGTGCAAGATTGATAACCATATTACTAAGTTTTTGTTGGCTAGATGAACAGAACTGATTGCAGTCTCACAGTTTAAATGTCTGCTTTATGCTTTACTTTTGTAACTTGAACAATTATTTCTAAGAGGAAAATATGTAATTATCAACTAGTGATTTCTTACTGGATTTTGTTTTTGTTTTTTGAAATTTTGTATTATTTCTACCCTCTTTCTGTTTAATTTTTTTCCTTTAAAAAATGTAGGCATCAGTAAAAAAAAAGAAAGAAAGAAAGAAAGAAAATGGCTATTTCAGCTAGATGTAGATGGTTCTTGGTGTTTGTATCTATGCAAAGAATGTGCCTTCTCAATGTGTTGAGGATGACATGTTGTTACCTATTTGACTCAGCACCAGTCCTTTGGTACTGGATTATAGTGATGGTAATGATTTCATACAATTACAACGTTGTCTTACAGAAGAGAAAAACTGTTGCATGTGGTATCCTGGATAAAGCAGCACAGTGAAAATAACAATAGTCTCAATTGTAGCATGGCAGATGTGATAAGGATTAGCCTGATACTTCTAACCATAGGAGCAAATTCTACAGTTGTTTAACAGAATCCAGCATATACCAGAAACCTGAATGCAAGGATTTTCCCTTTTAGTGCAGTACTTTTACTCTGTTATTGGGGGATTAAGAAGGATAAGGGGCAAGACAAAGAGATGAATGTGGTCCTATATAGCAGGAGCAAGGCTGGAGAGCATAGGTTGATCAGCTAAGTTTTGGGAAACTGGAAGGCAAAGAGGAAAGAATGGAAGGTGAAGCAGAGGAGTACTGAAGTGAACCAGGCAGAGAAGATACAGTGTTTATTGACATGGAAGTGTCACAAAATTAAGCAAGATAGTTGATGAAAGAGAATAAGAAGTCAAGTAGATGAAAACATAAATGAAGGTAATAAATCTAAGTTATTAAAGAAAAAGAAAAAAGTAGAGAACAGATTAAAAACAGAGAACAGAACTAGCCCCAAAATATAAAACAAGTCCAAATTAAACTAAATTTAAAGACTTAAACCAGACAGAAAAAGAAAAGCAAATCGAACAAACACAGAAAAATAAATGGAGTAAAATTCGTCTGGTGCTCACAGTTCTGTGGTAGGTCCAAGTCTGATATCAGAAATAGGTTGTGTATTCCAGTCAATTTTGCAATGGGATCTGTGTTGGGTATAGGGCTGATCTTGGCCTACGGATGTGGGGTCTGGGTTGGTGTGTTGTTCTGTTCCTGGGGTTTTCCCATGACTCTGCATGTGTGTGTGCGTGTGTGTGTGTGTGTGTGTGTGTGTGTAAGAGACATATGAAAGAATGGCAGTCCCACCTACCCCCTTCTATTCCACCTGTCCATGTGCCAAAGCACAATGCTGGTTACTCTGAATTATCAACATTTAGTGTGTGTGTCCACACCCAGAGCTTGGGGGGAGTCCCTGCCTGAGGTGGTCCATCTGCATTCACCCACCACCACTGCTGCTACCCTACAAGAGATCTCAGACATAGTTCACAACTGCCTCCTCCAAATACCTATTTACTAACATGAATATAGGGTAGAGTTGACACGTACACTGTAATTATTCAGTGAAAGATTTTTAATTAAAATAATTTAATTCAATGTATGATTTATAGCTCAGTAACTGATATAGATATTTGCTATTTTTGCCTTTCAAGAATATACTTCCCAGGCCAGGTGTGGTGGCACATGCCTCATTCAGGAGGCTGAGGCAGGAGGATTGCCATGAATTTACAACAAGCCTGGACTACATAGTGAATTCAAGGCCTGCCTGTGCTACCTGGCAAGACCCTGTCTCATAAAACTAATATATATATATATATATATATATATATATATATATATATATACACACCTTGGTTTCTAGAGAACAAACACTTTATTGTACTCCATGAATTTTTCATCCTTTCACCCCTTTCACCCCTTTCTGGATACAGTCTCAAGACTCAGTGACAACTCCCAGACTACTTCAAGAAAAATCGGTGAGGATGTTTCCTAAGGCAAGAAACTAGAAATCTCCCAAAAGATCTTAAACTTACTCTGAATCCAATATGGAAACATTCGTGGACTGGAAGTATAACTCAATGATAAAATACTTGCCTAACATCTTCAAGGCTCTGAGTTCAAGTCTCAGCACTGCATTCACAGACAAAAACCTACCTAATATATTGTGAAAACTGACATAAGTATTAGTATGCACGTAAAATAAAGATTCAATATAATCTCATTAAAAATTCTTACAGGCTTCTGCATAAATTGATGGGATAAACTTAAAAAGCATGTAAAAGTATTCAAAAATATAAAAAATATTTAAAAAGAAAAAACTCTGAGGGACTTGCACTTCCTAATTTAAAGAATAAAAATTAATACTAATCAGACCATCTAGGGATTATAATGGAATGTATAATTCATACGTAGACCTATATCTATATAGTCAATTGATTTTCAACAGTGACCAATGCAATTCAATATAAAAAGGAAAATCTTTTCAACAAATAGTGTTCAAATTATGGGATGTTTATAATGAAGAATAATGTTGACCTCTTATATAGAAAGTCAGATGATATCAATAAATTCTGTAAGGGTTCACCTATATGATGTTCAAGAGTAGAAAAAATTATCCCTGGTGATAAAATGCCAGAAAGCAGTTGCATCCTGGAGGAGGAATTATTTGGAAAAATATATTTGCAAATATCCTTCAGCACTGGAAATATTCTCTATCATGATTAGAATTATGCTTGCCTAGGGACATGGCTTTTCAAAATTTGTCAAACTACATTCAAAAGCTATCAGTTATTTGTAAATTACACCCCAATATTGATTGACTGGTGTAAAAGGATGCAGAGAAAGAAATACATGCCATTTAAATTTCTATCCCTGTGGCATTTTGTACCAAAAGTTTTAAATTTAGAACCTTAATTGCTCTTTTTGTAAATACCATTTTTACTATCACATTACTCTCATGCTTTAACAAAGCCAATTTGATTTTTTCCCTTTTAGTGTTTAACAATTCTCTAGCTAAGCATCCTTATCTATAATACATATTATGCAGGCCCTGTACTGAATCACAGAAAGTGAACAGCTCTAACTCCAGTTTCATGGTGTTTAAAAATAAAGGCCTAAAAACCATGTGAACAAATTAAATCTGACTTAATAGTGCAGAGGGTAAAGGCAGGAAAAGTTAGAACTTAATAAGTGATCCACAGGGTTCATTAGCATGGAGTAGAGTTTATCAGAAGACATTTTTAGAACCTAATTAACTCACATTGAATAGCTGCATTTGATAATATGACTCCATGCTGAACTTAAACATCAGCAATAATTAACCCTCTAATTCATACATTTCCCAGCCATGTGAGCAATATTCATCACATTACTCAAAAAAGTCACTGTATCAATGAAAATAAATTAAATAGCAAATGCAGGTGAAATGGTATGATCCTCTGGCCTATCACGTTTTTTTTTGTTTTTTTTTTTGTTTTTTTTTTTTGTCTTTTTGAGACAAGGTCTCGCTATGCAGTTCAGGCTGGCCTTGAGCTCACTTTGTAGCCCAGGCTGGTCTTGAACTCACAAGGATCCTCCTGCCTCAGCCTCCCGAGTGCTGGGATTACAGGGGTAAGCCACCACGCCCGGCTGGCCTATCACATTTTAAGTGTATTTTTTAAGTATGTATTAGGAAAGAAAATTAAGTAGCAGTACATTGAGAGCAAAAACTTTTAAATTAGTAAATGTACATTCTTTTCTTAGTTTTTTCTGCTATTATAATGTATTTCAATGAGTTACATTAGCTATCTTGACCTGTGCTTCTACATCTTTAAAATAAACATAATTCCTACAAAATGACATCCAAATTCTCTTCCATCCTTAAAACTCTTAAGTGACATACTGTTCATGTTTCATATATATATATTATATATATATATATATATATAATATATATATATACATGACTCATTTTCATATTTGCACAGGAATTTTTTTTCTATAAAGAATCAGAGTAATCATCTGAGATTTTTAGGTCATGAAATCTGTTACAACATATCAAAGCAACCACTATAATATAAAAACAATCATCAACTGTAAGCAAATTAGCTTGGCTGTGTTCAAACAATATTTTGTTCCTGGACATAGACTTTTGAAGTTAACATAATTTTCATGTGTCATGAAATAGCATTCTTTTAACTGATTTAACCATTTAAAAATACAAAAATTCCTAGCCTACATGATCCACAGAAGCAAAGAAAAATCTACAGTTTGTTACCAGATATGTTAGTATATGCCAGTATAGCAAGGGATAATAAAGGTACCCACCTGCTTTTCCCCACTACAGAGTGAATATTTATTTGTTTGTTCAAACAAATAAGTACATCTCAAAAGATTAATGTAACCAAAATAATCACTTGCAATGTAAGGATTGAGCTAGAAGTCCACTTCCACCAAAATATAGTTGTCCTTTACTATCCAGGGAGGACTGGTTCCTAGACTCATGTGGATACCAAAATCTGAGTATGCTTGAATTCTAGATGTAAAATCATATAATATTTATACATAACATGAACATTCCCAGCTATGTTTTAAATCATTTCTAGATAACATAATACCTAATATAGCAACAAAATATAAATAATAGTTATACTATACACAATAAAATTAAGTATAGATATGAATTTAAAAAAATTTTTTTCATCCAAAGTTGGTTGGAAAGAAGGGACAAGGAAAAAAATGGAAGGAGAGAATGGAAAACATGCTTTTGTAAATAAAGAGAGGAACAGGGGTTGAAGGAAAGGGATAGACTGGGGGGAAAAGATGCAATATAAATCATATACAGGTACAAATTTCCTATGATGAATGTTATCATTATCTATTACTAAAACCTACCAATAAAATAAAAAATATTTAAAGTGGATTAAAGAAAGCAATACTTTGGTTAAAAAAAGAAAACTGGTTCAATCAGCAGATAGAAAACCCACAGATAATGAAGATTGAATGCCACACTTTTATGATTTCACTCTTTTGTAAATTAAATTATTGGACTCAATTCTTTGCCCTCTAAGCATATACACGCTTTGCAAGCCTTCCACTAAAATAAAAGTACATTTCTCTACCCTTTGACTTTGGACTTAGCTATGTGTTTTGTTTTGGATAATATTACATTGCAAAATGTGATGCAGAAATTTGAGTAACACTAGTTTATCTCAGTTTGTCTTTTTGCACCATCTTAACCATCATTGTTAAAAGAACATTTGCAGCCTGGGATTTAGCCCAGTGGCATAAGCGCCTGCCTAGCAAGTGCAAGGTTGTGAGTTTGATCCCTGATCCTAAAAAATAAATAAAATAATATTTCCTAGAGAGTTTTCAGCCTCCAAATACAGTAACAACACAAATCTGATCAAATCCTGCAGAATTTGATGTGAAGCAGATCTTTTCAGTCCTACTTAACTGTAGATCTGTGAAAACAAATTATTTGTGATGGACAACTCTAAAATAGTCCTGTATCATCTTTATCTCCTGGAGAGCACCCTCATGTAATCTTTTCCCCTGAGTGTGGACTTACTTTTAACAAGAAATGTATCAAAGATAATGTGATGTCGCTTTCATGCATTATTTCATTATTCCATCTTGTTAACAGACTTTCTCTATTTGCCTTCTCAGCTGGCATGGTTTGGTGAAGCAGGCTGCCATGTTGGGGTAAGAGAATGCAGGAAGCTGCTGTCAACAGCCAGCATGTGAGCTTGGGAGTAGATTTCTAGCCAGCCCTCTCTCAGATGAGAACCCATATCTGGCCAACATTTTTATCGCAACTTCATGAGAAACTCTGAAGCAGAAAATCCACCCATACTGTGTCCAGATTCCTGTCATAAAGGATGGTATACAGTGATCTAGAAACAGACTGCCTCCCTAAGGACACTGTGGAGAACCACTGTGCTAACTAACACTGCCGCTTGCCAGACTTTCATGAGTCAGAAATACATTTTCATACATCATTTTACTTTTGTATTCTATTGTTTCTATTGTTTTGTCATTATTTGTAATTAAATGTAATCCTAATACAAATTATATTGTATTTTTAGTTTTGTGTTTGTTTTCACCTGTTTCTTAAAATTTAAA
Source organism: Hydrochoerus hydrochaeris (assembly GCA_004027455.1). NCBI lineage: Eukaryota > Metazoa > Chordata > Mammalia > Rodentia > Hydrochaeridae > Hydrochoerus > Hydrochoerus hydrochaeris. The sequence goes on along the minus strand of PVLA01003671.1, from coordinate 90,332 downwards.
AATGGCCATTAAAGATTCAAGCACTGACAAAAATACCAGACAAGTGTAAAAAGAAATGCTTTTATTCACATAGTTCCCTAGAAAACAGAACTTGAGGAAAGGATTAAGGGCTGTTGGTTATTTATAGGTTCAATCCCGGGACAGGGAAAGTAGGGAAAAGAGGTGTCAGGCAATAAAGAACAAGAACAACTAAAGGTAATATATTACCACATTGATCACTGCTTTACAATGAGCTGTAAGAAGGTCCAGTAGGAAGGGTGTCACTGAGCCATGTGGGACATCTTAGAATAGCCTCTATAGATAAACCATGTTTCAAGCAAACTATAGGAGGGAGGAAGGAGAGAGTATTTATATTTGTGGTCCTACATTCTCCCCTCACACAACACAACTGATTCACTCTTCTGGTTGGATCATCTGGCTCCTTTGATATAGCTTAGAAAGCTAGAGCTCACACATTGTAGTGTTACGTTTCTCTCAACCTTAGAAACAGAGAATCTGGAAAAGCAAAAATGTAGCTACATTTTTGCTAAATCTACTAAATGTAGCCAGGGAGGAAGACCCAGGACTTCCAGGTAAGTAATTATGCAACCTTAACAATAAACACTTCAATCAATAAACCTATCAATAGTTTCTAGTTTATCTATGATTACCAGCTCAGACTTCAGACATGCCTAAACTACCAAATATCTCAAAGTTGACCTCTGCAGTACCCTGCATATGCATACAATCCTATGTATGAATTTAGTTCTATCTGCTTTAGTTGCTTGATGTCCAACCCTGGGCCTACACTAAACTTTGCCCTTGCAGGTCATAAATAATATCCTAAACATACAAAACTACAATAAAATAGAAGATAAGCAATCACAGATTAACCTTAAAACAGTCAACACCCTAACATCCAAGCAAAGAAGATACACTTAATCATTTTTATTTTTACTTTTTATGAGCAAAGACATCTGTCTCTGATTCTCAGAATTGCTGCCCCTTGGAATACTGCAATCTTGCTTGCAAATTTAAATTCCAGACTGTTTGATAGCTAAAGAGGTAAAATGAATAGAAAATCAGACCAGTATTTTAAAAAAATCCATGAGGAAAAATTCTAAGATACAGAAAAAGGTTTTTGTCTTGGACAGTTGCATCAGATACTATGAAGGAGAAGTGGTCACAGGATACAGAAAATTAATAGTATATATTGCTTAATGTACCACACGAAGGTCACAATTCAGATCAGATAATATGGGTCCAATTTTGACAGGTATTAGGAGACTTTATCTTGGATAACACAATGGAGAACCTCCTTGTTTTTCATGGTTTATCACCAGAAGCAGAGATTTTAGGAAGTTGTTCCCATTCCATGAGTTCTGTTGTTCCTTTACCACTTGTAGCTGCTATTGAAAATTCTTGACTTGTGGCTAACTTGAGATCCAAGACCTTTTCAAACACTTCTTCTTCAGAAATATAAACCTTTGTTTTAGGAATATTTTCTTTTTCCAAGATGTAGGAAATTAACCATACCAGACAGTTCACTTAGACAGGGGGAAATGACAGGATTTTCTTTTCCTTTTCTTACTACATCTAAAAACATGTTTGGTCTCAGTTCACCATATACTGTTTTGCTTTGAGCAAGTCCCATAAATATTTGGAAACTCAATTTTCTAACCTCTTAAAAGAAATTAATATGGCTGCTACACAATAACTTTCAAACAGTTAAAGGTTCAAAACTCATGCAAATATAAAGTATATGCTAAAATATTTTATTCAACTCATTTACTGATGAGCCATAAAATGTAATAAGGAGCAGAAATATAGCCAAATAAATGTCAAAACAAATGTACTAATAGATTAAAAAAGTTGCTAGTTTCCTACAGGACAATCAAATGTAATATTTGAAGTTATCTTTTTCTACCATATACAAAGTAGTTGCACCTATACTACAATAAAGTTATTTACATCCCTACAGAGAGAAGTTATTCACATTCCTCTCAGACAAGAATCACTTTCAGTGCATTTAGTTTGTACAAGGTAAGTTCTATCCATAAAGAGCTATAAAGTAGCTAGTCCAGAAGATGGCAGGACACACCACTGATAGTAGGTCACATTTAACAATTTCTTTGGTGCAGCCTAAGTAAGAATGTTTTTTACATTTTTTAAGAGGTAAAAAGGAAACACATAAAAGAAAAAGAATATTCAGCAGGTAATATAAAGCATAAAAGATTTACTATCTAGTGATTTACCAAAGCATTCTTCTCTTCTCAGTAATGAACATGATCATCTGTGTATCTATAATGTACCAATAAACTTAATTAACTTTAAAAAGCAGTCTTCTCAGTCTTAGCCTAGTCAATAGACAGTTTGCATCTCTGTGTACTAAATAATCCCCAGAGGATCTGTGACACAATATTTGTACAATATTGCAAAAAACAGTCATGCTTTTGCCTCTTTTCAGGTTTTGGATAACTTTTCCTGTTAGAATCTTTCATGCTGATCTATCAGAATGGTTATGAGAATTAATTTAACTAAGGAAGCAATTATTAAGCTCACACTCACTACTTATGTATAAAGAGCCACACTGTCATAAACAAAGAGTTAATATGGTAGTTTTTGAAGGAATATTCCTCAGGGTCTTGCAGATTCATAATGGTACCTACCAAAGGTTAACACTTCCAAGATATTCAGAATCCTGGAGTAAGGCACACTCGCTAGAATCTTTTCTCATGACTTCCAAGAAGATGGTGGAGTGGTGAGCAGCAGCGAATCCAACACTCAAATATTTGGAGTCCATACACTGTAATATAGCAATGGGGGTTGGGAGAGAAGGTGGGAAGTAGGGCTCCAGGAACCAGGAAGGATCTGAAGTGAGAATTGGAGCCCACAGGATGAGAAAATAGGATGCCCGCTAACTCCCAACTTGTGGCATGAGAGAGACAGCTCAAACTTAGAGGCATGATGACTACAAATGACTCCAGAAACCTCCATGGAGAAAACCACTAGTGGAGCAGAGTAGTGAACATTATAAGCTCCAGTGGCTGGTAAGTGATTTCAACCCAATTCAAACATAACAAGGAAAGGGCAATTGGCCAGTTGAATCTAGAACTCACATGAGTCAACAGTTGGCTCTACCTAGGGCCTCTCAGTGTCAAAGTGAGGCACCTGTGGGAGATACTCAAGGAGCCAAGTGGCAAGAGGCACCCAGAAGGTTGTGGGCTGAACAACTTGGGCCCCAGCCTCACAGCTAGAAACCACGATCAGTATGCACGACCCCATTATAACCCTATTGTAGGTTTTCTGGGGTCAAGCAACATGGATCTGGTCTCTGTCTGCTTCCTTCATCTACACTGACAGCATGAACATGCCCTGAAGTGGACAATACGTTCTTTCCTTTAATTTTTTCTGGATTGTTTATTTTTATTTTTATAAGTATAAATATGTGTCTAGTTTCTCTTTGTTTATTCTGTTCTTGCTTCTGTTTCTTCCTGCTTTCCATCCTGTCTTTTTCACTAGTTTCCTAAAGCTTGCATAATCTTCTATCTTTTGTCTTTCAGCATTCATTCTAATATCATTTTCTTTTCTATTTCTCCATTTTTTTCTCTTGCTCCTTCTAAGTTTTCCCCCCTTTCTATCTAGGGAATATTTACTGTATACAATGTACTGATTTGTTTAAGATTTTGTTATATAACTACAAATCTTCATGCAGTTAAAAGTGGAAAATTAATAGTTACCACAGTTTCCCATCTTCTAGGCTGTTGTTACTGATTCTGCTACATTAGCCAAGGTGACACAGTTATTCTAATCAGTTATTTTTCCTGCTATGCCAAGGAATTCTGATTGCTTAACGGTCATGAACAATATGATAGGCCAATGCTAAAAAACCAAAAGCTAGTCTAAATAGTCAGAAATAAACCCTCAATAAATTGACAAGACAGGATGTTGCAACAAGTTCAAAAGACAGCTACACACAGAACACATCTCAGAAAAGTTGTCATATCCTAAGGAACTCTCAAAACTAGCAAGAAGGTACCTACCACAAACAATTTATAAGCATCAGTGTAGAAACTAAACTAAAATATAAATAGAAAATCAGAAGACATAGAAATAAGATGAAATCTCTGACTTCCAGTTTGCCAAAGACAAAACCAGGGGCCATGAGGTGGGACAATTTGAAAGCCACCCACTTAAACTCTTTGAATGGTTACAGTGGAAGTAACAAAGTAGATAAATGAGGCTCTAGGAAAAGTCAAATTAGAAATAATTTCTCAGATAACTAAAGAAATGGAATCCATAAAACAGTTTGAAATGAATATCAAGGAGATTAAAACTTCTATTAAAAGTATATACAATAAGGAAGGTGTAGTGGTGTATGCCTCTAATCCCAGCACTTGGGGGGCTGAGGCAGGAGGATCATTGTGAATGAAAGACCAACCTGAGCTACAAAGTAATCTTAAGGTCAGCCTGAACTGCACAGTAAAACCCTATATCAAAAAGAAATAAAAAGATATAGGTACATGAAACAAAATAATCAATGCGAGTACAAAATATCAGATCTAGAAGACATAACTGTAGTTATTGATCATAAAAAGAAAGATTTCTTTAAAAATAGAAAAAGGCAATGAAAAATCCATCCAACAACTGCTAAATGACAGGAAAAAAGAATAACATAAGATTGATCAGAATAAATGAAAATTCAGGAGCAAGCAGAAAGGAGATGAAATACCTGTTCACAGAAAAACTTCCAAACATGGATAACTCCAAGCATGGAAAAAGAATTTGACATACAGATCAGTGAGGCATATATACCTCCAATTAGCCATGATCAAAAAAATCTACAGCAAGGTAGATAGTATAGTCAAGATTCCAGACACTAAACACAAGAACAAAACACTAAATGCTGCTACAGAAAAGAAACAAATCACTTATAAAGGGAAACCCATCAGAATTACAGCAGACTTCACAAACTCTTTAGTGAAGGACAGCTTGGAGTTAAGTATTTCAAATCCAAAAAAAAAAAAATACTCTCCAACACAGATTGATGTACCTGGAAGCTATCATTTACAATTGAAGGAGAAAAAAGATACTTCCATGACAAAGAACTGCTGAAGATATTCATGAATACCAAACAAGCACTCAAAAATGGTCTGAAGGACACTTTAGAAAGAAACAATGAAGGATTCAATTCCATCAATCCCAACAGAAAAAATCCACCAGAAAGAAAAGTAATGAAACAAAAGGGAAAGAAAGGGAACCAATAAGAGGAAAATTATACAAGGATAAGTCAATACATAGCAGTTACAAGCATCAGTGTAAATGGTCCCAATTCACCTTTCAAAAGAAATAGACAAGAAAACTGCATCAAGAAAGAAGATCCAATAACATGCTGCATTCAAGGAACATTTAATTCAAAAAGAAATCCAGGAAAGAAGACAAGATGGCCGATCAGTGAGCAACAAAATACAAAGCCTCCCAGGAGAAACAACTCATACACCAGAATAAAACAGCATGGAGAGACCCAGACAGAGGGAGATGGATCCTCTTGACACAGGAAGAAATTAAAACATAAAAAAGCTCATCAAATACTTCGGGACTACAGCTGAAACAGCTAAAAATTACAGGACACAGCATTTTCATGGTAACCCGCCAAGTTTGCACCAGCTTAAATCCGCGCTGGCAGGCAAAGCCACCCAAACTCATTCCTACCACCACTCACAGGACACACAGCAGCACTGAAGTCGGGGGTTGGTGAGCCCAACAGAGAGTGGAGCCGGTGAAGGAAGCTTCATTGGTCCATGGTCAGTGCTGGGAATGAGAACCCCCCCCCCCAGGAAGGGCATGACCAAATGGGCAACATGTTAGAATCAGGCAGGAGGAACCTGAACTGGGAGCCACAGTGACTTCAGTTGGTTGCTCCCTTCCCAGAGCAGATTCATGGGATTTGCTTGGACTGGGCCGTGCCCCTGGCCGGGACCCAATGAGTCATCCCAAATTGATTCCCTGCACCTAAAACTCACTAACTGGGTGAAGGCCTGAAGTTTGGCTGGCCCAGTGGGGAGGGGCAGGCAAACAGCCACTGCTTATACCTCAGTGACAAGAGCAGCCAGGAGAGGGCGGAGGTCCCTTGCCAGTGTGCTTTGGAGGAAACGTGGCCAACAGGGAAGGGGCTGGGACCTGCACTGTAACCTGTGTGGAGGAAGCCAGGGCCATGACAGGAGAGAGAGGCAGGAGGAGGCCCCCAACCCAGAACCCTGAGAGCCCTGATCCAGGAGAAGGAAAAACAAGGCAGACTAAGGGCAGCAAACACACAACATCAGACATGGCTTCAATGGACATTAAGAGATATCTTCAGGACCTTGTAGATGAGCTCAAAACTGAAACATTAAATCAGGTAAAGCAGGACTCAGGGTGATACAGATGGAAGAAGGGAGGAACACAAAAAAAGGAGAGAAACATTCAATAGAGAATATAAAGAAACATGAAGCAGATTCAAAGAGAGTACCAAGAAATTAAAAACTCCATTGAAAGCTGGCAAAGTGCCTTAAAAGAAACTCAGGATAGACTATCAAAACTTGAAGACAAGTTTGCAATGTGTGATCATGAAAGGAAAGATCTCTTAAAAATAACAAGGAAAAAGGCAGTAACAATACAAAGGCTAGAAGATGACAAGAGAATCTACAATTTAAGAATAAGAAACATGAACAAAGAAGCAGGAATACATACAGGCGAATTACAAAGGCTACTCACGGAAATAATTAAGGAAAATTTCCCAAGCATGGGAAAAGAAAATGACATTCAGTTGTGTGAGGCATACAGAACCCCAGCCACCAACAACCAAAACAGAGCTACATCCAGATATATAATAATCAAGATACCAGAAATTCAATATAAAAACAGATTATTAAAAGCCATCAAAGAAAAGAAACATATTACCTATAAAATTAAGCCCATCAGAATCATGGCTGACTTCTTGACACAGACCATCAGATCAAGAAAAGCTTGGAGCAAAGTATTCCAAGCCCTAAAAGAAAATAATCTCCAGCCCAGATTGATGTACCCTGTAAAATAGTCACTAGAAATTAATGGAGAAACAAGATGCTTCCATGACAAAGAGGAACTGGGCAAGTTTGTGACCACCAATCCAACCCTACAGAGAATACTGAAGGATATTCTAGAGAGAGAAAAAAAATACCAGGATTTTAGGAACAGTGGCAGAAAGGCCTCAATGAGTGGGGCAGGCAGTAGAATGAAGGAGAAAAGTAGACTAACAAAGGCAGGAAAATAGCATAGCAGAAATGAGGCAGAGAAGGACAACTAGAAACTCTAACATAGATGGACTTGATACGCTATATTGTTAATAGTGAACCATGATTTAAAACCCACATTACTCACACTACTCTGCTTAGATGTATTATATTCTGTTCCAGTCATTCTACCTGTACTAGATTTGAGGGCACAGACAGTAATCCCGAAAATAACATGATACAGTATGGTAATCATCCTTAATTACCTATTAACTTAATCTAAAGCTCTGTAAAACCTACACTGTTTTACCATGACTGATCGCAATCAAATCTGGTTTGTTGGATTGCTGTTTTGTATTGATAGATTTTATTCAAAGCTGTTATGATTGATAGTATCAAGTCTGCAAGTATAGGCAACTGCACTTAAAAGATGACAATATCCACTAGAATATCCACTATGGTTTGATTATTACCTGCCTTTGAAGTTTTATACTGTCTACATTGTTTTATTTTTACTAATATTGTTATTTACTGCTATACTCAATTATACTGCTATATTCAATTATGCCTGATGATATAGACAATTCTATTGAAGATAATAAGAAACAACACAGTAATCATTGTAGATCACCTTGTACTGTGATTTTATATGACTGTTTGGTTTCATGTTTTTATAGGAATTTGTTTTGTCTTGCTAAGTTTTGTTTTTCCCTCTAATACAGAAAGTATAGAAATATATGCAGAGACTCATGCATGCGTAGCTGTTTACATTCTCACTGTTTGAATATCTACTTTGTTTGCTTTAATTTTGTAAGTTGAACAACTATTTCTGAGAGGACAATATGTAATTTATTAACTAGTGATTTCTTATTGTTTATCTTTTTTTTTGAATTCTGTATTACCTCTACCCTTTACATGTTTTGTTTCTCTTTAAATAAATTTTTTAAAAATAAATTTAAAAAAGAAATCCATAGACTAAAAGTCAAAGAATGAAACCAATACTCCATGCAAAAGGAATCCAGAAAAAAATTTCTGGGGGTGGAAAATTTATCTGCAGACAAGTAGATTTCAATCCAACACTGATCAAAAGGGACAAAGAAGGTAACTATACACTTGTTAAGGAAACAATCCAAAAGAAATAGAACACAATCATAAATATGTATGCACTAAACAGAAGCACACCCAATTATACAAACCAACATTAATGGACATGAAAAATCAAAAATCACTAATAGAATTGTAATGTAAGAACTCATTACTGTCACAAATAAACAGATAAACTAGACAAAAATCAACAAAGAAATATCAGAACTAAAGTAAACCCTTCAAGAAATTGACATAGTAGGTGTCTACAGAGTGTTTCCACATCAGAACATATTCTTCTCAGCTGTATATGGGATATCATCCAAAACAGACCATAAACTACCTCATAGAACACACTTAAGTAAATGAAAAGGAATTCAAATTATCCCATGCATACTATCCAACCAGAGTGCAATGAAAATGGAAATCAATGGAAAAAAAACCACAAAAACTACATAAGCACCTGAAAATTAAATAGCACTCTTCTGAAAAATCAAAGGTTATAGATAAAATCAAAGCAATTAGACAATTTATACAATTAAACAATAATACCAATACAACATACTGAAACTTATTGAACAAAATGAAAGCATTCCCATGAGGGAAACTGATAGTGCTAAATTCCACATTAGAAAAATAGAGCAAGCTTTAATAAATATTATAATGTTGAACCTCAAGCTTCTAAAAAAAGAAAAAAGTCAAGTTAAAAATTCATACAGGAGAAAAACTTTAAAGATCAGAGTAGAAATTAATGTGACTGAGACTAAGAAAATAAGAACCAATGAACTGATTGGTCAATTTGTTGGTTCTTTGAAAGATTAAAAATTTATCAACAAATCCATAGCCAAACATATAAAAAAAAAGGGAAGACTCAAGTACATGCAATTAGGAATAAAAGGGATGATATCACAATAGATCCTACAGAAATCCATATCCTCAATATCTACTTTGATAAACTATATTGTAATATGATGAAAAACACAAAAGAAATTGACAAATTCCTATGTATTTATTACCAAATCCAAATCAAGAAGATATAAGAATTCTAACTAAACCAATATCAGTCAATGAAACTAAAAACCTACCAACAAAGAAAAGCCCAGGCTCTGATGGAGTCACTGCTGAACTTCACGAGAAATTTAGAAAAGATCTACTGTGACTATTCCTCAAACTCTTCAATGAAATTGAAAGAAAAGCAATACTATCTTGGTAATGCAAGCATTATCCTAATACCAAAACAGAGAAGGATCCAATCAAAAAAGAGAATCACAGATCAATCTACCAAATGAACATAGACTCAAAAATTTTCAATAAGATAATACCAAACAGAATGCAGCAAATCATCAAAAAGATTATACACCATAACCAACTAAGATTTATCAGAGGAATCCAGGGATATTTTGACATGTGCTAAGCAATAAACATAATTAACAATATTAATACAACAAAGGACAAATGCCACATGATTGCCTCAATAGATGCATAAAAATTATTACAAAGTCTAACACCCATTCATGATTTTTTAAAAATGCACAGAAAATTGTAATAGATTGTATTTATCTCAATCTGATAAAAGACATTTATGACAACCCATAGCAGACATACTAAATGATTAAAATTTAAAGTTGTCACTCAAAAACCAGCAATAAGACAAGCATGTCCACTACCACTACTATTCAATATAGTTCTGCAAACATTACTCAGAGCAATTGGACAAGAGAAATAGAAAGAATAAGGACAGGAAATAGATTATATTACTATTTGCAGATAACATAATACTCTACATAGAAGATCAAAAACTCCACCAAAAGATTTTTAGATTTAATAACCAAATTCAGTCACATAGCTGGAAACAAAAATCAACAGATCCTGCAGAAATCCATATCCTCAATACCTACCTCTCAAAAATAAGTAGCATTCATGAATAACAGAGACAAATTAAGGAAACTACAGCTTTCACAACAGCATCAAAAAAATATACTTAGGAATCCATGTACAAGGAAGTAAAAAACTTTTACATTGAAACTACAGTACTCTGAAAAAAGAAATCAAAAGCAGTATCAGAAAATGGAAAGACATTCCTTGCTTTTGGCTAGAAAGAATCAATATAGTGAAAATAGCCATACTTCCAAAATTGTCACACAGATTTAATGCCAATTAAAATATCAATAGCAATCAAAATATCAATAGCATATCTCAGATAACTAGACAAAACAATTCTAAAATTCATTTGGATTGGATCATTAAAGAAGAAAGTCCTAGAATAGCAAAAAGCAATTCTGGGCAACAAAGGCAAGTCAGGAGGCATCACAAGCCTTGACATGAAATTATACTACAAAGCTACTGTGACAAAAACAGCATGGTACTGCCCCAAAAAATAGACCCAAGAGTCAATGAAACAGATTAAAAGATGCAGACACAACTCCAAATATGCTCAGCCACCTTATCTTTGACAGAGGGGCCAAACATGCTCACATGAAGATAGTATCTGTAATAAATGGTGCTGGGAAAACTTACTTTCCACCTGTCAAAGATTAAAACTAGACCCATATATCTCATCATGCATTAAACTAAAATCAGAATGGATCAAAGATCTAAATATTAAAACAGAAACACTAAACCTACTGAAGGAGAGACTAGGTGGAACTCTTGAAGATTTATATTGGCAAATTTTTTTTATCAAAACCCCTATCATATAGTGAATCTTACAAAGATTCAACAACTGAGACCTAATCTTATTAAAGCTTTTGCACTGAAAAAAAAAAAAAAACACCAACTGAGTGAAGAAACAATCCAGAGTAGGAAAAAATTTTGTCAGCTGTCCCTCAAAGGAATCATATCAAGAATATATAAAACCACAAAAATTCAGACCTCTCCCAAATTTAATGACCCAATCCAAAATGTCATCTTAAATGAATAGACACTTCTTAATCAAAGAAGTACAAATGGCAAATAAATATATGAAAAAATTTCAACATCACTGATCATTTGACAGATGTAAATTAAAACAAGGCTGAAATTTCATCTCACTCCCAAAAGTTGGCTATTATCAAGAAATTGATGTATCTAGGCATGGTGGTACACACCTATAATCACAGTACTTAGCAGGTGGAGGCAGGAGGACCTCCATGAGTTTCAGGACAACCTGGGCTACATAGTGAGTTCAATACCAGCTTGAACTACACAGTGAGACCTTGTGTGAAAAAAGATAGGGAAGGAAAGGAAGGAAGAAAGGAAGGAAGGAAGGAAGGAAGGAAGGAAGGAAGGAAGGAAGGAAAAAAAATCAACCAACAACAAATTCTGGAGAGCTACAGTGAAAAAGGAATGCTCCTCCACTATTGGAGTGTAGACTGGTGCAACCACTGAGAAAATCAATGAGAAGTTTCTGCAAAAAACAAGAATTAAAGGTTCTATTTCACCCAGCTATTCCTCTTCTTGGTATCTTCCAAAAAGAATAAAAAGCATCATACCGCAGAGATATATGCATACCCATGCTTATAGCAGCACAATTTGTTAATAGCTAAATCCTTGAAACAGTCCAAATGCCCATCAATCAATGAATGGATAAATAAGAAGTGAGCTTTTTATACAATGGAGTACTACTCTGTCATAAAAATGCATGAACCTGAGACATTTTTAGGCAAATGGATATACCTTGATACCATCCTCTTAAGTGAAATAAATCAGAAACACATTTAAACATTGCATCATTTCTCTGGTATAAGAAATCAAAAGGGCAAATAAAGACCAAAATGCATAATAGATATTGGAAAGTGGGAAGTAAATGTTTATGTGAAGGGGAACAAAAGAGGGGGGATGGAGAAAGGAAAGAAGGGGAAAAGAAAAAAGAGAATGTTATGGATTAAAAACTGGTGGTCAACTTAATGCCAGCTGGATTACATCAGCAGGGCACTGAGCATAGATGTTCCACCTGAGGAAAGTTGCCAGCATAAATAGTGACGTGGAGAAGGAGAAACTATTCATGTTAGTGTGTTAAGGTGTTAGTGTGTTGAGGTATTGTGGGTTCTCCTACATGTTGCTGTTTGAGCAGTTGATTCTCCTGGAGAAGCTCTAGTCCTCACATCGAGCATTGCTTCCTGCCTCCAGAGAGGAAGACATGTGTCACTTGGTCTCCAGATGAACTCATCATGCTGGCTTCCTGGCATGTACTCGACTGTGCTTATTTTTGGAGGAGTTTGGGGCCTCCGTGTCCCTGAGGATGGCTGTGGTGCTTTTCAGGACAGCCCTGGTCTTTGTTGTCAGTGTGACTTCTCAGCTCCAGCGTAGAACACTCAACCTACCAACACAACTCCTTCAACCGCTGGCATAGACTTTCTAGCTTCCACCACTGATCTTTGGTCCTTCATAGCATGGATCCGTAAAAGAGACTGGTATGAGTCCTTCTTGTGGGCTCTAGACCTCCAGTCGGACTCATGGGAGGCATTGTCATGAGCTCTGGGTCTTCATCTGGACTCATGTGGGACATTGCTGTGGGATTCAGGCCCTTGGCTGAATATTCTGAATCTTTAGTGTTGTGGACAGATTTCCTGTATTTTCTTGTGTTAACCCTGGGTGACCATCATAAAAATAATATTATGAACTCCATGTCCTGATTCTAATTGTTCTCTGTACAACCCCTGACTAGAATAGAGAATAAAAGGAAAAATGGAAACAAATCTTTTGGAAATAAAGCAGGTAAAAAGAGGCTGAAGGAAGGGGAAGTGATTGAGGAGAAAAGGAGACTCAAGATATATTATGAACATATACAAAATCCATATGACAGATGTGATCATTATGTATATCTAAAAAGCACCAATAAGATGAATTTTTTAAAAAGGAATTCTGCTCTCTGTGTCACCTTCAATCCCACTAGGTTTTAAAAGAAAAGTTACACTTTTGATCTTCATAATTAGCTCATGACTACTTATGCATGTTGGACTATTTCGTTTTGTTTTGTTTTGCCAGATTAGCATTTGAACCCAAGTCCTTCACACTGAAATACATTACCTCCATTTTTTTTTTTTGAAAGAGGATTTTACTAAGCTGCTAAGTTCTTCCAGGTGGCTTGAACTTCTGTCCTCCTGGCTCAGCCTCCCACAGCCATGTACCCCATGCTGACTTTCAATTTTTGACAACTTTGTTAATTGAATTATTCAACTGCTTTCATAATGACAACACTGTTGTAGTCAGGAGTTGTGAGGACAATTAGATTAAGAACACAGAATTTATAATGATATTTTATAATGGTCACCCAGAGTTAACACAAAGTGCAGGAAATCTGTCCGCAATACTAAAGACTCAGAATATTCAGCCAAAGGCCTGGATCCCACAGCAATGTCCTACATGAGTCTATATGAAAACCTAGAGCCCATGACAATGCCTCCCACAAGTCCAGCTGGCGGTCTAGAACCCATGAAGACTCACACTCATCTCTTTTATGGATCTGTACTGGAAAGGTCCAAAGATCAGCAGTGGAAGCTAGAAAGTCTATGCCAGTGGGGTGAAGGAGCTGTGCTGTAGGTTGAGGGTTTTGCACTGGAGCCAAGAAGTCACAATCAAAATAAGGACCAGGGCATCCCTGAAAAGTACCACAGCCATCCTCAAAGATACAAAGGTCCCAAACTCCTCTGATATTAAGAACAGTTGAGTACATGCCAGGAAGCCAGCATGACAAGTTTCTCCTGGAGATTAAGCGGCACACATCTTCCCCTCAGGAGCCAGGAAGTGATGCTCAATATAAGGACCAGAGCTCCCCCAAAGTGAACCACAGCCTCTCTCACCAACAAGGTCCTGAACTCCCCTGATGACAATGGTCAAACTCGCACTGGGGAGGCCAGTGATGCTGAGCTCCTCCAGGAGAACCAACAGCTCAAAACAGCAACACTTAGAGAAACCCACAATGCCTCATTCATCTTCTCCACACCTCGATTTATGCTGGCAACTTTCCTCAGGTGGAACATCTATGCTCAGCACTATGCCAATTTAATTCAGCTGGCGTTAAGTTGACCACCAGTTTTCAATCCATAACACTTACCTCCCTTTACCATAGCCCCCTCATGATGACTTCTTAATGACCTTGCTATTTTAAACTTTTTCTATGCAGGTCACAACTTCCTGAAGTATGTTTTCAAAAAAAAGCAGATGACTGCTAAATTAAGCAATTATTTCTGTTTGCCTAACCCAAAATAAAATTCATACTGATATATATAAAATTCATCCCAGGTTTACTATATACATCATTTATCTCCATTAATTAGTTTTTGGTATTTACCAAGCTCTACTAGATAGGAAACATTCCACATAACATTATAGGAGATAGAAAAGAAGATCCAAATCACATCCCCCAAAAGTTTAAAAACCTATTTAGAGAAAGATGTACGAAATGCATAACTATGAAGGTAAACCCATGAAATACAAAGGCCAAAAGATAGTGAAAACAGTGGAAGTAATATTCTAGTGTTTGGAATCAGAACAGTTCATGTTTATATTGCTATTAAGTACTCAAAGAGGCAATTTATAAGTATGTTTGTAAACATTAGTTACTATCATCAAAAATCAAAGTATTTTAAACAAAAGACAAATGTATGGGTTTTCTTTAAAAGTTCAACAGGCTAGCAAAACTAGACCCACATTCCTGCATAGAAAAATCAAGCCATTTGTGGGCTGTGTGGTGAGAAAACAAAGCCTCACCAAGAATGAAGCCCTCCCAGAGAACCAGTACCATGTGTGGGTCACCACCAGAGTAGGGACAGCCAGACCCCAACCCTTTCCAGTGTGCAGCCTGGCAAACAAGAAGAGCCAATCCTCCCTCACCACCTCCCATAAGAGACAAGCTGATCCACAGAAACACAGGCTGCAATGATAGCTACTGAGGTGAAATGCAGTTGGATGCCTGTGGTGTTTGGTGTTTCACTGAACTTGCAGGTCTAGGACTGGTGGTCTGATCATCTATTCAGAGGATGGCAGTACACAGTGTGACATCTAGGGGGGAATCTACTTCTGAGGGTGGTAGCAACTGTCAATTCCCTATTGTCTTATTTTGAAGTCCTGTATCATTTTCATTTTCTTGGGTTGGGATTTGTTCTGTTTTTTTTTATTTGATTTTGTTATATCCAAAGGAGAGAGCAGATATTGCAAATATGGCAAGAGATATTATGCTAGCCAATTTGGATTTACAATAGTCTTGCTTTGAAGTCCTTTACTGCATTCATTATTTTGTTTGTGTTGGTTCTCTTCTGTTCTGTTTGATTTTCACTATGTCTGAGGGTATCTGCCACTATTTTAAGGACAGCAAGAAACATTATGGTAACTATTACTGATTTCATATTGTTTTGAAGTCCTCTGTCACTTACACTGGTTTGTTTTCATGGATTTTATTCTGTTTTATTTTCCTTGGTTTCATCTTTTTTGCAATAAAAAAATAGAAAAATTAACCAGATTTTCACCTCTTAAAGAGTGAATCAAGGAGTCAGTAATGTTATTCCACCAGAAACAGGTTAGAAATACAGAATCTCAGACCTCAATGAAAAATCCAGAGTCAAGATTCCCATATCACTCAGTTGCACACTGAAGTTTTTAAAAGCACTGAGCTACACTAAACAGTGTCTGTGGATGGGATGTGCTCTCTGGACTCAGACTGTTTTCTTTCATAGCTGGTCTTCTTCCCTGGTTTGCATTACCAGTCTGTCCCATGTAACTATTCCAGCTTTCAACTCTAATTCAAAACCCTTGGCCTACCGGACAAAGTTAGCTAGCGTTTTATTTTGAAACTTTGTCTAACTTCCATCCAGCTTTCACTGACCCTTTAATACACCCTTCCTACCATCATTTCCCTCATCATTCCTCTCACTTCAAGCTTCATCTCTCTGACACAGCAGGAATTTGCTAAGTGATTATCGTATTCACCCATTCATTCACATTTCCAAGTGTATACACAGATACTTTACACTACTAATCATGGAATGCTCTAACATTAGTTTACTCACATGTGTACTCCTCACACTTAGTATAATGCCGGCAGATAGTAGTATCAACCTAAATAACAAACAGAGAGACTCTACAAAGAATAATGATATTTATCTGGGAATAGTGGAGCACTGCAATTGCACATGTGTGCCTAGAAAACTCTAGACTTATCCAAGAAAGCCGAGGTAAGGGGATTTTGGAGTGTTTTGGGGTTTTTTTGTTTGTTTGTTTGTTTGTTTGTTTTAGTTTTCAGTCTTTTGAGTCAGGGTCTTGCTATGTACTCCAGGCTGGTCTTGAACTCAGTAATAATCCCAGGCTGGAATTCATAGCAATCCTCCATCCTCAGTCTTCTGAGTGCTGGGGTCACAGGCATGCACTACTACACCTGACATAACAAGGGAATGTTTGTAAAGGCAAAAGGAGAGAAATTTACATAAGGTACTTGGATAAAAAGTTCATTCATCTTAGAGACCTGAGACAGGAGCCGGTATCAGCTCATTGGGTGAGATGCCTTTTTTGGACAAGTATTCTATAGAGAACTCTTGTCCAAATTGTCACAGTCTTTAAGAATTACAAAGATTAACTTTGTTACAACAATCTGTGTATACCTGGGAAGTATACAATCACGGGGTATTGTGGAGAAGGAGCAGGAATTCTTGTGAGCTTTTACAAAGTCCTTGAGAATGAACTTAGGCAGGGAGGCATGAGCCCACTGCCTTATTTCTCAGCTCTAATATTATCTGATTACAACACAAATCATTACACATTGGTATCAGCAATTTTAGCAGTAGACATTCACCAATGAAAGTACAAATTTATGAACAAGACCTGCAATAGTGCCTTATTAAAGCCAGAACTACAGGTAGTAAATATTTATTACTCACCAGGTACTTATGCAAGTGTCCTGGGATACAAGGTAAATAAAATATCATCACTAGTCTTGAGGAATTTCAAACATATTGGGAGAGCCTGATAGATGAGCCATCACTGCAACATAAAAGAATCAAAGCTAAAATCAAACTTTAACCATTATAGACTGCTTTAATGAGTCTGTGTAACAAGCAACTACAAAATCTGTGGCGTGCAATAATTATTACTTAATGTTCATGCATCTGGGGTGGCCAATAAAGAGGCTTTGGACTTGGCTGCCTATCTGGGAGTTGAAATGGAGATGAGCTGTTCCAGGAGGCTCATCGCTGAAAAACTGGCTCAGCTCCATGAGTCTCATCCTCCTGCAGATCAACTTGGGCATTTTCATAGTGATGACAGCTGTGAGGTTATTTTTCTTTTACCACAGAGTGGTGAAATTTTACTTTTATTTTAATAAGATAAAATCATTTTCTGGAGGATTTAATATCATTTACAAAATATTTTAAGGCTAACAGAACTACAACTGCCTTCCACCTTTGGGTCTGTTTTAGAATTTGTGGACTATCATCATCCCTTCTCTTCAGCTGACAACATTCCTGATAAACCCCAGGACAGGCCATGGATATGGAAAGCTATGATTTAAAGGAAATAACTCACTGCTGTGCTGAGACTCCCATCAACTAGAGCCATACCTCAAAGGAAACCTATCAGGATTGTGAAGAATGCTTGAGATATAATTATGTAGAGATTCAGAGCTAAGAGAAACACTCACTGGCTTCTTCAAACTTTCCTTCGCATTATGTCTGCTGACATGTCATTGATCAAGGAAGTCACATGCAGAAATAAGGAAGAGGCACCTTTTCTTAATGGGAAGACCATCAAGTCACATGAAAAGGGGTGTGAATAGGGAAAAATGGAAGAGCTGGGCCATTTCTGTAACTTGCAATAAGATATATGAAACAAGTGCTATAGGCACAATTTTAAAAGCAAAAAATCTAAACATCAGATACCCACTTCATAAGTTTTTCTATTTCATAATCTCAAGATCATTTTTTTCTAAATGCTATATAAAATACACTGCCATGAAAACCATGGCATAGTAATAAAAAATAACAAAATTTGTTGAGCCTTTTTAATGTATCACACCCTCTGTGAGGCATTTCATAGGTAGTAACTCATTGCTTCTCACAAATGTAAGACATATGTATTATTATCCTAGTTACGGATGGAAAAACCACAGATCAGAAAAGTTTGGTAACTTGCTTGAGGATTTAAACATTCCTGTGCCCTCCTCAGGCATACCACAGAAATTAAGGCTATGCCAATCACTTTGTTTTCCTCTTCTTTACTGAGAAAGGTTATGTAATGATTTCACATATAATAATTTGGGGTCAAATGTAGAGTGACAGAAATTAAAATTTCAGTAAGTGAGCTACGAGGAATAAGTTACAGCCCAGGTCAGCCATGAAATTGCAGTTGCGTATTTTTAGGGCTATTGTATACTAACAGACAAGGTCTATTTATTTGCTTTTCCTACAACATTGAATTTTGAAATTGCTTCCTTGATTCAAAAAGTTCTGATGCCAGTTATATTATGTCAGCTGCAAAACAAATTCAAGTAATCCTGAACAATCTAATAAGCATGTGTCAACTGAAGATGAGGGCTATATTTTTCATTCCATGAATAATACATTTTTAATGAAAGCATTTCATCGCTCCAGTTTGAAAACAGTGGCCTACCTCCTCTCTCCTATCTAACTACTTTGTCTGCATGGTCATTTGATTGCTCTTGCTAACCACCTCAAGATACAGAAATGAAAGAAGTCAAGCAGACAGACATGAGCATTCAGGGCCTGTAAGTATTCATTTGTCATCAGAGAAAACATTCCACCTTAAAAGATCGAATTCCCACTTGGTATAACCCATTTTCTTTCCCTGCTGAGGTAAACAATTTTCCATTTGTTCCAGGTGTTGGCTCCCATTGATGTCTAACATGGGGTAAAAAATAAAATGAATCCTTGCCTCAGCAATCCAATCAGAATTATCAGCAGAACTTCTAAGCAATGAGCCACTAAGTGATTCAGCTGGAAATTCAAAGCCCAGTCTATTTATCTTTAAGCATTTCCATAAAGTTATATTTTTATAAGTCAGCAAAGACAAAAGAAAAAATGCAGCTTCTTCTCATGATCTACGGCAAAGGTTGCCTTACCCAATATGTTCTACTGTTTATATGATGTCTTAGTTACTTTCTTGTTGCTGAGACACAAGACTCAACCCCTACAACTTAAAGTAGGACAGATTTATTTTTGGCTCCATTTATAGAGGTTTCAGTTCACAGCTGGTTCCGAGGCACAGTGGCATTGGTAGAAGAGAAAGAGCTCATGGCATGGCAGGCGGAAAGCAGAGAGAGACTGAGAACAGGACATTATATTATTCCAGTCCACACCCACAGTGACCCACTTCTTCCCATCAGGCTTCACCTTCACCATCACACCCAGCTGTAACTCATATATAGCTATAATCTCACTGGTAGACTAACCTACTCATGAGTACCACATACCGATGATCCAGTCACATCCCCAAAGCCTCACCAATGAGTGCATAAGGCTTTGGAGATACCAAGATATAAACCATAACATAAAGGCAAGTGAAAAATAATCCTTCAATGCCCAGCATAACTGATAATACTGAAAAATTATAGTAGATATCAACACACTTCCACACTAGACAACTATTCAAAAACGTAATGTAGGATTTTTTTTCTGGACAACCTGGCATAAATGTTCACATCCAAGTGCCATAAAATTGGCTTTGCTCAGATGCATGCTCTTTAAAAGTTGTTTTGTTTTGCTTTGCTTTGCTGGTGTGGTGGCACACCCCTATAATTCCAGCACTCGGGAGGCTGAGGCAGGGAAATCTTTGCAAGACCAGCCTAGGCTACAAAGCAAGCTCAAGACCAGCCTGAACTGCATAAAAGACAAAAAAGGGAATTGGAGGCTGGAGCCTGGGACACTGGCGAGGGGGCTGGGGCATGCAGAGTCAGTCTGAGGCCCTGCCCCACAGAACACAGCCTCAGAGCCTCAGAGCTCCCTCTCCACCAAGTGCGTCTGCGCAGCACCAGCCCCCCCCCCCCAAGCTCCCGTGGACAAGGACAGCCAGCAGCACAGGCCATGTCAGGTTGAGGAGGTGCAGCTAACCCCAACAGACCAGCTCCAGGAAACAAGATCTGCCAGCTTAGGCTGGTCCTGCTAGGGTAGTCCGCGGTGGGCAAGTCCGGCCTTGTGCTCCGCTTCCTCAAGGGCCAGTTCCACGAGTACCAGGAGAGCAGCACTGGAGCGGCCTTCCTCACAGACTGACTGCCTGGATGGCAAGAGGGTCAAGTCTGAGATCTGGGACACAGCTGGCCAGGAGCAGTACCACAGCCTGGCACCCATGTACTGCTCCAGGGCATGCAGGCGGTCATCATGATCTACATGACCAATACGGACACTTCTGCACGGTCCAAGAACTGGGTGAAGAAGCTGCAGAGGCAGGCCAGCCCCAACATCGTCATCACCCTGGTGGGGAACAAGGCCGACCTGGCCAACAAGTGGGCTGTGGAGCTCCAGAATGCACAAGCTTATGCTGAGACAACAGCCTGCTGTTCACGGAGACATCTGCCAAGACCGTCATGAGCATGAAAGAGATCTTCGAGGCCGTCGCCAAGAAGCTGCCAAAGAGTAAGTGCCAGAACACAGCAGGCACAGCGAGCAGGAATCGAGGTGCAGTCTACAGGACAGCAACCTGGCCAGGGGTGGCCAGCGTTGCAGCAGCTGAGCCCCCACCCTCAGCAGATGTAGAGTATCATGTCATCTGTGAGTAATGATAATTTGACTTCTTCCTTTCCTATCATTATTCCTTTCATTTCTTTCTCTTTTCTAATTGCTCTGGCTAATGTTTCCAGAATTATATTGAATAGAAGCAGTGCTAGTGAATATACTTGTCTTTTACCTGATTTTAGAGTGGTGACAGCTTTCAGTTGTTCATTGGGTATAATGTTGACTGCTGGTTTGTCATAGATGGTTTTTATCAGGTTGAGGTAAAGACCATCTATTCCAATTATCTGTACGGCTTTTTTTTTTTATCATGGATGAGTGTTGGACTTTATCAAAAGGTTTTTCTGCATCTATTGAGATGATCATGTAATTTTTATCTTTGGCTCTGTTGATATGGTGGATTAGGTTTATTGATTTACATATGCTGATCCATCCCTGAATTCCTGGGATGAATCTCACTTGGTCATGGTGTATCATCTTCTTGACAATTTGCTGTATTCTGTTTGCTAGTATCTTATTGAAGATTTTATTGAAGTATCTTATTGAAGATCTATGTTCATTAGGGAGACTGGCCTGTAGTTTTCTTTAACTGGTTGGGTCTTTTCTGATTTTGATATCAGGATAATACCTGCCTTCAGGAGTGACTTAGGTAGAATTGCTTCCTTTTCAATCTCATTAAAAGGTTAGTCTCCTAAATGCAAAGGAATAGAAAGACCCTTTCTGAACAGAACAAAATGGCACAAGAAATCACACCAGAAATCAACAAATGGGGTCATACAAAATTAATAAAGTTCTGTACAGCAAAAGAAACAATCAGCTAACTGAGGAGACAATACACAGAATGGGAAAACACTTCAAAGAATCAATGACCGGGGACTCACATTATTAAAATGTTTTTGCCCTTCAAAAGAAATCACCAACAAAGTGAAAAGAAAGCCCACAGAATGGGAAAGAATTTTATCCAGCAACCCCTCAGACAAGGGACTTATATCCAGAGTATATAAAGAATTGAAAAACATCAAGCCACCAAATTCAAAGATTTTTTCATAATTGGGCATCTGAGATAAATACACATTTCACAGAGGAAGATATACAAATGGCAAATAAATACATGAAGAAATGTTCACCATCACTGGTCATTCAAGAAATGCAAATTAAAACAGCACTTAGATCTCATCTTACTCCAGAAAGAATGGCTGCCATTAAGAAAACATCTGATAATAAATGTTGGCAAGCCCGTGGGGATAAAGGAACACTTCTCCACTATTGGTGGGAGTGTAGACTGGTGCAGCCACTATAGAAATAACTATGGAGATTCCTCAACAAACTAGGATTAGAAGTTTCATTAAACCCAGCTATTCCCTCCTGGGTATTTTCCCACCAAAATTGAAAAGATTATGTCACAGTGACATATGTGCACCCATGTTCATAGCATCACAGTTTGTAATAGCTAAATCTTGAAAACAACCAAAATGCCCATCAACTGCAGAGTGGATGGAAAAGATGTGGTATTTTTATACAGTGGAACATTACTTGGCTATAAAAAGGATGATCTTAAGGCCTTTATAGGTAAATGGAGGCAACTATGCACATAAGTAAAATAAATAAGTCTCCCATTTGTAAATGTCACATTGTGTCTCTAGTGTAAAAAAATAATAAAAACTGAAAGAGTAGTAAGATCCAAAATACATAATAGATACTGTAAAAAGGAAAGGAAAGGAAAGTGCTCTAAAGGATATAACTATATGGATGTTTAAGTGTGTAAGATAGATGACCATATTACTAAGTTTCCATTAGATCATTGAACAGAATGATTTGCACTGTAAATGTTTGAGTATCACTTTTTATGCTTTGATTTTGTAATTTGAACAACTATTTCTAAGAGGACAATATGTAACTGATCAACTAGTAATTTCTTAGTGTTAATATTTTTCTTTGAAAGTGTATTACTTCTACCCTTTTTTCTGTTTTTTCATGTTTTTCTTTCTTTTTTGTTTAAATTAAAAAAGGATTTGGTTCAACTCTGATTTTTTTTATCTAGTCAATTTATCTATTTGTGATAGTGGGGCACTGAATTTCCCCATTATAATTTAGCTGGTGTTTATGTCTGATACATTTGTTTTAGGAAGTTCAGTTTACCAGTGTTATGTGACTATAGTTTTATAAATATTATCTATTCCTGTTGAATTGTTCCCTTAATATGTAGTGGCCTTCTTTGTCTCTTCTGATCATTTTTGGTTTAAAGATACTTTCTCTCAAATTAGTGTAGCTATTCTTTTTGTTGTGGTGGTGGTTTTGTTATGTTATGTTATGTTACATTGTGATGTTATGTTATGTGATGTGATGTGATGTATGTTTGGTATCCTTGAGACAGGGTCTTGCTATGTGGTTCAGGCTGGTCTTGAACTCCCTAGGTATCCCAGGTTGGCCTCAAACTCACAGGGATCCTCCTGTCTCACTGTCCCAAGTAGCAAGATTTCAGTTTTTGCTTTAGTTTTTTTGTTTTGTTTTGTTTTGTTTTGGGGTGTTTGGGGGCTGTCATTATTTCAAGTTTGCTTGTTTTGTTGTTGTTATTGTTGCTGTTTTCTTTTTAGACAAGGTCTTGCTTTGTAGTTCAGGCTGGCCTTGAACTATGTAACCCAGACTGACCTCAAACTCACAGTGACCCTCCTGGTTCCACCTCCCAAATGCTGGGATTGCAGGCATGTGCCACTACGCCCACCACTATTTTTGCATTTTAGACTTTGTTGCTGGTACCAAGATCTCCTTAGTTACTCTGCTTTTCAATGATGCACTCAGAATATGGCTACTATATATAGACCTTTGCTTCTGTCCCAAGACCCAACCACCTCTATTAATGTGGGAGGGGAGAATGCAATATAATTGGCCCAGCACCAAGTACTCCATGAAAAGACCACAGTATTAATAATGGCAACAAGGCAATCCAAGTACAGTCATAGAAAATTTATTAATAGCAAAAGTTATATGAACCTAGCAGTATCAAGTAAATCAAACAAATAGTAATATTGTCCAAGATAAACTGGATATTGACATGCTGTACAGGCCACTAGTGTACCTCCCTGAATTTAGTAAAGAAATTTAGTTATAGAATAAACCCTAAGACCCATCAAATATTGACATATAGCAGATATTTATTAAATGTAACAACCGTACCTCCATAAATGATAGAAAAAGTTTAATAGTAGTAACATAGAGTTAACTGACTATTCAAAAATCAATAAAGCTTAATGTCAACCCCATTAAAGATATAGAGTTTGGGACTTGGATAATACAAAAAGAAAAATTTCAAAAACAATGGGAGATGATGAGAAAAAAATAAAAACAAAGGATTCTATTAAGAAGTAAAACAACATTTATGGAATTAAATAAAGGTATCAGAAAGAAATGAGAAATGGAAGATAAAAGAAAAATAGGAGCAAAAAGAAATAATAAGGAAAATAAAATAGAAAAAAATTAAAGGAAAATAAAAAAAGGAAAAAGGAAAATTTCTTACATCCCAATAAACCAAAGAAAGAAGGGAGAGAAAAAAAATAGAATTCCAAAACAGAAAAAAGAATCTCTGTAGTTTTGAATGAATGGTTTCCTTTGAGGGTTCTCATTTTGGAGCCAAATGAGTCACAGTTTTCTCTGCCTTGCCTTATGGCCTGTGGATTTGTGAGCTGAACCACTCTGCCTCCATTCCAGAAGCCTGTTTAACCCAGGTGATAACAGTATCTACCCTGATGTGTCCTTGCTGACATTGGTGAATAGGGAAAGCAATCACACTTCAAATCATTGTTGGATATACACAGCAAGCCAAGGGCTCAAGTATTTAGCACTTTTGTGTCCATCTGTTTCTTAGTGCAAGTCAAGTTGAGCTTCTCACCATGGTGGCAGAGGCCATATCCCTCCTGGTGTAAATTAAACTGTTCTGGGCATTTCTAATACACCCCAGCCATGGCTAAATCCTAGTAGCTATCTTTCACCCAGTCACTATGGGACGGTAACACCAGAAACCCTGAAGTGAAGTTGTTTTTTTAGCAGTTCTGGATCCAAAAACAACCCTTTCCCTGAAATGGGATCTGATTCAGCACTCTCTGGCAATAAAGCAGCTGTCTGTGCTGGAATCCCTCTCTGGATTTTATCAGCTATGTGGAAAGAATGCCCCCTGAGCAAAACACTATGCTCCTTTTGCATCCACAACACTGGTAGGCTCCTCTTGAGGCTCCTTACTAAAGGCCCACTCAGTCCACCAATGTTTCTACTTGGATCTCCCAGCCACAGACACTTACCTTTCTTCTGTGGAGTCAGGTTCCCCTCCTCATGAGTTCCAAGCTGAAGAAGGAGCCCAGATTGCTTCATTCTTTTCTCTTCATTTTGGGCCATCTCTCTAAGTTTTCTGTAGCTTCTAATTTTCCTGTTACTTCTGGTCTCAGGCTGAATTTTGCTGCTGATCACCACCCTGCATTTTCCCAAATATATACTGATATATTAATGTGAAGACAATAATAGATTCAAAAATTGAGTTAAACATTTTAAATATATGTTGATGAAACAAAAGAAAAAACCAAAAATATTCTATGGAATCAGATCCTTCTCAAGTGCCCCATCACCACGGTGTTCAAATAGAGCCTGATCAACTGCCAGGCCAGACAGTGTAGACAGTTAAAGAGATGGATTGAAACACTAGTGTTATTGTATTAGATGATCTTCTGAGTACCAACCAACCAGGAAACTCCCAGACTCTATACAGATACCTGTGAGCTGAGCTAGTGTCACCAAGTTCAATGAAACAAGCTTATTGTTGGTTCTCACTAAATAGCTGGCAAATCCAAAATCTTACTAAAATGTCTATATTGAAAGTCCAATTATGCATAATAAAGTCAAATTAACCTGAGGTTTATGAGGTTGTTTCTGTTAACAAATACGCAGAAGGTTAAAATCATTACTTTCAACCCAAGCAGTGAGCATTTACTGCAAGTAATTTTCTCACAGAATTGTTTGAGGTTTTTGTTAAAACTAGCTTGTCCATCATATCTCATTATCTTCCCTAACCCCAAGGAACAATAATATTCCCCTCATTTCTGTTCAACTCTAAGGTGACAAGGCTCTGTAATATGATCCAGTACCCTTCTTGCGAATTTTCCCTTGAGCTCCACATTGTTAGAAAAGAAATTTCCTCTGCTGCCTGAAACCCACTGGTGGGTGTAATTTATGGCATTATGCTTCAACACCAGGAGGAGGAATAAAGGCAGGAACATTAATCAAATGCAGAAACAATGAAAAAACAGTGGGTGCCAAATGGATCAGTGCATGAATAGCAGCCCAAGATATCAGATTTTAGAGTAAGAAAACTATAGAGCCTTGTAGATGAGCTATGTTTTTACTATATTAAAGTGCCAACAAGAAGGCCACTTCTGAGGTTTTGAGAACAAACATTACCCTGAAATGCTTACTGTCAATGTCACTGACTTATTAGTTGTTTGAATTTCCTGTCTATATCATAAACTGCATTTTTCAGAAAACTATAAACATATCAGTTTGTTGTATTCACTAGCATGGCACCAAGGGCATTGGGGTTTATTGAGTGCTTCTGTCTAGCAAGGTGCTTTTTGAGTACCTAGTGCATATGAAAGGCTGTCTCAGGAATGCATGATTGGATGCATCATCAAAATCAACAGCTATTCTGTGTGGTATTTTTTTTCAATCTCTGAGTATCTCACACATTTATTCCTCACAGAAATTTTCTCCCAATACTTCAAATTTCAACTCATCCATCAAGACACAACTAGCCTCCACCTTCTTCCCCAATATCCCCAATCTTGGAACAGATTTCTTCCATGGGATCCCATAATGCTTTCTATGTTTTAAGAGTGTCCATTATCAGCATCATTATATATGTAATAGTTACTGGCATGTACTTCTATTCTTCCTCTGAGAAGAAAGGATCTTGTTTGCTTTCTTTTTTATTTAAAGAAAAAAAATGAAACAGAAAGAAGGTAAAAATAATACATAATTTCAAAAAAACAGTAAGAAATCACTAGTTGATAACTACATATTTTCTTCTTAGAAGTAGTTGTTCAAGTTACAAAAGTAAAGCATACAAAGCAGACATTTAAACAATGAGACTGCAATCAGTTCTCTTTATCTATCCAACAAAAACTTAGTAATATGGTTATCAATACTACACACTTAAACATACATGCAGTTATATCCTTTAAAATACTTTCTTTTCCTCTTTTTTTACAATAACTATAATCAATTCTCTAAAACTGTTTAGAAGTTCTACACATGTATAAGTCTCTACATGTATACCTAGCCTTTCTGTATTAGAGGGAAAAATAAATCAAAACAAGTCAACAAAACAAATTCCTAGAAAAACACAAAATGAAAAGGATATATAAAACCACAATACTAGGTGACCTACAGTAGTTATTACGATGTCTCTTGTTATTTTCAATAAAATTGTCTATATGATCATGCATAGTATAATTAAACTTAGCAGTACATAGCACTATTAATAAAAACCAAACATTGGAGACATTATAGGACTTCAAAGGCAGTTAATAATCAAACCAGAATGGGTATCCTATTAAATCTTGTCATCTTCAGAGTAGTTGGCTCTACTCTCAGACTTGATACTCTCAAGCATACCAGATTTGCATAAAATCAATCAGTCAAGACAAAACAGCGATATAGCCAATCTTCTCTGCCTCATCTCTGCTATGCTATTTTTCCATCATTGTTGTTTACTTTTCTCCTTCATTCCACTGTCTGCCCCTTTTATAAAGACCTTTCTGCCATTATTCCTGTAATCCTGGTGATTTTCTTTTTTCTAGAATGTCCTTCAGTATTCTTTGTAGGGTTGGATTGGTGGTCATGAACTCCCCCAGTTCCTCTTTGTCATGGAAATATCTTGTCTCTCTATTAATTCTGAGAGACAGCTTTGCAGAGTACATCAATCTGGGTTGGAGGTTATTTTCTTTCAGGGCTTGGAATATTTCACTCCAAGCTTTTCTTGATTTGATAGTTTGCATTGAGAAGTCTGCTGTGATTTTGATGAGTTTTTCTTTATAGGTAATCTGTTTCTTTGCTCTGACTGCTTTTAATATTCTGTTCTTGTGATGGATTTCTGGGATCCTGATTATTATATGTCTGGGTGTAGATCTGTTTTGGTTGTAGCTGGCTGGAGTTCTGTATGCCTCACATATCTGAACATCATTTCCATTTCCTATGTTTGGGAAATTTTCCTTAATTATTTCTGTGAATAATCTTTTTATTTCATTTGTATTTGTCTCTTCATCTTCATTCACATTTTTTATTCTTAGGTTATAAATCCTCTTGTTGTATCGTTACTTCCTGGTTCCTTGTTACTTTTAAGAGATCCTTCCTTTCACAATCATACATTGCAAACCTATCTTCAAGTTTTAAAAGTCTGTCTTTAGTTTCTGTTAAGAAGTTTTGCCAGCTTTCAATAGAATTTTTAATTTCCTGATATTCTCTTTGGATCTGTTTCATGGAGTCTAGATTTTGTTTATGTTCTTCATCAAAGGCTTCTCTCTTTTCTCTGGGTTCCTCCATTCTTCCATTTGTATCTTCTTGTGGGGTATCATTTCTTTTATTAATCTTCTTATATCTTGCTTCACCTGAGTTAGAATTTCAGATTTGAATTCATCGATGAGGTCATGGAAGTATTTCTTTATTTCCAATGAGGCCATGTCTGATATTGCATGTTTGCTGCCCTCGATCTCCTCTGTATTTACCCCTCCTGGGCTTATTTTCCCTGGGTCAGTGGTTGGAGTCTTTTTGTTGTTTCTTTGTCTTATCATGTTTCTGGTTTCTTTCAGACAGGTGAATGGTGGAGGTATCAGCACTTTTTCGTATTGCTTACAGTTTTTCTGAAGTGTGCTGGCTAGGGGATTGCTGCCCTCTCCAGTTTGCTGTTGATCTGTGAGGTGCATGCAGAGGTGATGTGGGCCAACCCCTCCCCTCTAAGACAGTCAACCAATGAGTGTCTTCAGCATGTTAGTGTGTGCCCTGCAGATGTCATAGGTTTGGGACAGCCTTGTCCCTGGCTATTGGGTCCTGACCAGGGGCACATGGCCCAGCCCAAGCATATCCTACCAATCCACTTTGGGCCAGCAGCCACCAACTGAAGCCGCTTCAGTTGTTGATTCAAGCCTGTCCTGCCCAACTCCAATATGTCATCTAGCCAGTCATCCCTCTCTAGGAAACCCAGTTTCCAGCACTCACCAACGTCCGTGCAGCTTGGTTCACTGTTTCAACTCCCTGTTGCAGCACCTGCTCCCGCCAAGGGTCTCAAGCTCATCAACCCCCACTCTTGGCAGGGATGCAACCTCAGCTCAATCATGAATCGCCCAACTCTAAGAAGTGCCCTGTACAGCAATGGGAGCATGCCCAGCTCCAGCCCTCCATCCATGCTACTTCTTTTTTTATTTTTTTCTTTTTATTTTTCCTCAGTTTCTTCCTGGGTCATGGGAATTCCTCTCCTTTCATCTGGTTTCTCCGTGGTGTTAAATTCTAGCATCTGAGTTTTCTTAGAGAGGCTCTCTGTTGTGCTACCTATCAAGCAGCCATCTTTTTCTCTCCCCAATCCTGTTTGCTTTACCAGTATCTCTCTCCTCATTTTTATTTTGCAGCCATGAGTTAAGCAGATTTGTTCCACCATGTGCTCACTACTGTGATATACTACATCACTACAGGCCCAAAAGCAGTGGGGCTACCCAACTATGGACTGAAACCTCTGAAACTGTAAGCTAAAATTAGTCTGCTCCCTTTATAAATTGATTACTATAGTATTTAGCATTTTGCACCACAGAGTCTTGTAAGCTGCATAACTTTCATTAGCATATACTAATTATATAGAAAAAATGGCTTCATTATGGCATTTTCACATATGCAAATGACATGGTTTAGTTATATCCACCCCTCCTATTGCCCCCTCTTACTCTTCTTACTTGCCCTTCCCCAATTTCCTTCCTCTACTCTAATAGAATTTCTAGTTTGAGAAATTTTATCCAAGTTATTTCTAATAGTTATTTTAATAGTGCATTTTATAATATTGGATTCCAATATGCTATTATCAAATATGTGTATATTTGATCACATGCACCCCTCACAGCCTTATAGCCCCCACTACTTCTCTTATTCCCTTTCTCTTATCTAATAATAGTCTCCCTTCTATTTTCATGTCACCTTCTTTAATTCCCTATATTAAGGAGAACACATGAAACTTATGTTTGTCAATCTGGTTTATTTTGCTTAACATCATGATCTCTAGTTCCATCCATTTTCATGAAAATAACACAATTTCATTCTCTATGACTAATGCTCAATTGTGTAAATATACAATGTTTTCTTTATTTATCCATTGATTGGCACGTAAGTCTATTCCGTAATTTGGCCACTACAAATACTGCTACAATAGAGACAAGTATGCAAGTATCTCTAGTGTATGCTGATTGACTCTCTTCAGGTATATACTAAGGTCTGCTCTATCTGGATCATATGAACAGTCTACTCTTAATATTTGTCAAATAAAGAGATATAAAAAATATGACGCTATAGTAGTCTTATTACAGTTCCCCAAAAATTGTCTGCTTGAAGCCCATTGATGCACTTACTTAGAAAAAATGTTTCTGCAGATAAGATTCAGTTAGAGACCTCAGGATGACTAACCTGGAACAATTAAGTGGGCCCTAAAAAAATAACATAATTCCTTACAAAAGACACAGAAACACAGAAAAGGAAAAGACCATATGAAGACCCTGTTGAAGACAGAGGCCTGTCACTACAAGCCAGAGAATACTACAAGCTAAAGAGCAACCAAAGTTAGAGGAAGCAAGAAAGATGATACTATCTGTGTGATCAGATTTCCTTACTTCAACAAAATACCTATGATAATAAACTATTAAAAGTAGTATGCTTATTTTGGCTTATAGTCTCAACAGACTTCAGTACATAGTTGGGTAGTCCCACTGCTTTTGGTCTTGCAGTGATTTAGCATATCATAATGGGGAGCACATGGTAGAACAAATCTGCTTAACTCATGGCTGCAAAATAAAATGAGAAAGAGGAGAGGATTAGGGTCTCAAGGTTCCCTTCAAGAGCATATCACCAATGACCTAAAAGTCTCCCCCAAGACTCCACCTCCTCAAATTTCTACTACCTCCTAATACTGCAAAGCCTAATCCTCTGACATATGAGACTTAGGGGACACTCAAGATGCGATTGGACTATGGCACTCTCCTAGAGTCTTGGAGAGAGGATGGCCTTGCCAACATCTTGATGTTAGACTTCCATCCTACAAAACTGCAAGACAATAATTTCTATTGTTTTAAGTCTTCAAATTTGTGCTACATTTCTACAACAGGCCTAGAAAACAAATGGATATTTTATAAATTAATTGAAGAGATCAAACATGGCAATCCTTGCCTATAATCCCAGCACTTTGGGAGGCAGATGAAGAAGTAACGCAGGTTCAAACCTGGTATGAGCAATGTAATGACTTAGCCTGACTGTCTCAAAATTTAAAAATAAAAAAAGGCAAAAGCCCTAAGTTCCATCCCTAGTACCGCATAAAAATTACCTGAAGAGACTACATATGCAGATTTGTAGAATATTCACATATAAAAAGACAAGAGTAATGTCCAATTTGATTAAATATGACATGATCTGCACAGATTTTAGATACCGAGTATTTACTCACTCCATAGACAGTGATATTATCACTATCTCTGCTTCAGGCTTTGAGAATATGGTAATGAAGAAGGAAGGCATATTTTTAGCTTCAGACAGCTCACAAAATATCTAGAAACTGTAAAACTAAAAAGCTCCAAGGCAGCCCCAAACGTGGAAAAAAATGAATTAGATTGAGTAGATCTATTAATCATTTTCCAACTTTTGATATAACAAAGATACAAAGAAACATTTCTTTACTAAAAAAATATATAATCACAGAAATGATGATAATTAGAAACCAAAACTCAGACTTTATTTGCAGGAAACAACAGGGAGAAGACAAGACTGTGGCAAACTAAGGCACGTGGTCCAGCTGAGAGGACAGCATCACTCAAGAACAATGACCACTGTATAGCTGCCAAACTTTCTACTTGTAAGAGAAATAGGAATTCCATGATTTCTTAAATGCAATATTCTTTAAATAAAGGCTCAAATGTTTTAAAATGATCATGTGAATCAAGAAAAATAGACTAGTGTATCTAACCCAGTCCTTAGGACTTAACACTCTCTGGTTCAGATATTAGATTAGTTCAAAGCAGACTTTTATCTTCTCTGCATTCTGAAAGCCCAAGATCAGGGTGCTGTCAGGGTCAGTGTCTGTCAGGTCCTCTCTCCTTGAGTTGCAGACAGCTACCTTCTCCCTGTATATGCATATGATCTTTCACTGTGCATTCACACAGGGACTGGGAGGGCTTTCTGGTGTCTCTTCTCAGAAAGAAAGTAATCTGTGAAGTTAGAATCTATTGTTTTGACCTCATACAGTCTTAATGACTTCCTAATGAACTTGTGTCCAAATACAATCACACTGAGTACCTGAACTTCAATATACAAATTTGAGAGAGACACAATTCTTCCTCAACAATCTTCCTAGGAATTGTACTGATCAAACAATCCAACCTATGGGTCCTGCATTGGACCCTAAACTGCAGGGAATATCACACTGAGTATCTGAACTTCAATGTACAAATTTGAGAGACACAATTCTTCCTCAACAATCTTCCTAGTAATTTTACTGATCAAACAATCCAACCTATGGGTCCTGCATTGGACCTTAAACTTCAGGGAATATCTCTGCATAAGAATGGAAGCATGTTCCCATTTACAAGAGTTATTTCTCATACAGAAAGCTACAATCAAAAATTTTTACGGCCTTTTCAAACCTGAACTGGGGTATCAGATACATGCCAGGTGAAGAAGAGATGAATATGTAAGACATGAGAAAGACCAGTAAACACACATTTCTCCCCTTAAACTCTCTATATAGAGCAGTAGAAAAGTAGAGGATTCTTGCTGCTTCTGTTACAGATGTATATATACAGTGAGGGGGGAAACATTTATGATTATTTTATGGGAATTATGAAATTCAGAGATGCTTGAGAGGAAGAAGGAAGGAGGAAACGAGGGGTTGAGAAAGCTAAGGATCATTGTTCTTCACATACAAATGAATATCTAATATCTGCAATGAGATAGGAGCTATTTCATTAGCCGAGGATGTTGCCATGAATAAAGTAGACACACTTCTTCCTTTGGAAAGCTTCTGGGCCAGTGAAGAAAGAGAGATAAGTAAATAAACATGCAAATACATAACCATGCTGAGTGTTGCAATGGAAAACAGAAGGATAATAGAGAGTAAAGGGCTAGACATGATATGATGGCATACGATAGTAATTCTAGCACTTGGGAAGCTGAGATATGAGGATCATAAATATAAAGCCAGATTGGACTATACAGAGAGACCCAAACAAAAACACAAAGGGAGGTGGACAGGACATTCCTTACAAGCAGTGGATCTGGGGAAGCTGAGGTAAGCCTGAGGAAAGACACAAAGGAAGACAGAAAGCAAGCCATGTGACTATGTGTGGAAGAAGATGAGAGAAAACAGCACATACCATCGTCTTGAGGAAGCTGTTAGAGGAATAATGTGGAAGACAGAAATCTAAAAGGAACCCCATGAACTTCATCTCCTTGTGTTACCCCTGATTATGTAGGTTAAAGGAATTCTGCAACTATAATTAAGACTACTCATCTGGTGACCTTTAGTTAGGAAGATAGTGTTAACGTAATCACATAAGTCATATGAAAACTGAGAATGCTCCCTGGCTAGAAGCAGAAAGAGAAATCAAAAAGATTCAGGGCATGAGAAGGATCCAGTTGGAGATTTAAAGATAGGACCACATGGTAAAGAACATAGATGGCCTCTACAAACTGAGAGTAGCCCTTATCTGATAGCTGGTAATAGAACAAAGCACTACAGCCCTCTAACCAGAGGAAACTGAGTTGTGCCAATAACCTGAGTGAATCTGACACTGAAGTTTTCCCCCAAATAAGAGCCCAACCTCGCTGACACTTTTCAGGCTATCATCAGAGAATGTAGTTCCCCTGTCACACTTCCAAGTACAAATGGAAATACAATAATAAATGAGCATTGTTATGAGATGCTGTCTTTTGTAGTAATCTGTTATGCAACATCACGAAAACTAATATAATAGTGGAAAAGCCAATGTTATAGCAGGAGTAGAGTAAGCAGAGTGAGGGTGTGCTGAGATAAAATCAGAAACAGTCAGAGGCCAGATCATGCAGGGCTTTAGCCCTTACTAGGGCATTGGATTTCCCATCAATTGAGATGGGAGGTTGAAGCAGAGAAAACATGACCTTTACCTGCTCCTGAGAGTTCAGCACTAATGGATGAACTAATATCCAGAGAAAACAACTCTACTAATGGAATGCCAAATGACCTCTAGAGACACTGGTAAATACGTGATTATAAATATTGAGAAGAATCTCGCAAAACAAATGGAGAACCAAAAAGCTTGGAAAATGAGGCATGTCAAAAAATATGAATAAAATGCAAACATCTTAGGAAGAAGAGCAGCTCCATCACGAGGGGCAGCTCAGGCAGTGTGAAGTACAATCCATGCTTTTCGCTTCTTCAACCCCCATATCCAATTCAAAAAGTACTTTCAATAGACATGTTTCTGCAACACGTGCTCTACAGATTCAGTCTCAGGAATATCAGAAGTTGGGCCCCACACCACCCTGGCAAATGATTCACATATAATTAAACCTGATGATTAGCCATGACCAGCAATCTGATTGCTAATAGTTGGAGATGCAATGGGCAATGTTTTTTGGTGGTTGGGTGTTTTGCCAGAAACTGTCTCCCCAAGGGAGTTGGAACACTGGAAATTTGATTTAGGAGCCTCACAAAGAGAAGAATGAAGCTGTATACCCATGAGATAATAACAGCAATAGAGAAAGAGGCAGAATCTCCCACCTACACACTGTGAGAAATATCACAGGTATAATTAAACACAACTCCAGAATTTAGTGCTCTTTGTAGTCAGAATCTTTACTTGCAGTCCCAAGTGTTATGTTGCCTTGGAAAAACCTATCCCCTAACAGTAAAGAGGTTTTGACCCTATTTTCAAAGAACACCCCAGGTGAAGATGCCTTTGAAAGTGTGTTTTGTGTTAATAGATGCTTTACCATGGAATTTTCCTCTGGCGGGGTAACCTGCTCACCGTAGAGTCTGGTCACACCCTCCAGCTGTCTTTATGATAACAGATGTCTATTTCAAGCCTTGTGTGAGACATGCCATGTTTCCCGGTGCAGAAAACTACCAACATGTGCATGTCAAACGGTCTTTAGGGAGATGCCTTGGTGTGGCTGCTGATGGTCTTTGATTGTAGGTACTGAAAATGACTCAGCACCTGACTAATCAGAATTCCAATAAGTTTTATGCCAACCATCAATTTATACACATTCTTCAACTCTCATACCCAACTGTGATCTTACATCTCTGTTCTTGACAATATTTATTTTTTTCTAGTTTTTTTCTCTCTCTCTTTTCCCTTCCCCTTCCCACCTTCCCCTCTCACAGAAGATACACAGTCACAGTCTAATGTTATTTATCCAAAAATGAAAATACTCATGAGTCAATGAGTGAATATGATGAATCAAAGATAACACATGAAAGATTAGGCTGGGAGGCTCAGACAGGGTAAGTGGTAGACAATTTTATCCACTGCTAACTGGAAAACTAATGAATAGGTGGGTATAGGATGTGGTTAAAACTCAGAGAAACTGTTCTGGTAAGAAAGAAGACACAGGGAAGGGAACAGAACTTTAGAATTCTTCTATATGCAAAAGGCACTGAAAATTAAACTCAATTCCTGAGCATCAGTTCAGCCCTATGGGCATGAAAACACATAATTTGGCACTTGAGATTTTGCTTAAAGCCATATACAGTTGGATATGCTGTGTTAAAAATTTCTAACAGTGAAAAACTCATTTCATTTCTGCTTTAGCTTTCTACCAAAATGATAAGTAGGATTTGTTCAATAATTATATTGCTTGTGTATTATGTAATAAACACTCAGTGTAGTGAAGAAAGCAAAAAGAAAGACCATGATATTATGCATCTTAAGAATCTGATTGGAAAGATGGAAGACAAACACATATGCATAAACAGTAATTACAGTCAAAATGATTGTATGAGTAATACAAAGGAATATTTTTTAAATAGGACAACCAAACAAAATCCTAAAGAAGGTGACATTTAAGCTTAGATCTAAGGAATGAGAAAAGAAGTAAAGAATGGGAGCAAGGCAAAAGGAAGCCCTAAAATGGGGAAACAATAGTAATACTATGCCACGTATTGAGCTGTTCTGTGCCTGCACTCTCACATAACCCCTGAGGAAGTACATTTTTCTAGGAATTAACCAAGGATCAGAGAACAGAAGTAAATTTCCCAGAGGAAATGACAATGCTAAATAATGCAGTCATATAAGCATCTATTTGTATTTATCAAAATAATCCAACATTGGAGTAAAGACGTGGACCAGAACCAATAGGAATAAAGACAAAGCTTCTAATCCAGGGAAAAGCTTCTAATCCACCATGACTGATTTCCATGACTATTTTTTTTTATTTAAGAAAAAAAAATGAAACAGAAAGAGGGTATAAATAATACAAAATTTCAAAAACAAAAATAATAACCAGTAAGAAACCACTAATTGATAATGACATATTTTCCTCTTAGAAGTAGTTGTTCAAGTTACAAAAGTAAAGCCTACAAAGTAGACATTTAAACAGTGAGACTGCAACCAGCTCTGTTCATCTATCCAACAAAAACTTAGTAATACGGTTATCAATGCTACACACTTAAACATACATGCAGTTATATCTTTTAGAATACTTTCTTTCCCTCTCTTTTTTTCTTTACAATAACTATAATCCATTCTCATAAACTTTTTAGAAGTTCTAACCATGTATAAGTCTCTACGTGTATACCTAGCCTTTCTGTATTAGAGGGAGAAACAAATCAAAACAAGTCAGCAATACCAATTCCTAGAAAAACACAAAATGAAAAGGACATATAAAACCACAATACTAGGTGATCTACAGTAGTTACTATGATGCCTCTTGTTATTTTCAATAAAATTGTCCATATCGTCAGACATAGTATAATTAAACTTAGCAGTACATAACACTATTAATAAAAACCAAATATCAGAAACATTATAGGACTTCAAAGGCAGTTAATAATCAAACCAGAATGGATATCCTATTGAATCTTGTCATCTTCAGAGTAGTTGCCTCTACTCTCAGACTTGATACTCTCAAGCATACCAGATTTGCATAAAATCAGTCAAGACAAAACAGCGATATAGCCAATCTTCTCTGCCTCATCTCTGCTATGTTATTTTTCTGTCGTTGTTTACTTTTCTACCTCATTCCACTGTCTGCCCCTTTCTTTGAAGCCTTTCTGCCATTGTTCCTGGAATCCTGGTGATTTTCTTCTCTCTCTCTAGAATGTCCTTCAGTATTCTTTGTAGGGTTGGATTGGTGGTCATGAACTCCCCCAGTTCCTCTTTGTTGTGGAAATATATTGTCTCTCCATTAATTCTGAGAGACAGCTTTGCAGGGTACATTAATCTGGGTTGGAGGTTATTTTCTTTCAGGGCTTGGAATATTTCACTCCAAGCTTTTCTTGATTTGATAGTTTGCATTGAGAAGTCTGCTGTGATTTTGATGAGTTTTCCTTTATAGGTAATCTGTTTCTTTTCTCTGACCACTTTTAATATTCTGTTCTTGTGATGGATTTCTGGGATCCTGATTATTATATGTCTGGGTGTAGATCTGTTTTGGTTGTAGCTGGCTGGAGTTCTGTATGCCTCACATATCTGAACATCACTTCCATTTCCTATGTTTGGGAAGTTTTCCTTAATTATTTCTGTGAATAATCTTTTTATTTCATTTGTATTTGTCCCTTCATCTTCATTCACATTTTTTATTCTTAGGTTATAAATCCTCTTGTTGTATCATTACTTCCTGGTTCCTTGTTATTTTTAAGAGATCCTTCCTTTCACAATCATACATTGCAAATCTATCTTCAAGTTTTAAAAGTCTGTCTTTAGTTTCTGTTAAGAAGTTTTGCCAGCTTTCAATGGAGTTTTTAATTTCCTGATATTCTCTTTGGATCTGTTTCATGGATTCTAGATTTTGTTTATGTTCTTCATCAAAGGCTTCTCTCTTTTCTCTGGGTTCCTCCATTCTTCCATTTGTATCTTCTTGCGGGGTACCATTTCTTTTATTAATCTTCTTATATCTTGCTTCATCTGAGTTAGAATTTCAGATTTAAATTTGTTGATGAGGTCACGGAAGTATTTCTTTATTTCCAATGAGGCCATGTCTGATATTGCATGTTTGCTGCCTTTAACCTCCTTGGCATTTACCTCTCCTGGACTCACTTTCCCTGGTTCGGTGGTTGGAGGCCTTTTGCTGTTTCTCTGTCTTGTCATGTTTCTGGTTTCTTTCAGACTGGTGAGTGGTGGAGGTCTCCAGGCCTTTTATTTTGCTTACAGTTTTTCTGCAGTGCACTGGCTAGGGAAGTGCCACACACCCCCCAATCCACTGCTGATCTTGAGTAGGAGGTTTATTTCTGAAACATTTGAGCTCTTCCCATGCACATAGCAGTTACTCTCCTCACTGCTGTTCCATAACTGTTTCTTAAAAGAGAATTATGATAGACCTTATGTTCTGAATGACAGTTTTGCACCAGGCAGTGTGCACAGTCCTTCACACATATCATTTATATCCTCTTCACAGCACTGCATAAACACCACACTCCTCATTTTGTAGACAAAGAAAGGGTAGCTCATCCTTCCTTTCCATGCTACCTTCATCACTTTACCACACCACACATGATTCCAAGCAGAAGCCAAGATTTCCACCTGGAATACTGATTCCAAAGGCAAGTGGCAGGAGTGACTGCAACATTTTAACCCACAACATGTGAAACACTGACTAAACCTAGAGAAGGGTACAACTGACCAAGAAAAGTCAAGTATTCGGAAGGTTATTTCAATGGAAATGAGCTACATTTATGCTGTATAACCTTAGAAAACAGAACTTGAGTAAATAGGTATATTAAAGGCTGTGAGCACCCCATGCAGTTCTCTCCTTTCCAGATTCATTTTCTCAACTCCAAGTTGCTCTAAGGGCTGACTGCCAACTTCTAGTGGCTGCATCCTTTACTGGGGAATTAGCACTAGGGATGAGTTCTACAAAGCTACTGAAGGTTTTTTCTGTCCCATTCATTAGATCTAAATTTCAACATGTAAGTTGACTTCTGAAAATGTTATTACAGCTCCCCATTTCAAACAGCTCACTTTGAAAATAAACAAAGAGCAAAAGAGTGTCAGAAAACAAAAGGAATTCCGTAGTTTCCTCATAGTCCCCAGACAAGTAGACATGAAGGACATCAGAAAAGGATACACATTATGCAGCTCCCAAGAAACAATCAGAATTTCTCACTGCTGTATTTTGTTTATTCACTGCAGTTTTCCTTCACTTAGATAATTTGCAGGTTAATTTTTTCTATTCACTTTACACATCTCATATTTGCCTCTCTCCTTCAATCAGTGAAAATTGGAGGCAAAAAGCAAGGCTATATGGCCATAGCAAAAAGCAGCTGTGAAAGACATTACATTAGGACCCAATATTTATGCTGCAGCATGCTAGCTGACTGATTGTAATATCAAAAGACAATAAATCATTTGGAAAAAGGGAAAAAGTGATCAATGTGGATATTACATTTTGCCTTTCATCAGGCACTGTTGAGAGCCTCATTATCTGGGTTTTGTTCATCTAATAATGATCATTTCTGATTTTTTTTAATCTCATTTAAAAATACGTTTTCTTTCCTTCCCCAAAGCCACTCAGATGTGCATTGCTATTAAATGAGACTTTGTGATAAGGGCATCACACTGCATGTTTTGTACCCTGAGAAAGGAAACATGTACTTTCTGTACTCCTGATCTGTTTTTCAGTGGCTCCGGCTGCTATAACACAATTAAAAAATTGATTGAACTTAGGGAGTGGAGCATTTTCAAAGAAATGACATGTCCAAATTATAGATTTTTGTACAGGATACATAAAAAATTAACAACAGCCAACTGGTCAATATTTTTCATCCCTAGACACTCTTCTCTCTCCCCCAAAACCCAGCAGCCAATAAGAAATTAAATTAAGATAACAACAAAAAAAGTGATAATGAACAATTTGACATCTCAAAAGAGATCATTTTAAAATAGATCATTATCATTTAAAATAGTAACATCCATCTTGCTGCATTTTAAAATTTTATTATGTGCTTCTATGACAAAAATTTTCCTGGAAAAGTCTATAAACAAGGTCATACTGAGAAAACAAATTGCCCTAAGATTTGTCATCAGTCTGCTAATTTCTAACAAAAATAATCTGATGCTTACAGAAAGATTAGATATGGAATTTGATCAAGTATTTTTTAAATTTAAAACAGATACTGAGATTTAATTCATATATTATACAATTCACACATTTAAAGTTTACAAATAATTTAATGGGTTTTAGTATATTTACAGAGTTGAATTTCTTTAGACTATCCATAACTCTGTTGTTTTTAAGTGGACTTTTTGAGGGGAAAGTCTCATAGAAAAAAATGTTTTAAAAAATGTTAACCCCATCAACATTGAGTTCAAAACACCAACTGTTATTTGCACCATTTTTCCAAACCAGATTTCTTTCTTTCAAAATACTTGTATTTAGAATTCATTTCAAGAGTTGAAGCTCTCTCTGCTTAATGTCAATACAGGAGTAATTTCATTATGTTAAAGTAGCTCTATAAAGCCTAGTTCCAGTGCTGCTGCCATAGTGTAAAGACTATTTCTCTACCTGACCTTTTTGAGTACAGCTCATTGCAGACTGAGCTTTGTGGGAAAAAAAAGCCACACATCCAAAACAATTTTAAAAACTTTCTTTTGTTATTATTTGATGGAATTATTTTTCAATTGTTATTTTACTTTTTAAAATCTTTTTTTGTTGTTGTTATTTTCCTCCTTGTGCACATTTTCCTTCACAGTTTTATTCCACTGCTTCACCCCTTTTTCCTTTCATAAGCACATTGTGTCTGTGTGCTTCCTTCCTCCTGCCTTCTTTCTCCCTCTGCTTCACAGAAGGTAAAGGAATCCCCCCTTATCCTTTTATATTCCTCCTACTTTTATCCATGTCTCTTTGCCTGACATTTTTCTCCTGTGTCTTATTCATCCTCAGTTTTTCTTTTCTTTTCTTTCCTCTCCACCATTGCATTTGTCTCCCTTTAACTTTTTTTAAATATTTATATCAGTCATGGAATCCTTTCCCATCCCCATTTCTCATGTGCAATTTCGTACCCACTTTTCCCTGTCACCCCCTTCTATCTATAACATACCCTTACCATCATTAGGATCTTTGCCCACTCCTATCTCCTCCTTCCCATGCCACACAGCAGACTTTTTAAATAAACCTTGTTTTCTTCTTTCTTATCTTTTCTTGCCCCCCTGACACCACCTGGTTTCCAACTCACTGGGCATTAGATAACGGACTTTATAAAATTGTTGTAGAGTGCTGTTTTTCACCATTAGGGGAAATATAACATCACATTTAGTGCACATTAACTGTGGGTCAAGACTTGGGCTGTATGTGAGTTCAATCTCCAGTACCAAAAAAATAAAAAGACTTTTATAAAGTTATAAAAGATGCTTTACACTATAACTGTGGATTTCTTCTGTAGGCTAAAGGGAGTTCCAAAACAGGGTTTCATGGTATGTTGCTTCACAACCAGCCTTGATAGATACCACTATAACACATGAGCCTGTTCCTGCCATAGTCAATTTGATTGCACAAGAATAATGCTGACTCAGTGGACAACTCTGTGGTAGTGAATCTGTCTACTGAATCCACCACCATCACACCCAGGAAGACGGACAGCAAGGGCTCCTAACCCAAGAATACAGAGTGGATCAGACCTAGCAAGAATGACTGCAACCTAGCAGAAAGAAGTCCTGAGTCTGAGTTAGTTTCAGTATTGCAGTGGAATGGTTAGAGGAGTTACAACAGTGTGAGCGCTCAGACTCTCTGGCAAAGAAGCTACTTGGGAATCATATATGCACTGTCTCATTGGAATATTTGATCTGTAAGGCTAATTGAAGTTACAAAAAAGTAGAAGATATCACAGATTGATGCACTAACATGCTTACAGAAATCAAGGAAGAAAATGCCTCAAATATAAGAAAAGGGTTTAGGGAAATCAACATGGTTGAATACAGGAGTAACCACATTGGAGCTATTCAGAGACAATCAAATAAAAACACACATCACTGGAGGAAAGGGAAGAACATACATCCTGCTGCTAAAATAAATCTGAAATAAGAGACTTGTAAATCAAACAAAATCAAACAAAACAGAGACATAAGACTTTATGAAATGGTAAAACAGCCACAGGACTGCCTGTGGTACTGCCACTCTGTGCCAAGCAAGAATCACCATCCTGAAAATAAACAAGAAACTGATGGCCTACAAAAGTGTGCTACCTCCCAGCATGGCTGATTCTTGGGAGATGCTGACTTTTCTCTGGGACTTTGGGGACCAACCAAGAAATCAACTAGCCAGCCTCTCTGGTGAGCCATGCAAGCCACGCATATTCCAGGGAGAGAAAAGTCAGATAGCATGTACCGTGAGCCAACTGGCAGGCAGGCTGAAAAGCAAACACTGTCCATGTGTCCCCTACCTCGTCCTGTCCTGTCCTCCCCTCCCCGGGTTCAGAGGACAGGCTGAGTTGATAGCAACTAAATGCTTGTATGTATTGTTTGGTTGATTGTGCAGGCCCGGGCATCTGCTCTGAGCATCTCATGGGGAGGATGACAGTATGCAATATAGCAAATATGGGGGAGTCCTTTCTATCTTGTCTTTGAAATAAAATATTATTTTCACTGTTTTGCTTTGTTCTGATTGTTTTTGCTTTATTCAATATTCTGATTAGTTTTATTCTGTTCTGTTTTGGTTTGATTTTGTTATACCTATTGAAATGGAAAACTATTGTGAAGATAACAAGATATACTATGGTAGCTATTGTTGTTTTCCTGGCATCCTGCTTTGAAGTTCTGTACCAATTTTGCTGCATTGTCTTGGTTGGATTTTTTCTGTCTTGTTTTGTTGGATTTTTTAAAAAAAAAATTTTTAAGTGTGGCTAACTCAAGTCAAACAGGATAGAGTTAGGATATAAGGCCCCTTGCCTCTTTTGCCACCCTATACACAGAACACATGACAGCCTGGCAGAAAATTTCACCAGCACTGCTCCCTCTCCAATGGGCCACTATTTCTACTTTGCTTCACTTTTCTCCACCCCGCCCAGCTTCGCCTTGCTTTGCTTTGCTTTGTGTGCCCTAGCAGCTAACTGTAATCCCTAGCAACAACAAAGTTAGGGGCTGCAGCACGATTTTTCCTGCCCTGCAACCAGTGGTTTGAGGGACACAGATGCATGGGATTTAAACAGCCATGACACTCCTCCCATGGGAGAGAAAATTAAAGCAAGACCAAGTGGCTGTGGCAGAAGCGGTGAGTCAGCGAAGTTAGGGAATGCAGCAGTGGCAGTGAAGGCAGCCAATGAAACAGCATGAGCCCACGGGCCCTGTGGCTTGAGAGAATTTAAGCAATCTTGTACCATGGCAAGGCAACAAGTGGGAGGCTGGCACACCCCTTGTGGCAGAGGAGATCAAAGTGGGACCAGCTATCTCCACAGTGGCTATGGGAGCAGAGAGTTACCCCACAGCACTCCAACCCAACCCACCCTGCAGCAAATGGTGTGCGAGGACAGAAACATGACAGTAGAAATGGAACACAGGAGGCTGTGCAAGAGGGGGAGAGCCAATGTTACACAGAACAAGAAGCCTCAGGCTGTCTCTGAGGGCACCACCACAACAGGAAAGTGACACAGAGACAAAGAGGGCAGGGAGTGGGTGGGGCACCAAGGGACAGACAGAAAATTACTGGCTGAAGACGCTGGTCCCGGCCCCCATCTCTGGACAGCAAGATTACCCCTGTACACAGCACTAATGCTACTGCAAACCTGGCTAGATCACCCAGCCGTTTCAGGATCTGACTTGGACACTACCACAGAACTGTAGAAACCAGAGGAATTTTACGATTTGTTTTTTCTTTGTTTGTTACATTTTCCTTTTTCTCTCTGGTAGTTTCTGGGGGTTTTGTTTGTTTTATTTTCTTTTTTTTTAAGTTTGTTTAGGTCTTTACCTTTTTTCTTCCATTCTATTCATCTTCTGTTTCTCTTCAGCTATCTCTCTTGATTTTATATGTCCATGTGAGTGAACGTTGTCTCTAATTTGTCTGGGTCACTTTGATAATCTTTTGTTCTTCTCTTCATTCTCTTCTGCCCCTTCTCCAGTTTCTCAAAGCTTGTGTGATCATTTTTTTGCTCACTAGCTTGTTTCTACTATATTTATCTTCATTTATCTCTCTTTTTGTCCCCTGTCCCTCTTGAGTTTCCCTACCACAGGGTAAAATCACTCTACTAAGGGAGAATTCTTTGCAAAGAAAGTTCCTGAATTATGCCCCTATGGTTAAAAGTAGCAGATTAATAATTACCACAGTTTGTCAGTTACTATGTTCTGCTTGATGCTATTATTATTGTTAATTATACTACCTACTGGAATCAGATGTCCTCGCTTGTATGACAACACTGTAATTGTCTGGGATCATAACAACCACCAGAGGCCA
The DNA here is from genome assembly GCA_004027455.1 of Hydrochoerus hydrochaeris. Classification (NCBI taxonomy): domain Eukaryota; kingdom Metazoa; phylum Chordata; class Mammalia; order Rodentia; family Hydrochaeridae; genus Hydrochoerus; species Hydrochoerus hydrochaeris. The sequence goes on along the minus strand of PVLA01003671.1, from coordinate 45,517 downwards.
GTAATGAAAAACTGGGTATTGAGCCAAATAACATCACATCCTTAATAAATTGGTAAGGTAGGATCTTGGGACAGACACAAAGACCAAGAAACATCTTACACTTAGAAGACATCTCTGAGAAACAGACATTTCTTAGGGAAATCTTGATACTGATAATAAAGCTATCTACTATAAGAAGTTTACAATCATGAACACAGAAAACAAAATAAAATTTAAAAATAAAAAATGCAAGACAAACAAGTAAAATGTAACCCTAGACCTCCAGCTTACTCAGGACAAATCCAGCAGACAATGAGATAGAGGAAGTCAGAAACCACCTACCTGAATTTTCTGGAATAATAGCAACAGAAGTAACAAAAAAATTGATGGAAGGGGCTATGGAGGGAATCAGACCAGAAGTAATCTATCAGGTTAATAAAAAAGAGATGATGACTATAAAGGACTTCCTCTCATATCCCCCAAATCTGTTGGAAATCCAATAAATGCTGGTTGTCCAGAGAATCTTTGTCTTGGCACCAAGTAAATTCTGACCTTCATGGACTCCCCACAAATGATATTTGCATTGTCTTTATTTAATCCTTTTCCATATACTTATCTCTAAGATATGAAATCTGATCATCTCCTGATAGAAAGCCCAACAGAATCACAAGAGACTTCTCAATTCAAACCCTTAACTCAAGGAGAGTAAAGTATTTCAAGGGCCAAAGGAAAACAAATTGCAACCCAAATTGATGTATCCTGCAAAACTACCATCCAGAATTAATAAAGAAAAAAGATATTTCCGTAACAAAGAACAACTGAAGAAATTCAAGACCACCAAACTAGTTCTACGAAGTGTTCTGAATATATGCCAGAAAGAGAAAATAGAGACCACAATTCCTCAGCAAAAAGACAAAGCATGCCTTCCCTTCCTGTGAATGAGGTCCACCATGGGGACTGGGAGGAGACTACTCAGCAAGAGGATAAAGCACATGCTCCTTTAAACAAGCTCACCATGGGGATCCAGGAGAAACAAAGCCTGCCTTCCCATGAGCCAGCCAACTGCATGGGCTCGGAAACAAGAGCACTGCCCTCACACCCCATAAGCAATTGGCTGATTCAGAGGACTCAGGGTGAGATGACAGCAACTGAGGTGAAGAAATAGCTTGATGCTTATGTTGTCTGATTGACTTTGCAGGCCTGGGGCTGGTGGTCTGGGCATCTAGTTGGAGGACGGCAGTATATATTGTGACAATTGTGACGGATTTCCTTCTGCCTTGATTTTGAAATACAATATTTGTTTTGTTTTACTATTTTGTTTTATTCCTGTTTCTGAGCAAATATTTTGAAGATAATAATATGTAGTATAACTATCATTGTTAAATTACTGTCACCTTGTTTCGAAAACCTATATAGCTATTGTTGTTTTTGTTGTTGTTGCTATCACTTTGCTTTTGTTTTTGCTTTTTAAGTTTGTGTGCATCTTGATTTTTTCTATTTTTTCTTTCTTCTCTTTAAAATAAAAAATATACAATCAACAGCAGGAAAATAATATGACAAAGATAAGCCAATATATATCACTTATAATGATCAAGGTAAATGGTCTAAATTCACCAATCAAAAGAATCAGACTGGCAGAATGGATCAAGAAACAAGATCCAACAATATGCTACTACAAGAAATACATTTAACTCTGAAAGAAACATATAGACTGAAAGTCAAAGAATTGAAAACAATACTCCATGAGAAAGGAACACAGAATAGAGTAAGGGCAGCTATTCTATTCACAAGCCAAGTTAACTTCAAGCCAAAACTGATCAAAAGAGATAGAGTCATACCTACTTGTTAAAGGAAAATTTCAAAAAGAAAAGGTAACAACCATAAATATATATGAACCAAATTCAGGTCCACTGGCATTATATAAAACAAATATTAACAGACATGAAAAATCAACTAAGCACTAATATAATTATAATGTGGAATTAATACTGTAGTATCACAAATAAATAAACCAGACCCCCCCCAAAAAAACCTTAAATATCAGAGCTGAACCAAACCTATAAACTAATGGACTTAGTTGATATCTACAGAAAGTTCCAGCCACAATATCAGAATAAAAATTTTTCTGAGCTGTGCAAGGGATGTTCTTCAAAATAAACCACACACTAGACCAAGAACATGTTTAAGTAAATGAAAAGAAATTGAAATTATCCAATGCATATTATCTTACCATAGTGCAATAAAATTGGAACTAAATGGCAAAAAAAACCCACAAAAATTCCATAAACACATGGAAATTAAATAATAGCCTAATGAAAAGCTAATGGCTTATGTGAACCTAAAGGAGAAATTAAGGCAGACCATGCAGCGCCCAAAAAGAGAAAAGTCAAACAGCACCTCCCAGGAATCAGCTATGCTGGCACTGGGAGGAGCTGATCAACAGGTCAACTAGCCAGCCTTTCTGGTAAGCTGCTCAGACCATGCAGGGACCAGGAAGAGAAAAGTCAGAGAGCACCTCCCATGAGCCCACTGGTGTGCAGGCTGAGAATCACCAACTCCCTCCTGTTCCCCCTGTTCGCCATAAGCAAACAGCTGGTTCTGAGGACAGGCTGAGTTGATAGCAACAGAGGTACAAAAGGCAGCTGAATGTTTATACTGTCTGTTTGACTTTGCAGTCCTGGGGCCAGCAGTCTGAGCATCTATAGCAAAGACAACGTTATGCAATATATCAATTATGGAGGATTCCTTCTATCTTGGTTTTGAAATCTAATATTTTTCTCACTGTTTTGTTTTGTTCCAATTGTTTTGCTTTATTCAGTATTTTGTTTTGATTGATTTTATTCTGTTTTGTTATGGTTTGACTTTTCTATACCTAATGAAATGGACAACTATTGTGAAGATAGCAAAACATACTATGATAACCATTGTTGTTCTCCTATTATCCTACTTTGAAGTTCTGTACCAGTTTCACTGCTTTGTTTTGATTCAGTTTATTGTTTGCTTTTGTTGGGTTTTATTACCTTTAAAATAAAAAAGAAAATAAACATTATCTGTAATTAAATAATAATGCTGATACAACATACTGTAGAATTCATGAGATGCAATGGAAGCAGTCCAAACAGGGAGATTTATAACCATGAATTGATCATTAGGAAATAGAAAAAGCTCAAATAAACAACCTAATCTTGACACTCAAACTTCTAGAAAAAGAAATCAAGCCTGAAGCTCATATGAGGGAGGATAAAGATGAGAGCAGAAATTAATGCAGTTGAGACTAAGAAAGCAATGCACAAAGTCAATGAATCAAAGAGTTGGTTCTTTAAAATATTAAATAAAAATGATAAAACCCTTAGCCAACTTTATCAATGAAAGGAAAGAAAGGACTCTCGAATTCATGTAATTATCAATAAAAATGGTGAAATCACCATGGATCTTACAGAAATACAGTAGGCCATCAATAGCTACTTCAAGAATCTTTAATAAAATGAAAAATACAGAAGAAATGGACAGATTTCTAGATATATATGAATTACTAAAGTTGAATCAAAAAGGTATTAAAATCCTAAATAACCCAATATTAATCATTGAACTAAAAAATGTAATTAAAAACTTACCAAACATTTTTCCTCTTGAAAATAAAATAGAATGAAAAAGAAAAAAAAACTTACCAACAAAGAAAAGTCTAGGTCCTAATGGACTCATAGCTGAATTCTACAAGAAATTTAGAAAGATCAAATGCCATTATTCCTTAAACTCTTAAATGAAGTTGAAATGAAAAAATACTCCCAAAACAAATCCTTGAAGTATTACTCTGATTTTTTTAAAAAAGGACCTAACCAAAAATCAGCACTCAAAAATCAATAGCATTCTTTTACACAAGTAACAAACTCACAGAAAGAGGAAACCATGCTTTTCACAACAGTATCCAAAACAGCAAAATACTTAGGAATCAATCTAACAAAGGCACTAAAATATCTTTACCCTAAAACTACTGTGCTCTGAAAAAGGAGATTGAAAGGGATATCAGAAAATGGAAAGATATCTCTTGCTCTTAGCTAGGAAGAACCAGTGTAGTGAAAATGTCCATACTTCCAAAATTGTTATACAGACTAAATGCAGCCCCAAGCAAAATACCATTAGCAGACCAGATGAGGTGCACATGTCTGTAATAAAAGCACTGGGGAGGCTGAGGCAGCAAGAAGACTACAAGGTCAAGGCCATTTTGGGCTACAAAGTAAGTTTAAGGCCTATCTACTGCATAATGAACCCCTATTTCAAAAATAAAAAAATTAAAAATTAAATAAAATATGATCATCATACCTCACAGAACTAGAGAAAATATTCCTAAAATTTACCTGGAACCAGAAGAGAACTAGAATAGCAAAAAAACAATTCTGGACAACAGAATTAAAACTGCGGACATGATAATTACTGACCTAAAATTATAGTACAAAGCTACTGTAATAAAAACAGCATGGTACTTCTGGGGGAAAAAATGGCCTGAGGATCAATGGAAAAATTAGAAGACACAGGAACAACTCCAAACACACTAAGCCACCTTATCTTTGACAAAGGGCCAAACAGTTTCACTGGGTGATAGCCTCTTTAATAACTGGTGCTAGAAAAACTGGCTTCCCACTTTCCAAAGACCAAAACTAAACCCAGGTCTATCACTATGCACTAAACTAAAATCAAAATGGATAAAAGATCTAAATATCAAAACAGAAACACTAAATCTGCTGGAAGAGAGAATAGGTAAAACTCTTGAAGACATATGTGTAGGCAGAGATTTCCTGAACAAACCACAACCGATTAGGAACTATTACTAAGAATCAACAACTGGGATCTCATCCTATTAAAAAGCTTTTTCACAGCAAAAGAAATCATCAACAGGGTGAACAAACAGCCTACAGAGTGGGAAAAAATTTTAACCAATTGTTCCTCAGATAAAGGACTAATACCTACAACATATAAAGAAAAAAAAATCAACTCAGAAACCTAATCCAAAAAAATGGGTATTTGATATGAATACAAACTTCCCAGTTGAAGAACAAATGTCAAACAAAAAAAAGAAAAGAAAAGAAAAATGGTCAGTATCACCAGTCATTTGAGACATGCTCAGATCAAAACAACACTAAGATTCCAATTCCCTTCAGAAAGAAGTCTATTACCAAGAAATCAACCAATAACAAAAGGTGGTGGGGCTGTGTGGGAAAAGAAACACTTCTCCACTGTTGGTGTGAGTGTACATTGTTGCAAAGATTGTGGAAACCAGTGTGAGAGATTCTTCAAAAAATGAGAACTAGAGGTCCTCAATGCCCCTTCTTTGAATCTTCCTAAAAGAATTAAAAACATCATACCACAATGATATATGCACACCCATATTCATAGCAGCATAGTTTATAATAGGCAAATCTTGGAAACAACCCAAATAGTCACAAACCAATGAACAGGTTAAAAAGATGTGATTATGAACACACACTTCTCAGATGAAGAAGTATAAACAGCAAATAAATACATGAAAAAATGTTTAACAGCACTTGTCATTTGAGCAATGCAAATTAAAACAACACTGAGATTTACCTCACCCCACCCCAGAAAGAATGGTTATCATCAAGAAATCAACCAATAACAACACTGGAGGGGCTGTGGGGGAAAAGGAACACTTCTCCATTGTTGATGGGAGTCTAGACTGGTGCAGCCACTGTGGAAATCAGTATGAAGATTCTTCAAGAAAATAGAATTGGGGGTCCCATTTGACCTAGCTATTTCCCATCTGGTTGTCTTCCCAAAAGAATTTAAAAAATCATACCACAGCGATATATATTGCACCCATGTTCATAGCAGCACAGTTTATAATAGTCAGATCTTGGAAACAACCTAAATGCCCATTGAGTGAGGATGGATTAAAAAAAAAAAGATGTGGTATTTCTACATCATAGAATACTATTCAGCCATAAAGAATGATAAACTGGACACTTTTATAGGTAAATAGATGCCTTGAAAACATGCTGATTAGTGAAATGAATATGTTGTGCATGCATAATCATCTCATTGTTTCATTAGTATTAGGAAAAAATATGTATTTTGTCCCAGAGAGAATGACTTCAACCAAGCAATAACCCAGGTCACACCTGCCTTCACTTTAATTAACCCACTGTGAGCCATTTTGAGTTGAGTTTTGGATGTTTTAAGAAATTTCTGATGTGCTATAAGGTGGATATACAGCTGTTCCAGTATATTTATTGAGAGTACAATCCTTTCTCCACTTAATTGCTTTTGCATCTTTGACAGAAATCAAATGTCTGTTATGTGGGTATCTATTTTGAGACTTTATATTGTTACTCTGATGGTTTTTCTATCTTGATATCAATGCTGTTTTGTCATGATTGGTGTAATTTTGTGATAAGTCATAGGACTGGGGAGGGTTGGAGCTCTAATTTAGTACCTTTATCTAAGTTGTTTAGACTCTTCTGAGTCTATATTTTTACAGAAATGTAAAAATCAAAAAGTTAATCTATATGAAAAATGATGCTGACAGTTTGATAAGAGATTGCTTCCTGATCTTTAGTATTTCCTTCTACTCATTTTTTTCTTTCATTCTGTCTTTGAAATAAATGTTTCAGTGAGCACCTGCAAAACTTAAAAAAAAAGACATGGGGCCAGGATGTAGCTCAGTGGCATAAGCACCTACCTTGCAAGCATGCAGTCATGAGGTAGATCCCTGGCACCTCCCCTCCCAAAAAGCAAAAAAAGATGTGATTGTTTTGCACAACAAATTGCTACTCTGGCATAAAGAAGGATATATCTGAGATATTTATTGCTAAACAGATCAACTTGAGACCATACTTTTAAGTGAAACAAATCAGATAAACATGTAAATATTGCATTGTCTCTGTTGTAAGAAACTAAAAGTGCATATAAGAAACAAAATGTATAATAGATACTGTGAAATAGGAAGACATTGTTCAAAAGGAAATGGAAACTAGGAAGACAGGAGAAGGGAAGGAAGGGGGGAAATGAGGAAAAGATAAAATGGAAACAAGGACTTTTAAATAAGGACAAGAAGAGAGGTGAAGGAAGGGGAGGAGAACAGTAGAAAAAGAGGGATCACTAAATAATATGTACAGCTATAATTTTCTATGATGACTACAATCACTACATATTTCCATAAAAAAGACCAGCTCAGGAGATACATAAGTGCTAAACCAGCTCTAGAAAAAATACTTAACAATATATTCAACAAAAATAATTAATTTGATATAGCTAAAACAGGAAACTAGCTAGGTCAATGGATAAACAGCAACAAAAGACATTAGGAAAAAAATTAAAAGCAAATGATACACTGTCTTGGTTAATTTTCTCTGGTTGCTGGGACAAAATATCTGACACCCAAAATGAAGGAAGGAAAGGTTCCTTCATTTAGCTGTTTGTGGAGGTTTCAGTCCATAATCAGGTGGCTCCAAGGCAGGGTGGCATGACACTGGGGTAACATTTCAAGGCAGCAGCCAATAAAAGCAGACAGAGCAAAAGGGAGGAGGAAGAACAAGCTTCTTTTCCTCCCTTATATTGTATGCAGGCCACCCTCCTTCCCCCCAGGGCCGAAGTAGCACTCTCAAAATCTCTGAGGATATTTATAAAGTAACCATCCTGGCTTCCTGCTGAATCTCTTAATTAAACTTCTAAACTTTTCAAGTTGAATGGACAACATATCAACCATAATATACATATTAAAAGCATATTAAATAACCATATCTCAGAATATCTCTCAAGGTTAACTGCCCCAACTTTCTGATGAAAAGACAAACACTGGGACACAAGATCAAAAAACAGAATCCAAAAGTCTGTGGCATTCAAGAAACTAATGTAAGCCAAAAAGATATTCATAGACTAAAAATTAAAGGACAGAAAATAGCATTTCATGTGCCAGGCCTCCAAAAAGAAGCAGGGGTAACAATTCTCATATCAGACAAGGTTAAATTCACACTAAAACTGATTAGAAGAGACCAAAAAAAAAAAAGGTCACTACATACTAGTTAGGGGAATGATCTGAAAAGAAGAGATAATATTGACAAATGCATATGTAACAAAAACTGGAGCACTATCTTCATCAAACAAAAATTGCTGAAATTTAAAAATTAAATAAACACTAACACAATCATAATAGGGTACTTTAACACCCCACTTTCACAAAGAGGTAGATCAACTAAACAAAACATCAATGAAGCAATTTCAGTGCTGAACCACACCATGGAACATATGGACTTATTGGATACATAGAGTATTCCATCCCTCTACAACAGAGTATACACTCTTCAGCATCATATGGTACGCTTTCCAAAATAGATCACTTACCAGTCTACAAAACCTGCTTAAGTCAATATAAAATAATAGAAATTACCCCATGCATACTATCAGAGCACCAAGCCATTAAAATATAAATTAATGAATGAAAAAAATTTTAGAAAACGCAAAAGTTCCTGAAAATTTAACAATATACTCCTAAACAATCAAAATCTGGAAGTTAATAACAATGACAGTACAACTCAACAAAACTTCAGGACTTATGAAAGTGTCTCCCGAGAATCAGCCATGCACTGGCTGAGAATCAAACACTGTCCACGTCCCAGCCACCCAACCACCTCCCACCCCACCCCCCTCTCCCATCCTCCCACCCCCTAGCAACCAGATGGCTCAGAGCACAGGCTGAGTTGATAGCAACTAAGGTACATAAAGCAACTAAATGCTTGCGTTGTGTGGTTGATCATGCAGGCCTGGGCCAGCGGTCTGAGCATCTCTTGGGAGGATGGCAATATGCAATATAGCAAATACGGGAGATTTCCTTCTATCTTGTCTTTGAAGTCCAATATTGTTTTCATTGTTTTGCTTAGTTCTGATTAACTCTTTTTGCTTTATTCAATATTCTGTTTTGATTGGTTTTATAGTGTTTTATTTCTGGTTTGATTTTGCTATACCTGATGGAATGGACAACTATTGTGACGATAACAAGATATACTATGATAGCTATTATTGTTTTCCTGGTATCCTGCTTTGAAGTTCCATACCAATTTTGCTGCATTGCTCTGATTGGCTTTGTTCTGTCTTGTTTTGTTGGATTTTTCTATCTTTAAAAAAAATTTTTTTTAACTTTAAAATTAAAAAAAGTTCTGGACATTACAAATGGAGCTCTAAGAGGAAAACTCAATGCAATCAATGCTCACATTGGGAAAACAGAGCAAGCTCTTGAGAAATCTCAAAATACTTGAGAAACAAGAATAAATCAGCCCCACACTGAAATTAAGGAGGGAAATTATAAAGATTAAAATTGAAACCAATGAAATTGAGGCTAAAAAAAACAGTAAAAAAAATCAGCAAATTAAAGAGCTGGTTCTTTGAAAGAATAGATAAAATAAGCCAGACATGCTGGTGCATGCTTATAATCCCAGCACTCAGGAGGTTTATTCAGGAGGAATATTGTGGGTTCAAGACCAGCTTGGGCTACAAAGTGAGCTCAAAGCCAGCCTGAACTGCATAATGAGACCTTGTCTCAAAAATAAAATTTAAAAATGACTACATAAAATAAATAAGCCTCTAGCCAGAAATATCAAGAGAGAAGACTCACATCAATGAAATTAGAAATGAAAAGGGAAATCACAACAGACACTGTTGAAATTCATAAGATTTTAACTACTTTGAAAAATTATTCTAACAAATTAGCAGATTTTCAAGAAATGGACAGATAAATAGATACATACAAATGACCAAAACTAATCCAAGAAGACATAAATATGCTTAACAACCCAATAACAAGCAATGCAAGTGACACAGTAATAAAGAATCTACCAACTACAAAAAGCCCCAGACCTGATGGGCTCACTGTTGAATTCTACAAAACCTCTAAGGATGTTGTATCACCAGTATATCCTCCTCTAGTTCTTCAAAGAAATTGAAAGGGATGGCGTGATCTCAAATTCATTTATGGAAGCCAGTATCACCTTGATTCCAAAACCAGATAAAAATCCAATTGAAAAAGAAAACTGTAGTACAATCTTGATGAACATAGGTGTAAAAATCTTTAAGAAGATATTAGGAAATAGAATGCAGCACATTATCAAAAAGGTGGTGCATCATGATCAAATCAGTTTCATCCCAGAGAGGCAGGGACAGTTCAGCACTAAGTAAATAAATGTGATACATCACATAAACAGAAGTAAAGTCAAAAACTATACAATCATATCAATGGTTGCAAAAAAAGGCTTTTTGACAAAATCCTACACCAACTCATGATAAAAACTTAAAAAAGAGAGATAGAAGTTCCATACTTGAATATGATAAACACTATGTGTGACAAACCAATAGCCAGCATCATACTAAGTGACAAAAAAGTAAAATTGTTTCCCTAAAATCAGGAAAGAGACAAGAATGTCCACTACCACTCTTCTGTTCAACACAGTACTTGAATCATTATCCACAGCACTTAGGCAAGAGAAAGAAATAGAAGGGATGTAGAAAGGAAACAAAGAACTCAAATTATCATTATTTGTGGATAAAATGATACTCTTCATGAAAGACACAAAGGAATCCATCAAAAAAAAAACCCTCCCAGAATCAATACCAAACTTCAGTGAGGTAGCAGGATACAAAATCAACACACAAAAATCATTAGCATTTGTTATACCAACAACAAACAAGATGAGAAAGAAACTATAAAAACAAAACGACTCATAGTGGCTTCAAGGAAAATAAAATATATAGGAATTAACCTAAACAAGGAAGTGAAAGACCTCTACAAAGAAAGTTATAGTGCTTTGAAGAAGGAGATTGAAGAAGACATCAGAAGGTGGAAAGATGTTCCCTATTTCTGAGTAGGCAGAATCAATATTGTCAAAGTGGTCATACTCCTAAAATTGATATGCAGATCTAATGCAGTCCCAATCCAAATACCAATAGCATACTTTACATATCCAGGAAAAGCGATCCTAAAATTCATATGGAGCCAGAAGAGACCTACAGTAGCAAAAACAATTTTGGGCAACAGGATCAAAGCAAGAGGCACACCAATACCTGACCTCAAACTATACGCAAAACAGTGATGATTAAAAAAAATAGCATGGTCTGAAACAAAAGAAAATGTGTGTGAAATATGTGGATCAATGGGAAATAGTTGAGGATGCAGAAACTTCTCCAGAAACATTCAGCTATTTGATCTTTGGCAAAGGTACCAAAATCACATGTTGGAGGAAAGATGACCTGTTCATCAAGTGGTGCTAGGAAACTGGTTATATGTGTGCAGAAGATTGAAACTGAACTCTTATCTCTCACAGTACACCAAATTAAAATAAAAATGGATCGGGGCTGGGGATTTAGCTCAGTGGCTTAAGCACCTGCCTGGCAAGTGCAAGGTCATGAGTTCAATCCCCAGTACCAATAAATAAGTAAATAAATAAATAAAATAAAAATGGATCAAGGATCTAAACATTAGAACAGAAACATTAAACCTACTAGGAGATAAAACAAGTAAAACACCTAAAGACCATAGATAGAGAAAAGGATTTTCTAAACAGAACCTCAGTTCCACAAAAAATAACAGCAAGAATCAACAAGTGGTTATGTAACACTAAAATGCGTCTATATAGTGTAAGAATCAATCAGTAGAGTAAAAAGACAACTTAAGAATGGGATAAAGGGTCTGGGATTTAGTTCAGCAGGCATGAATGCTTGCCTGGCAATTGCAAGGTCGTGAGTTTGATCCCCAGTACTAAAAAAAAAAAAGAATGGGATAAAATTTTTGCCATCAATTCCTCAGAGAACTAATACCTATAATATACAAAGAATTCAATACAAAGGTCAGTACAAGAAAAAATACAAATGGTCAAAAATATATGAAAAAATCCTATGCTCACTAGAGAAATGTAAATTAAAGCAATGCTAAGAATCCCTTATTCCAGAAAAAAATGGCAGTCATTAACAAACCAAACAATAGCAAATTCTGGGAGGCTATGATGAAAAAAGAACTTCCTTCATTGTAAGTGCGAATGTAAACTAGTACAACCACTGTGGAAATCAGTCAAGAGATTTCTCAAAGAACTGAAATTAGAAATTGAATCTGACCCAGTTATGCTCTTCTTCCCCAAAGAGCTTAAGACATCACACTACAGCAATACATGCACACCAGTGTTTACAGCACCACAACTCACAATAGCTAAATCCTTGAAGTGACATGTATACCCATAGAGAGGATTGGATAAAGGAGATGCAATATATATATATATATATATATATATATATATATATATATATATATAATGAGTACTACTCTGCTATAAAGAGTAATGATATGAGACATTTGTAGAAAAATGGATTTATCTGAAAAGTATAGTGTTGAATAAAATACACCAGACATGCAACCTTAAATACTATATGGTAGCTCTCCTTTGAGTGATGCAAAGTACAAACAAAGAGAATAACAAAAGATGATACAAAGGGACAAGGAAAAGGATCTCATGCAATAAGAAAGTAGTACAAGGGAAAAAGCATGAATAGTAAAAAAAGGAAAGGGAAAATGTACAATGAAGATATGCCATGTACAAAAACCTAATAACCTCAACTAATGTAAACATTATATGCTATAACATGAGCTGAGATTAATACTATCAACAAGAATGAAAAATGGTATAGGGGAATTGAAGAAGGAAGAGGGAAGGATAGGGAAGGCAAATAGGATTTTTAAAAATAAGCTGTATACATGTATCCACTCCCCCAAGACGAATGTAAACTACATGAACTATAAACATGTACTAATAAAATGAAAAACTAAAAAGAAGAGGATATGTCTATCTATTCAATTCTTATGATTCATTCCCTCTCACTTCAAACTTTGCAAAACTGCTAACATGGATCAGAGCCTGGAATTTGCATTTTAAACAAACGCTCTAGGTAACTACATACTAAAGACTGGATATCCAGGAATGGGGATATAGCTCAGTGGCAAAGCACCTGCCTGGCAAGCGCGAGGTCCTGAGTTTGATTCCCAGTACCAAACAATAAATAAACAAATAAAAGACTGGATATCCAGTAAGACCAGTGGTGGCATCACATCTGATAGCCAAGGAGCTAGACACACTAGCATCAAATCTCTACCTGTCTGGAAGTCAGGTAGAGAATACAAATCCACATGCGACCAAAATATATACTGCATGCCCCATTCAGGGACTGCAGTGCAAACAAGGGTTAGATCTTGATCCCTTGTCGACTGGAGATCTAGATATGAACTAGTACATTATAAAAAGGATTTATAACAAAAAATTGTACATTCCAAAACAAAGTTGGGGGAAACACCTTCAATTTTTCTATTTCCCTCTTTCCTTCTTCTGAACAACCTTCGCATTTCCCTGTGTAACCCATATCTCACATAAGTACACACACGATCTTATCACATACACATATGTGCACACACAGATACTCTAGGATCACATATCTCATACTCCCCACAAACAAATATGTATATAATAAAGAAAAGGTATAGCTGGTAGAAGAAAGGAGGGAAGGGAAAGAGGGTGGAAAAAGAGTTAAGATGTATTATGCCAAGGGGTGGTGGCATCCCTGTAATCCCAGAATTTAGGAGGCTGAGACAGGAGATTGCTGCAAGTCTGAGGCCAGCATGGACTACATAGTGAGTTCAAGTCCAGCTTAGGCTACATAGCGAGACCCTGCCTCAAAAAAAAGGGGGGGGGGGGGAATATATTACATAGATGTACCAATTCCCCACAAGGAATGCAAACGTTATATGTTACAAATACATACTAAAAAGTAGATAATAAATTAATGTTGAAACTAAAATCAGAAATCTAGAAATTGTTCACAAATGTTTTAAATGTATATTTAGCTCTATAAGCCCTCAGCATGTCAGTGAATAAGCACTGTCCTCCCCAGCTGAGGAGAGAGCAGTAGATGACTGCAGAAATGAGGAAGACTGAAGGAAAATAGGGCAAAAACAGAGGCAAGGCAAAAAGGGCAACCAGAAATGGGCACTGGAGAAGGCAATCAGGAGGGCTGTTGGCATGGAGACTGCTATGTGATTTGACAACTTTTTTAAATAACAAAATTAATTACCAAATAATATTACCCGGACTTTGATGTTTAGTTGTTCTGTGTATTCACTGCAAGAGTCTCATGAGGCATGGTGGTATTCTGTCTTTTCTTCTCTCATGTTGAGAGGGAAATTTCTTCTAATTTACAGAAAGAGGAACTAACAACTGCCTCTGGTGGTTAGCATTTCAGATTAATTGTTAAATGCTAGCTAGTGTGCTAATTGACTTAAGATTCACAACTCCCTCTGGGGAGCTCCCTGTTAGAGAAGCAGCACCACTCCAGGAATTTGAATTACCAGCAGGAAACCTAGGAACTTATCTAGCTCACACATTGCAAGCTATCACATCTTATTCACTCTAGATCCCTCTCACTCAACTCACAAGGGAGGGGTAGAAGACTATATTTTCCAAACATGACTACAACTTGCTTTTCTACTATGTGACTCCCCATCACTGGGCAAAGTCTAATTTCCCCAACCTTGAAACCAGGAAGGATTGTAAGTGCATCAACCAACAGGGTAAACCAGAGTTGATTCAGATGGCTTTGGAGGCTGGGTCTCAAAGGTGAGTCAGCCTCCAGCTTGTTCACTAGATCACTGTAGCTAGAGCTTAGAGCCACAATATAAGTCCAACTACTCTGGGACCACCATGCTATAAGAAGAAGCTAAATCATAGGAGAGGCCACAAGTAGCCTGAATCATCTAGTCCAGGCACTAGATATGTATAGGAATGAACATTTAAGGGATTCCCAACTCTTGCAGTTGTATCACTCACTATCTCTTGGGTCTTCTCAAGTAAAGACCCTTACTTCCTAAAGCAGAGATAAGCATAATTGAGGCTCATTTCTTTTTCCACAGTCTATATACACAATTCACTAAGTGTTGGAGTAACTTGATACACAGCACACAAACAGCAAATACCACTAACCTGTGAACACCTAGATGAGGCCCCATCAAGTCCATTAAATTCTAACAAAACATGGAGAACTCAGTGATCCACTACCTTGTCCTGAAATCCACCAAATTTGAGTTACTTCCCTGTCTGGCCTAAATGGACTTTAACCCCACTGTAGCATAAATTACAGGACAGAAACCATAAGAAACTAGCAAACACAGCCTTACTATCTCATTGTCTGCCACCACAACACTAAATTAAATCCATACTTTCCTACAGTACTCTTACAATCTGAAAAAATTGAGATTCTTTAAGAATCTCAACATTCCTGAGCCTCATAGCTGGCAAAATATAAGACAGAAAAGTCTTGCGAGTACCACTAGCCTACTATCCCCCCAGAAGAGGGCTAATCTGATGCCTTTTAAAACATTTCTCTGGGTAGAAATGATGACACCATAGTGCCAGCCAAACTCTCTTCTTTTGCTTTATTTGTGACACAAAGTATAAGCTTCTTAATATGTATGTAGAAGGACATTCAGAGCAAGCAATCATAATTTGTAAATAAAAGTGGTCATTGGAGGGTTTTATCATGTTAAGTGTTTTTCCTTTGGACTGAGAGATACACAGTCCATCTCTGGAAAGGAAACAGAAACCTTGAGAGATGTTGCAAAAGCCTCTTTAGAAAATGGCCATATCCATTAATTCTATTGATGCTGAAGATATGAAAAAGTCATCTTGTAAGAGAAATTTTCTCTTATTAACAGTGCATGGTCTACACTGCTCTATGCTGCTCATCTCCTCCCAATATTCTGGGAATTGAGCCATTATAGTTAAAGCTGCCTAGATTAAATTCAGACAAGGATTAAGCTGACTAGAAAACCTGGGTTGCGAGGTAGAAACAGCCCCATTCCATGTTTAAGGAATTTATGGAATG
>PVLA01003671.1:0-22140 GCA_004027455.1 Hydrochoerus hydrochaeris | reverse complement strand
ACCCTTCGCTGCCCAACTCTAGACCACCCTATAGACGCCCCCTCCAATGAATGTAGGAAGCCATTCAAACTAACCAATGCCTTCTGCTTCTGTAACCACACTTGCCAAAGCCCTGCCTTCCTTTGTTCGGTAGTTTTAAAAGCCATGCTCTGGCATACCTTGTGGCTCTCTGTTCCTGCGTGTTCAGTGGGCCCCACGCATGCTTGGACAATAAAACCCCTTGCCTATTGCATGAGATGGCATCTGTTGACTTCTTCCTACACGCAGCGGGCATCTCAATGCTCACAATCTCATAGTGTCATCGAGGGGTCTCACAATCTAAGTAAGGGATTTTTTTGAGGGGAATACCACATTTGCAAATACTGTAATAAGCGCTTACTTGGAGGTAGTAGAATCTTTAGGTGGGGGCCTAGCAGAAGGAAAGCAGGTGACTGATGTGTGCCCTTCAAAGAGATGTTGAGATCCACAGCTCTTTCCTCTCTTTGTTCAAGGTCCAAAAAGATGCCCTAAATCTCCTCTATATCCTCATGGAACTCACAATTTAAGACACCCACTATCAGCAAGATGTAGACTAGCCAGGATCAATGAAAAAGTTCTGAATTGATTTAACACCTGACAAAGTAAACTCATTAGGATGAAAGGTTTGTTTTGGCTCCCAGCTTCAAAGATTTCAATCCATGTTCAATCAGCCCATGACTTTTCAGTATGTTGTGAGGCAGAGCATCATGAAGAAGAGTTGCTTGCAAGAAATCAGGGACAGAAAAAGGCCATAGGTCGCAGTATTCCCTTGAAGGGTACATCCCAGTGACCTGACTTCAATCCACAAGGCCCCTTTCCTAAAGTTTCTACCCCCTTCTAATAGCACCACAGACTGGTAATCGAGCATTCAACAATGACCGTTATGAGATATTTAAGATCTAAGCCTTCACAACTCATAATTGGCACAAAAGAGGAACTAATCAAGTATAGCTTTGAAGTACCTAAGGTTCCCACAACTCTCCAATCAGTTACAAGAAACGTGGTGGCCCAAGCACTGGCCTCAGATAGACTCAAACCCTACCCTAACCATCATGCTACAACACCTTAAGAAAGTCATGTTAACATGTTTCAGACTCAGTTTTCATAATCTATAAAATGAGTTCAGACCAGTATAAAATGTGTTCCTTCTAATACCAGCTTTAAAACTTTCATAAGTTAAACTTTAAAAGTCAAAAAACACATGATCAAATAAATTTGGAATATGCTGTATTTCAATCACCCTTTAGAAGATTCACAAGACCTACTGACATTTAGAGTTCTGAGAATTCCTGCATTGTTTCACTTTCTCTGACCAGCATTTCAAAAACATGACTGATCACAAAACCCTTTAAACCAGAGACTACTATGAGAACTTGGAGAACAGTTTTCTGGAACCCATTTTTTTTGTTGTTGTTGTTGAGACAGGGTCTCACTATGCAGTTCAGGCTGGCCTTGAGCTCACTTTGTAGCCCAGGCTGGTCTCAGACTTGCAACGATCCTCCTGCCTCAACCTCCTGAGTGCTGGGATTACAGCCGTGAACCACCACGCCCAACTCTCTGTAACCCATTTTTGGAAATGTTTGTTTAGTCACCCACTCATTTACTAATACTTATTCCCTTAGTCTCCCCAAACTGCAGAATTCTTGTTTCACCTCAGTTTGTTTTGTCTGAGGAAGATACCTGTCAAGTGATTCACCAGGAAACTAATGGAATCAGAACCAGATCTGAAGCATGATGCTCTTTTTGTTAATTTGACTGATAGCCCCATAGCTCATTAGTAATACTCCAGTTATAAAAATACTGGTAAATGAGCCAAGTGTGGTGGTACATGGCTGTAATACCAGCACTCTGAAAGACAACAGTTGGAAAATCACAAATTCAAATCCACCATCTTAAGACCATAACGCTATGAAAGAATTCATGACCACCAACCCAACCCTATGGAGAGTGCCAAAAGATATTCTAGAGAGAGATAAAGATGATCATAGTTTCAGGAATAGCAGCAGAGAAGGATCCCCAAACAGGACAGGCAATTGAATCAAGGGGGAAAGTGGAGAGCCAAAGGAGGAGAGCATGGCAGAGATGATCGCCTGCCAGTTGTAACCATTAATGTAGATGGCCTCAATTCATGAATAAAAAGAAACACAAAGAGTGGGATCAAGAAACAAGATCCGTCAATGTAGTGTATAAGAGAAACACATTTAACTCTAAAGGAAATTCATAGAAGAAGAGAAAACAACTGTTCCATGTGACAGGAGATCAGAAAAAAACAAGGATAACTGGCCAATCAACCACAGAAAGGATAAGACAGATGGTATTTTCATACAATGGAAAGCTATTTGGCTATAAAGTAGGATAATTTCAAAGCTCTTGTAGGTAAATTAATGCAACTGGAGATCATGCTCGTGGGTGAAATGGTTTAGACTCATACAGGTGAGCACCAAGTTATCTGCATAGCATAAAAAACTACAGGAGTTAGTGGGATCCAAAAAACACAATAGATATTATGAAAGTGATAGGGAGGAAACACCTAAAAACAGAAAGTGGTAACCACTGCTGATTTCCTATTATCTTGTTTTGAATTCTTATACTGTTTTCAAAATTTTGTTAGTTTTAGTTTTATTCTGTCTTGTTTGGTTAGATTCTACTGTGTCTGATGGTATGGACAGCTATTTTGAAGATAATGGGATGTGTTATAGTAATCATTGTAGACTTCCTACTACCTTGTTTTGAAGTTCTATAATGCTTTCATTCTTTTGTTTTGATTGGTTTTATTCTATTTTGTTTTGTTTGATTTTAACATGTCTGAAGATATGGACAGCTATTTTGAAAACACAAGAGACATTATGGTAGCCATTGTTGATTTCCTTCATCTTGTTTTGAATTTGTTTTGCTTGGTTTTGTTCTGTTTTCTTTTGTTTGATTCTCTTGTGTGTGATGGTATGGACAGTTATTTTGAAGAAAACGAGAGACATTATGGTAACCATTGTTGATTTCCTGTTGTCTTGTTTTGAAGTCCCATATTACTTGCATTGTTCTGTTCTGATTTGCTTTAGCAAAATATGTCAGATACAGAAGGTACATATCACATGGTTTTTCTTATATGAGAAACCTAAAGTATAAATAATTTTAAAAGCAAAATAAAAGATAGACCACAGGAATCAGGGAGGTAGACCCTTTTGCAGATGGAAAGGGGATCTAGGGATGGAGGGAGAAAGAAGGAAAAAGAGAGGAAAGGGAAGTAAAAAGGACTAAGACCTGACATGCATTATGGAACCAGAACAGACCACAATGGCAAAAGCAATCCTGGACAACAAGAGCAAATCAGAAGACATCAAAATACCTGACCTGAAGTTATACTACAAAGGAGCAACAGTGATAAAAAAAAAAAGGCATGGTATTGGTGCAAAAACAGGCAAGTGGGTCAATGGAACAGAATACAGGACACAGAAACATTCCCAGACACATTCAGCTATTTGATCTTTGACAGTGGAGCCAAAAATATACTTTGGAGGAAAGATAGCCTCCTTAACAAGTGGTGTAGGGAAAACTGGTCTCCACATGCAGAAGATTGAGGTTAAACCCATATTTCTCACCATATACTATATTAAAATCAAAAAAGAACAAAGATCCAAATATTAAAGCAGAAATAATGAGTGTACTAGTAGATAAAATAGGTAAATCACTTGAATTAATAGTTGTATCTTAGAACTTTCTGAACAGAACTTAATTGCACAAGGAATAACATCAACAATCAATGAATGCAATTATATCAAATTAAAAAGCTTGTGAACAGCAAATGAAACAATCAGCAGAGTGAAGAAACAACCTAAAGAATGGGAAAAAATTTTGGTAGCTATTCCTCAGACAGAGAACTAATATCTAGAGTATATAGAGAACTCAAAAAAAGACTACTCAAAATAAAAGACCCAATCGAAAAATGGGCAACTGAAAATAGAATATTCTCAAAAGAAGTACAAATGGCCAAAAAGATATTAAAAAGTGTTCAATATTTGTCATTAGAGAAATGCAAGTTACAACAAAATTTCATCTTACACCACAAACTGCCACCAAACTGTGGCAATTATCAAGAAATTAAGTAATAGCAAATGTGGCACAGCTGTAGTGAAACAGGACTCCTGGTGGGAATGTAAACTAGTACAACCACTATGAAAACCAGTATGAAGATTTCTCAAAGAAACACAATTAGAAATTCCATTCAACCCAGCCGTTCTCCTTCTAGATATCCTTCCTACGGAGCTACAGATGTCATATTGCAGTGCATGCATTCCAGCATTTTTAGTGCCACAGTTCATAATAGCTAAATCCTCAAAGCAGCATGTATGTCCATCAACAGGCAAAGGCCTAAAGAAAATGTGGTAGAATAAAATATTAGTCAGCTATAAAGAAAGATAAATTCAAGGCATTTGTAGGAAAATGTATACACTTGGAAAATATGACATTAAGAAAAATCAGATGCACAAGCTTAAATACCATTTTAGTGACTTTTTCATTGCTGAGACAAAATAACTGACACCCACAAGTTAAAGGAGGAAAGGCTAATTTTACTTCACAATTTGCAGAGGTTGCAATCTACAGTCAGCTGGTTCCTAGAAAGGGAAGGGGTACATAGCAGAAGAAAAACAGTCTATGGTAAGGCAGGTAGGAGGCAGTAAAGAAGAAAGCCTTTCAAACTTTTATGGAATCCAGGCTACAAGCCTGTGGGATGGTGCCACCCACACCAAAAACTACACCCAGAACTATGTGCTAATTTACTTATCACACACCCTTTGTTTCTATACATATACCCTAGATCCAGCCACCTCTGAAAATCCCCACCTATGAGCGCATGAGGCTTTGGGGGAACATATAGATACAAGCCATAAAAAATACCATATTGCAGTGATGGTTAAACTTTTAGAGCCCACATACCCAAACTGCAACGCAAAACCCACTTATTTACCACAAAGTACCAACACTGCAATTAAATCTGAATATGTAATTCTCAGCTGCTGGGGCAAATTGGCTCAAGTGCAGACAAAGCTCTGCATGCCCACTGCATGCAGCATGCATGCCGTAGGTTCACTAACACTGCTATGTAGTATTTCTCATTTGATTTAGGCAAAATAAAGGATTAGTGGAAGGAAAAAGGGAGATAGATCTTTTGCAAAGAATCCCAAAAGAGGGAAAGAGGAAGTAAAAATATTTAACATATGGTGTCATATACATGCACCAAATACCCACAATGATGGAAGAATTACACATTAGAAATATGAGCTAAAAATAATAATATTTAAAATAATAGTGAAAATGGGAAAAGCGAATCAAAAGATGGAAGGAGAGAGGTAAGTGAGGGAGAAAGGGGAAAAAAAGGAAATGTGTTATGTCCTGTAACTATGCCTTCAGATGACTGTAAACTTCATGCATTGTAATCATGTACAAATAAAATAAAATTTTTAAAAAGATGTAATACATATGTACCAACTCCCTACTATGAAGTTATTAACTGTATATTGCAACCATATACTAATAAAAAAGAAAAATAAATATTTATCTAATAAAAAATAGTTCAAGCCCAGCCTAGAAAAACTTAGTGACTTAGCAAATCCCATCTCAAAATAAAACATAAAAAACAGGTGGCAAGTGTAGCTCAGTGATAAGGCCCTGGATTTAATCGCTAGAAAAAAAAGAAGAAAAGTACATGAGTTCTTGGGAGTAGATAGGGGGAGCCTAATGGAAGTGCTGAGAAATTATCACCATCATCATCACCATCACCATCACCATCATCATGTGATGGTTTCTGTTACTATTACCATTCCTTCTTCACAGCTCTGAAAGAACAAGATTGTTCTCCTCCATCCCATAAAGTGGCAATTCTTGACTGTTTTTCTACTGAAATTCTGAGAAATAAATATCTTGCTGTACTTCAGAAAAAATGCCTGTTCCTCATCCAAGGATAGGAACTAGGTTTTGAACCCAATTTCCCCCTTGCTTGGACTGCTGAGGAGAGATTCTAAGGCAACATCCAGACTCATTGGCCAAGATTGTAGTGATTGAAAAACAATGTCTGCAAGAGACCAGGAGGCACATATATGTCCTATGGGTTTGTTATCCTATGTCTGAATTAAAGTGAGGTCAAAGCCACAATGTCCACAAAACACAAGTCAACAAAACACAGTCATAAATTAGCAGGGGAAATTTAAACAATTTTTTTGTTTTTTACAAAATATTGTTCTTTGAATACTAACAGTCCTTCAGAAAAAAAATTTGTGAAAAATTACTCCATTTTATTACACTTTCAGATCCTGCTATTTATTCTAGTGGGATTAGAGTTAATAAACCTCTGAGATGAAAGATTGAGATGTATTTTCTGCAATCTCCATTTTATTTCATTACAGATAATATGTACTCGCCAAAGGTAACTTTTTTATTCTTCTGACATCTTTTATCTAATACAGAAATGGACAATTTTAGCCATAATATGTGTGTTCTAGACAGCAACACTTTCAGTATTTCAAATCTTGAGTACTGATGTCCTTGTTTGGTCCTTTTGGGTAGAAAGACACCCCAGGTGGCCTTATGATCAAATTCAAATTTGCATGTTAGTGACAGCTGCCTCTGCCTGCTCTGTCACTGCCTTACTGTTAAGGGGCTAGAATAATGAAGCTACTTTGGGGTCTCCTCTATATTCTAAGAATTGAGCAGCACCCCCAGGTTGAGCAAAGCCAAGACTTGCTGATTTCTACCCTTTAATACACAGAGCCTCTGTTATGGTTTGAATCTGGATGTAACCCTAAAGCTTATGCAGTCATGGGGTCAGGCTTCTGGAGTCTGTGAATGATTCATGGCCCAACGTCAGGACTTTGGATGAGATTGCTACACCCAAGTGGGTGTGGCCTACATACAATATAAGAGACAGAGTCCTCTCTTCTCCCCTTTTGCTCCTCCCCTTTTATCCTTTTTACTGTGTCCCGCTGCTATGAATTGCTGCCCTTCTGCCACACCATCCTGCCTTGGAGCCAGCAGCTTATTAAAACTGAAACTTCCACAAACTGTAAGCTAAAAAAACTTTTCCTTCCTTCATTTTGGGTGTCAGATATTTTGTCTCAGCAATGAGAGAAAAGTAAGTAACAGCCTCTGAAGTGAGTAATATGATTAGCAAATCCAGACATATAAAAGGCAAGGAATTTCACAATGCTTAGATGCTACAACATTTCCATCCTATTGTAACTTCTGCAACAATGGAAATGTCCTATGAACTGGATTGTCTGATATAATAACTTCATTGTGCACTTATACTGTGATTGATGTCACTGAGAACATGAAATTTTAAATTTTATCTAATTTTTATTACTACAAGTTTAAACAGCCACTATGTGACTTTAGCCATTTACTTAACCTTTCTAGCTCTTAGTTTTATCCCTTACAGATGAGCTAAATTACCCATTTCTTCTCTTTGCCAGCACTCTAATACCCTAATCCAAGCTACTCATTCTATCTCCATCTTAAGTAGCCACAGAAACCTTTGAATTAACTCTCCTTCCTGTGAAGAGTGAACACTTTTAAAAAAAGATTTAAAATGGCTTCTTAAAACTCTCCACATAGGCCAGGCATGCTGGTGCACATCTGTAATCCCAGAACTTCAGAGGCTGAGGCAAGAGGATCATTGCAAGCTTGAGACCAGTTAGGGCTACAAAGTGAGCTCGAGGCCTGCCTGAACTGCATAGTGAGACCCTGTCCCAAAAAATAAACAAACAAAGAAAAAAGCTCTCCACATAAAGGCCAAACATGTAGGTGGACCTATGTGTGGGTATTCAAGCCCTTCTAGTCTGAACTGTCCACATGAGGCATTAACCCTCTGGACTCGTCACTCTGGCTTTCCTCTGCCCCTGGAAGCTTCATGCCTTTTCCTGTCCCCAGGAGTTTTGCACAGTCTAAAAGGCCCTGACCAGGTCATAGATATCTGGAACACTTACTAGTTCTTTGGCCAATTTGAGACCTGTGTGGAAGCTGTTAGGTACCCTTGGCTGGCAGCCCCATCAGAACCAGAGGGTCAAGAGGACACAGTGCTGAAAGACAGTGATGAGACACATACCAAAGAATGGCAGATGTCCACTGATCAAGCACTTCTGCAAGTGTGGTCCATGGACCACACCTGCCTGGAAACAAAAATCACCTAGCTTTTATAAGTGATTTTCTATCACTGAACAGGCCCTACTACATATCATGCCCTGAGCTCAATTCTGAAATCCAGAGACAATTACAAAGATATCTTGGTGATCTAAAGACCTAAAGATTTCCAGTTCAGAATAAACTTTCTAAATTCATTCTAATGATAAAATGACAACAAGCCTTCAGGAAAGCAACTATATAATATATACTTAGAATCACAAAAATATATGCTCCCTAGTACATCCACATCTAAAACAAACTTTCTAGGTAGTGAACAATGATGTGGAAATATATGTCATTACTCAACACAGGAAATAATAAAAGCAGTCAGAATGGTAATAATAGGAGAAAGGCTAAATGAGTCATTCATGAAACATCACGTCCATGACTAGTTTTTAATGACCCGAGGAACTGATTACCATATATATTAAGTTTTATCAAAGCACAACACAGGCTCTGCCTCAGTTTCCAATTCCCAAGAATACTACGTGATAGTTATCAATTTCTAACAATTAACTCACAAACTCTGCAATTTACAACTTCACCAATAATTGCATTATAGTTGCTATGTGTCAGGAATTCAGGAGCAGCTTAGCTGGATCTGCAGGTTTCTGCTCTTTCACAAGACTGCTGTCATTTTAGACTGAGGTAGAGAAGGGTCAGCTTACAGACTCACTCTGGTGACTGTTGGCAGGATGTGTCTCCTCTTGGGCTGGTGGCAGAAGTCTCCTTCCACTGCTTGTGGCCCTCTCAACAGGGCAGTTTACAACATGCAGTGTGCAGTTTGCATCATCTGAGCAAACAGGACAGTCAGCGTGTCAGCAAGACCCAAACCACAAGCTTTTATGGTTTAAACCTAAAACTCCCATCACTTCCACCATGTTCTGTTTTAAAGGACCTGCTGATCTGTGTTCACTCTGTAAAAGCCCTTATCAGCAACAGTATAGCTCCTTCCTGGGCTTGTAGGTTAGCCTGTTGGCCTGATGAAACACACTAGCAGATTACTTGGCATCTAGAGAGACTCCTAGGTTAAATCAACACACAAAGGAAGGGAGTCCATAAATTTATGAGTAACAACGCAGCCCATTTCATCTTTATCAGTCAGTCATAAGCCACCAGTCTAAAGCTCACCTGGCTTTTCCCATGCCCCTCAGCAATGCTAAAAGAACAAAGCAGATTTTAAGTATCTGATGGTTTTCACTGAGCCAAAGGTCAATGAACACTGAGCATGGCAGATGCAGCAGATGCAAATAACAAAAAAGTCTTTAGAAATTTTTTGTAAACACAAAGAGCTAAGATCCCAATTACTAGAGAAATACAGATTAAGCAGAAGGAATCTAGGTCCCTAGCTTCAGGTTAAAAGTCCCTAAAACCAGGAGTCCAGCAAGAGCCAGAGTGATTTTTCTTGTACTTCTAAAAAGAAGCAAAATAAGCTGGACATGGGGCAAAACCCAGCTTCTCTGGATGAAGTAAGAGAATCCCACAAGTTTGAGACCAGCTTGAACAAGTTAGCTAGACTCTGTCTCAAAGTAAAGTCTTAATAAAAAGGGTTGGGGTGTAGCATAGTGGCTTGCCTAGTATGAGGTCCCGGGTTTAATTCCCCTGTAGCGTGGGGGCTGAGAGGAGGGACATTCAGCAAGATGAGGGTAGGAGGCTTTGCCATATCTGCTTTTGCCAGGCAAGACACCCACCCACACCCACATCCACACACTGCCCTTGAGAGTGTTGACCACTAACAAGGTACAGTGGCCCCTTTTCTAGAAAATTTCTCTCGGGTGACAAAAACCAAACCAACTCTTTCAGAAAGTTACATGAACAGCAGCACCCAGGAGAGGCCCACTAGTACAGAGTAGACTGCCTAAATAGCCACTGTTCCTGGCTCAGCTCCTTCCCTTAACTATCCCTCTTTCATCACTCTTACAGGCATTATCCCCTCAAGAAATCACATTCAAATCCATCTCTCTAGCTCTGCTTCTAGGGGAACTGACCTATGACAGTGATTAAAAAAAAAAAATCCAGATAGCAAGCACTGTTGAAAAATACAGTCCTGCAGGGCGTACAGCTGGTGGTGCTAGATTTGACCAATTACAGTTGGTGAAGCCCAACTATCCAAGGCAGGGGTGTAGGAAGTAGAAAGCTGGCCATATACTTGTACACAGCATACACTGTTTATTGTTGTGATACGGGAGATTAATGCTAGGCTCGGCACACTGAGTTATAGCCCTGCCTCTTTAAAATTTGAAATGGAGTCTCACTAAATTGCCCAGGTTGGGCTCAAACTTGCAGTCCTCCTGTCTCATTTCCTAGTGTCCTGGGATCACAGGCACGTGCTACTACACTCAGCAGAATATATCATTTTTAAGGACTTGACATTGTATGAAGGAGAGCTGGTCAAGAATGGTGTTGCTGTTTTTATGAGTCTCAAGGTGGTAAATAAAATATTGCCAGGCCTCTCTTAGCTGATTATAGGCTGTGACCAACAGAAGCCATCATGTTAATGAGAACTAAAATGCATATCCTTGAATCAGTAAAAGGGAAGGAAGGATCAATTAGTTGACTTTAATTAGGAGTAAAGTAGCAAATCTACATTCCTTAAACCATCCATCCTTGGATGGACTATAAATATGAAAAGTAGGTTTTGGAGTCAGAGATATTTAAAATTCTAGAATGTGTACTTCCTAGCTTGAGAGCCTCAGGCAAATACTTAACTTTTCTGTGTTCCTATGTGTTTCCTATGGGTTCTATAACAAATTATCACAGATCTGAAACTTAAAACATGTATGTATTCTCTTGCAGTTCCAGAAGCTTGAGGTCCAGAATCAGTTACATTAACTAAGGCTGTGGCAGGGATGATTCTGTCAGAAGACTTTGAGCAAAGAATTCATTCCTTGCCTTCTTTTAAATCCCAGTGCCTCTATTTCTTTTCTTTTATTTTAAAATGAAAAAAGAATAAAAATGATGATACAGAATTTCAAAACAAAATAATAGGAGATTAACACTGGTTAATATATTGTGTATTGTTACCTTCAAAGTAGTTGTTCATATTACAAGATATAGACATGAAAAAATGATCAAACAATTGAACAATGAAAGCACAAACTGTTCTTTCTGATGAACTATCCCAGTTGTTCTTGGCTCCTTCCTCTGTCTTCAGAAAGTACTACACCACTCTCTGTTTGCATTGTATTCTCTTCTTCTGTGTTAAATCGCCTAGTATCTCCCTTATCCAAGAACAATTGGAATTACTTCCAGGAATCACCCAGAGAATGCAGCACACCCTTCACTTCACAAGTTCCTTAACCACATCTCTCAATTCCATTTTGTTGTACAAGGTAACATTTATGGACTCCAAGGATACAGATATCTTTGGGCCATTATTCAGCCTACTAAACTCAGATTACTCCTGTGTACAGTGGGCAAATTGCCACCTCCTCAGTACAGAACTTGGCATTACCCAAAGAGAACGCTGGCCTTTGCTCTTGGCTTCTGGGAGGCAGTTTGTATCACATGTGACAAGATTGTCTTTGTTTAGTGTGGGACAATTCATACCTGATAGTCACAGGGTAATGGCTGGCCACAGCAGAAAAAACTAACCATGTGATTAGGTAGAGCTGTATAGTTCATCTAAAGACATAATTCACATAAGCACTCTTGGGTGAAAAAACTGTATACATGTCACACATTATTACCAGAAAGTTAAGATAATAAAACTAGAGAAGCTTCTCATAATGAACTTTTCCAGATTCAGCCCTACCCATCTCTTCCTTAGCTAACTGGTCTTAATCCTTTCTCTGTAATAAACTGTACACTAGTTTTGACTGATCTCTGTTAATCCTTCTAAGAAATAATCAAATCAAGGGGTGAAATAGAAGGAAACTGCTTCTTGTATTCATCATAAAAGAGGGAATTAATATGTAGAAACCATACTGTGTGGAAATCATGAACTTTGTAGGTTGTGTTTTTCTTGCTAACGACCTACTAGTTCTGTGACCTTGGACAACTCATTTTTTTTTGTATTTCCACACAATAAATTTGAAAAGAGAACACCTGATAGGGGATAGGGTCAATTATATGACAGATGTGTGAATATAAATAAATACTTAGAAGGGTGTTTGGCACATTCAGAGTAAGCACTAAATCAAGTAAACGTAAAGGAGGATGCAAGGGATCAACAATGGTTCTTGGAGGCAAAAAAAAAAATTGTTTGTTGCCTGGTTGTGGTGGTGCATTCCCATAATCCCAGCACTCAGGAGGCTGAGACACTGTAATCCTAGCACTCAGGAGGATCACTGTGAGTTTGAGGCCAGCCTGGGCTACAAAGTGAGTTCAAAACCAGCTTGAAATACATGGTGAGATCCTAGCTCCAAAAAAAAAAAATTGTAGTAGGGCAGGATGGTACACACCTGTAATCTCAGCATCTGTGGAACCTGAGGCTGGAGGACAGCAAGTTGGAGCACAGCCCAGGCAACTTGGTGAGACCTTGTCTCAAAAAAAAAAACCTAAAAAACAGACTGGGGATATAGCTCGGTGGGAAGGTATTGGGTTCAATCCTGGCACCATCAATACTAAAATTATTTGTATGTGAAAAGAACAGATGCAGTACCTAATCAGGCATATAGTACAACTATAATACTAAAATTTCATTTGAAGAGAATAGAAAAACATTATTAAAAAGTTCCTTAGGGGAGCTAAAAATGAAAAGATTGAGAAACACCATCCAAGACGGATGCTAAGAATAGGGAAAGTAGTAACACATGGCTGAGATACAATGATGATCTATTTCTAGCACTTTGGAAGATTTCTAGTCTTCAATCTGGTTAGTTCAGACTGTTTTTCTAGAACTACTCACCATCCCACAGCCCCTGCCAGGCTTTCAGGGTAGCAATCTGGTCAGGATTATTCTCAGCTAGAGCAAAGAGTTCCTATCTCCTCCAACCTGAAGCTCATTGATATACTGCCAAGACTGGCAGCACCTCCCTCATTGCTTTGCTTATTATTCAGACCAAACCCTGTGGATGCTTGGGCTGAGGGGATTGTATCTGTTCTCCATTGAAATGTTTTGAAATTGATGGATGTGTTAAACATACACACACAATGTAAATTATTCTCAGAATGACTGCTTTTCTGTAATTCAGAGAAACAAGGAAATGCTGCTCTAAAAAAGTATCATCTATCTGCATTTGAGTTAAATGAAAAAAATCCATATCAGTTCCTTATTATACATGTCTCAAGCCAGTGCCAGGAAATGCAGTAATTTGAGACAATGAATATCATCAGTGCCCTGAATTCAGTGTGATTGTATTTCATTGAGAAAAGGAAAAATGTCTCTCCTCAGTGTACTTGTGCCCTGTACCATCTGGATCATGAGAACAGAGATAAAAAAAAAATAGAACAGTCACTCATTCTATCATTAGGAACTTAGTCACATGTTTCTTAAACACAAAACATGAACATCATTAGGCTTAGGCAAAAGAAATCAGTTTGACAGCTTATTTTCCAGGGTCCAGTGACCTCTGACTGAACAACTATGGATGCTGAGCTGTGGCTGGGGCCTCACAGATTCTCTCCTCTTGCAGAATCCCTTCACCACCCCCTCTTCCAGAGA
Source organism: Hydrochoerus hydrochaeris (assembly GCA_004027455.1). Classification (NCBI taxonomy): domain Eukaryota; kingdom Metazoa; phylum Chordata; class Mammalia; order Rodentia; family Hydrochaeridae; genus Hydrochoerus; species Hydrochoerus hydrochaeris. The sequence goes on along the minus strand of PVLA01003671.1, from coordinate 8,345 downwards.
AGCTGACTCAGCCCAACGCAACAGAGCCAGGTACTGAATGCACGTTCCCTAGGCATAATTTTCTTGGCAGTATTGGGGCCTGAACTTAGGGCTTTCACAGTGAGCTACAGCCCCGTTCCTTTTTATTTGTTACTTGCTAAGTTTTCCATGCTGAGCTTGAACCTGCAATCAGTCCTTCTGCCTATGCCTTCCAGAGTGTTGGGACTACGGAATGAGCCACCATCCCATGGACTTAGTATTATGACCCTATCAGTTTCAAGGAACTACAACAGGTTCCAGCACAAAATGCAGTATTATGGGCTCATCACACTAAAAAGTTCAAGAGAAACTGCTTTAGGCATGACTGCACCTAGCAGTTCAAACAATGTGGTTGAGATTCTCCTCTCAGCTGCACTTTCTCCTGGTCCTCATGGAGTCTCTTCAAGCTCAGAGACCACTGGAAACCCTAAGCTTAATCTTCACAACCCAGTAATTGTAATAGGTTTTTCATCTCTCCCTCATTCCAGTAGAATCTAGGAAAAGCCCCAAGAATGAATCTCCTTTAGGAACTTCATGCTAATCTTTGTACCACTCTCTCCTGGGCACAGAGAGATGGATACTTTGGCTAGACCTGGCTCATGTACCTACCCTCAAAACTGAGCCTGGGGCTGAGACCCTATAGAGACACACAATGTCATCACTGTCCTCCCTGTCATTAATATTTGAATTATAGCAGCACTTGCCACAATTCTGAGACAATTTTCCAAAGGACCATAGAAGTGCATTTTTGTGTACTACGTCTAAAGCATGCAATGCTTTCTGTTGTTCTACTGGATTGTTTAAACTCTGTTTTTTTTTAAAAAAGCATCATTAGAAAAAGTGAGTCAATAGTGGTCTCTTGTGGAAGTGAACAGTATATGCAACAGTGGTTATAACATAACATTAAACTACAGGACATTTTCCATGCCCATTGGTGGGAAATGACCCATTTTCGGAGTGGATGCCTTTTGAAAGTGCAACCTTAAAACCTAAGGCTATAGTTAGATTTTCTTTCTGACCATAAAATTTTTTTTTACCACTACCACTGGTCCTCATACTTTTCCCCTTACTCTGCACTCTTCATTACCCAGGTGACCTTGAAGTAGTTGTTTAGAAGTCCAGCTATACTTCTATTAAATACAATTTTCAAAAAGAAGCCATGATATTCACCCAAACTAGGTACCCATTAAAAACTAGGCTGTCAGCCTACGGACAACCACACACCCATATCCCTGAGAGGCCAGCATGGGTGTGACAAAACTAAAGAAGTGGAGAGGGGGCCACGGAGTTAGTTCAGCAGCCCACGCTCCTGACTGGCAAGGGCAAAGTCAGGGGTTCAATCCCCAGTACAAAAAACAATAAACAACAAAGTGGAGAGGGCCCAAAGTATTTGGTGAGTTCCTATGTCAGATGTTGCACATTTATTTTTCCCTATTTGGATGGAAAATTTGGCATTGTTGACAGTGTATCAGCACAAACTGAAATATGACATACAGTGTTAAACTTCATCTAAGAAATGTAACATAGAAACTGTCAGTTCAGGAAGCTATCACAAACTATCACAGTCTGGGTAGCTTAAACAACAAACCTATTTCTCACAGTTCTGGAGGGTAAAAGCCTGAGATCGGGGTGCCACGTGGCTGGTTTTGGTTCTCCCACTTTTGAGGGAAAATCAGCGTGGGGCCGCCCCTGGTTCTTCAAAGCACCGCCACATGCGGAATCAAGGTAGATTTTGACTCACAGGTCCGGGACAGCAGAGCAGCTTTCTGTCCTGAATCTCACGCGCTCGGGCGCAAAAGCAGAGCAGGGGTGGGGGGTGGGGCAGCGGGCGAAGATAACAAGGCCACAAAGCAAAGAGGCAGATGGCCTGGGCAAAGTGACGCCTCTGATTTCCTGTCTCGGTCCCTGGCTTGCACCACGTGGGCAAGGTGTAGAACTGGAAACCATGTCCAAGGATCACATAGCCCTTCTTCAGGTATGAGGAAGTTAATCTTTGATTCAAAATGACACAGGGGCAAAAGAAAGTTGTGTTACAACATCCCTCTACTGACTTTTAGGATAATCTTATCTTTGTTTTTCTTCTGTATAATTGTCCTCACGTTTGTATCTCCAAGGAAGGAATTTAATTTGTTTGCTTGTGAACTATTTCCCATTGTACTCGTTGCTCATACTTCTGCTGCATAATATTCCAGCATATGAATTGAGGACTTCTGATGCACATTTGAGTTTTCTTTGCAGGGAGAGGCAGAGAGCAATTTGTTTAGTTTTCTTCGCGTTTTTGTTCTTTGCTTTGACAAACAGTGCTATTATAAACAGCCTTGTGTCACAGCCTTGTATGATCTTCTAGACTAACATTCAGAGACATTTTTCTATGGTTGCAGCACAAAAGCAACCATAGTCTATAATATATAAACAAATGAGCAAGACCATGCTCCAATAAAATGTTATTTAACAAAATAAAAGCATGTAGTGCCCAAATTAGCACTGTAGTCCACAATTCGCTGCCTCCTAGCCAAGATGACTTGCTCTAGGGTGGAACCACAAGGACCACTGTGCTGTGGTACCACATAGGAAGCAGCCCCATGGAATGTATGCACAGCCCGCTGCTGGTCACAGGGCAGTTGCAGTTCAGTTTTTCAGTGATGCCAAACTCCGGTAATCCAAGCACTTGGGGGACTGAGGCAGCAGAACTGCCATGAGTTTGAAGCCAGACTATGAATAGACTTTGAATAGTGAGTCCTAAGATTGCCAAAATGACATACCAAGACCCTGTCTCAAAAAAAAAAAAAAATCAAGTATATATTACGTTGTGTCTACACTTGTAATGTTACTTCAACCCTGAAGAATTTTTTTAAAGATCCCTATGATCACAGAAAAACTGTTAAAACATATTTGTCAAACTGTACATTTCAGTGACACACTGTGATTGGTTAGACAATAAGACTTCACAGGATTGTTATGTTACAACAATGTGAATACTGCAATGGGAAAGGAAATCCCAATTTGAGGTGAAAAATACTTTTAAAGTTGCAAACTATTAAGAACTTGTTGAAATATTCTGTAATAGACAATGGTGAGTAATTTATTATAATGGATTTAAGATTTCAGTAGAGCTAGAAAGTAGCTCATAGATAGAGTGTTTGCCTAACATTCAGTGACCTGGCTTCAATCCCCAGTATCACACAAAAATAAAATTTAAAAGAAAACATAAATATATACTTAAGTGCTGGGTTTGCAGCTCAATGATATAGCACATGCTCACGATGCAAAAGGCCAAGGTTCAATCCCCAGCATCAAAAACATAAAAAGTAGCTTACAGTATTATTTCAAATATCAATATTTACCAAAAAGCAACTAGGGATGTTCCACATGGGTATTATAACAATGGAAACTGGCTCCCTTAATTAAGCAGGTGTTAAGTTTGTAAAATAATCAGGCTAATTTTCTTTAAGAATCTGGCAAGATTCAAAGTTTGGGCCCAGCCTGGGCAACTTAGCAAGAACTTGTCTCAAAAAAATATATAAAGGACGGGGGCAATAGTTCAGTGCAAAGTCCCTGGGTTCAATCCCCAGCACAGTGGGGGAAAAAAATCTCACTACTGTAGACCCCAGCATCACTCTCTCAGAGGAGAGCTTTCCAGAGTACCCCATAATGAGCAAGTACCTTAGAAAGGTGGTATTTGAGGGTACAGGTCCTGGTATTTCCCAAACCACTCTGATTTCACAGTGCAGGTGTCTGAGACCAGGAGAGTAATAGCACACTTCATTGAATGCACTAACAAAATGTAACTGCTAGTTCACTTTGCCCTCACAAGAACCCTGGAATTTAAGGCACTAGTATGTGGTTTTCAAGTGAGAAACCAAAGATGAGTATCTTGACCCAATGACACACTCCTAATTCAACACTCTGATAGCTCAAAAAGAGTATTGCAAGTTCAAGGTAAAGAAGACTGTCTCAAAAAGCAAAACAAAACCTTAACCTAAGCCATTGATCTAGGATCTCCAAGGTCAGCCCACACTCTTATTCTTTCCTCCAGGGTCACTTTAAAGATACTACCACTCACTGGGAATCAAACCTACCTTGGTCATTGTTACGAGAATCAGAGCCTACTGTGTGCCAGGTGTTGTTTTAAGAAATTCATGTATGTGAATCTACTCCAGGCTCATAACTACCTGAGTATGGAATTTTCTTTTTTTCCCAATAGAGGTGACTGAACCCAGGAGTGTTCTACTACAGAACAGAACTCATTCCCAATGCTTTTTTTTTCAGACCAGGTCTTAAGTTACCCAGGCTGGCCTTGAAATTAACAATACTCCTTCCTCTGGGCTGAGGATTTAGCTCAGTGGCATAAGCATCTGCCTGGCAAGCGCAAGATAGTAAGTTCAATGCCTAGCACCAAAAATAAAATAATAATAATAATACTCTTGCCTCAGCCTCACAAGGAGCTAGGATTACAGACGTGTGCTACTGTGCCCAGGCTCAGTATGGACAGTTACCATCTCAGATGATAGGAAAACTGAGGCCCTTAAGACTGTGTCACTTGAGGACTTCCAGGAAGATGGTGGTGCTGCAAGCAGCAGAGAAAACAGCCTCTCTAAGAGTCACCATCCAAAATCATGGGGAAGACAAGAAGGAAGGAAGTGGGTGCTCTGGACCCAGGAAGAATCTGAAGTGCAAATCGAAGCCCACAGAGAGTAAAAAGAAAAACATCAACAAATAAGAAGGCAGTATCTGGGGGTGCCTTTTCCCTGAGCTGGACTCACCGCACCAGAGGAGCTGTTAGAACTGGGGACACACGGTCATGGTACAGGAATGGCTGATGACTCCCGAGGCCTCTGCAGAGAGACTTGGCAGCAGAGGGGACTGGTAGATGTGGAGGACTGCACTGGCTAGTGGTGAGTGCAGAGGACTCAGTCCTCCTGCAGGAGAGAGTGATTAGCTGGGAACCAATTTGGAGTTGGGCTGCATAAGCCCAGAACCAGAACTGCTGCCAGCCTCCTCCAGCAGCTCCTAACTGGGCACAGACCCAAGGAAACTGCTTAGACAGCAGTGAGCTCAATGAGTCTGGTTTCAGGGCAGGCCTGCTAAGGTTATCTACTGTTCTGCCATAAAGCAACCCCTGGCTTGCAGGGATACAGTAGCACAATTTGGGACTCTGGCTCCACAGGCTGTCTACTAGTAAAACCAGAGTGAATCCTGGAACTGGACTATTTGTTCATCTTTTTGCTTTCTTTTTGTTTTGTTTTATGTTTTTCTATTTCTCCTTTTTTTTTAATAAGTGTCAGAGTGGTTCCTGACATCTGTGGGTGTGGTTCTGTTCTGTTCTTCCTTTTGTCACTTCCATCTCTCTTCCCCAAGTTGGTGTGATCCCCTGTGTTCTCCAACCTTACTTCTAATTTTTCTTTTTCCACTTCTCTATTATCTCCTGAATCCATTTTAAATTTTAACCCAACAGCAAAATTGACACATTATAAACTTACATATTCCATGTAATTATCTGGCTTGTTTTACATTTTGTTATATAATCACAAATCTAGTTCACATGGTTAAAAGTTGGAAATTAAGGGTTAGCTCAGTTTGTTGATTTGTAGGCTGTGTTTTATGCTATTGGTACTACTACAGCCAAATTTGATATACATTGTTCTAAACAGCTGTTGGCCTTAATCATCCATCACTGAGATTAACTAAGGGTCACAGAAAATACTGTGGCACAGAGCCAAAGAATAAGGGACTAGGCCAAACAAGCAACAACTTCTCATCTCTGACAAACTGAAGAGGTAAGATCTTCAAACAGATTCAAAACCCAAAAACCAGTTACACCTGGAAGACACTGCAGAGAAATAATCATCACCTAAGGATCCTAAATACCACCAATAAAGCAACTCACCATACACAACTTGTAATCATTCCAGATTTAAACTAAAAAGAAAAGACAAATAAGATGCAACCGCAGACATCCAGTTCACCAAAGGCAAACCCAGGGGTCAATGAGGTGGAACAATCTGAAAGTATCCCACCAGGGCTCTCTGAAGTGGAAACAAGAAAGCAATTGAATGAGGCTCTGGAAAAAATGAAATGAGAAATAACTCTCAAATATATACAGAGATTACCAAAACACACACCATGCTCAGCGTTAGAGCAGACACAGACCAAAAAAAAAAAAAAAAAAGATGAACTTAAGCAAATTATGGAAGTGCAGCATAGGAAAGAAATGGAATCCATAAAGCAGATTCAAGTAGATATTAAGGAGAATAAAAACTCCACTGAAAGTATTTGAAGCAGGCCTGGAAACTCCACCGAGGGCCCACCCTGCCACCAGGAACTTAGTGGAAGCCGGCCTCAGGCGTAGGCTGCCTGGAACCTCCCCAGGGCCCACCTTGCCACGGGGAACATACAGGAGGCCTGCCCAAGACTGAAAACTGCCCTGGACTGCTTCTACGGGGCCCACCCACCCACCTGGAACATCAGAAGACACAGCAGGCTCCAGTTACTGTGAAAAAATTTGGAACTTTGCTCCCAGGTGGTGAAACTTGGACTACAGTGGATTGACTGTGTCAGTGTATAAGTATGCCCCTAAAATAGACGTGTACGGAGGATAAATAGGGCCAGTAGTAAAACCCCCTCCAACTAACTGTAAGACTTCGGTGAGTCTGAAAAGAGTGTGTGTGATCCCCTTCTACACATAGAAAACACCAGGCAGAGTGAAAATGACAAAACGAAAAAGCAAAATGCAGTCTCAAACATACAGTTCACCAGAAGCAAGTATAGGAGACATTGAAATAGAGGACCCTAAAAGTAACACACTGGGAATCTCTGAAAAGATAGCGAGTGAAATAAAAAAACAACTGCATGAGGCTATAGAGGAAATCAAATTAGAAGTACTCTCCCATGTAATGACAGAAACAACAACCTTAGTAAAGGAGTTGTTGAATGCAGCTAAAGAAGAACTAGAGAAAAAAGTACATGAACATGGGAAACTGATTGAAACTTTGAATGAACAATATAGAAAACAAGCAGAATTCATGAAACAAACTCAAAGAGACATCCAAGAAACAAAAAATTCTATTGAAAACATGCAAAACTGCATAAAGGAAGCTGAGGATAGGATTTCGGACCTTGAGGACAGGATCACAATTAGTGATCAGGAAAGGATAGAACTTTTAAAAATAACAAAGCAGCATGAAATGACAATCCAGAACCTTCATGATGATGCCAAGAGCAACAATATCAGAATAATGGGCATTAGCGAAGATACAGGAGTCCAGGCAAATGACATACGTAAAGTATTTACAGAAATAATAGCAGAAAATTTCCCAAACATAGGGAAAGAACCTGATATGCAGATAAGTGAGGCATATAGAACACCAAACAGTCACAATCAACATAAATCCACACCCAGACACATAATAATTAAGATCTCAGAAATACAGCATAAAAACAGAATATTAAAAGGTGTCAGAGAAAAGACACAACTCACCTATCAAGGAAAGCCATTAGATTCACGGCAGACTTTTCAGCACAAACCCTCAAATCAAGAAGAGCTTGGAGTGAGGTATTTCAAGCCCTGAAAGAAAGCAACCTTAAACCCAGACTGATGTACCCAGCAAAACTTTCATTCAAATTTAATGGACAAACAAGATACTTCTATGACAAAGAACAACTGAAGAAATTCATGTCCATCAAACCAACCCTAGAAAGAGTACTGAAAGACATACTAGACAGAAATAAAAATGACCACAATCCCCAAAACAACAACAGAAAGAAACCACCAGGTAGAATAAGCAATTAAATAAGAGGAAAAGCAAAAAGAAACAACTGGAACATAACATGGCAAAGTCGAGCCAGTACGTATCAGTGATATCCATAAATATAAATGGCCTTAATTCACCTATAAAAAGAAATAGATTGACAGAATGGATCAAGAGTCAGGATCACACAATATGCTGTATATAAGAAACATATCTGACCCAAAAGGAAACTGATAGATTAAAAGTCAAAGGATGAAAAACAGTATTCCATGCAACAGGAACCCAGAAAAAAGCAATGTGAACTTCAATCCTAAAATGATTAAAAGAGATAGAGAAGGTCACTACATACTTGTTGGTGGAAAAATTCAAGAGGAAGAACTATTATAAATATATATGCACCAAATACAGGAGCACCCAACTATATAAGACAGATACTAATGGACATGAAAAACCAAATACACAAGAACACAATTATAACAGGAGATCTTAACAGCCCATTGTCACAAAGAGATAGATCAACTAGACAAAAAGTCAGCAAAGAAATAACAGAACTGAATCATACCTGTGAGCAATTGGACT
>PVLA01003670.1:172567-203959 GCA_004027455.1 Hydrochoerus hydrochaeris | reverse complement strand
AGTATGTAGTGACCTTCTCTATCTCTTTTAATCATTTTAGGTTTGAAGTTCATGTTGTCTGCAAATAGAATAGCTACCCCTGCTTTTTTCTGGGTTCCTGTTGCATGGAATACTGTTTTCCATCCTTTGACTTTTAATCTATGAGTTTCCTTTTGGGTCAGATGTGTTTCTTGTATACAGCATATTGTGGGGTCCTGTTTCTTGATCCATTCTGTTAATCTATTTCCTTTTATAGGTGAATTGAGGCCATTTATATTTATGGATAGCACTGATATGTAGTGGCTTGACTTTGCCATTTATTTTCCAGTTGTTTCTTTCTGCTTTTCCTCTTATTTAATCACTCAACCTACCTGGACGTTTCTTTCTGTTGTTGATTTGGGAATTGTGGTCATTTTTATCTCTGTCTAGTATGTACTTCAGTACTCTTTCTAGGGTTCATTTGGTGGGCATGAATTTCTTCAGTTGTTCTTTATTATGTAAGTGTTTTGTTTCTCCATTAAATTTGAATGAAAGTTTTGCTGGGTACTTCAGTCTGGGTTGAAGATCGTTTTCTTTCAGGGCTTGAAATATCTCACTCCAAGCTCTTCTTGACTTGAGGGTTTGTGCTGAAAAGTCTGCCATGATTCTAATGGGCTTTCCCTGATAAGTGAGTTGTGTCTTTTCTCTGACAGCTTTTAATATTCTCTTTTTATGATGTATGTCTGAGATCTTAATTATTATGTGTCTGGGTGTGGATTTATGTTGATTGTGACTGGTGTTCTATAGGCCTCACTTATTGGCATATCAGATTCTTTCCTCATGTTTGGGAAATTTTCTGCTATTATTTCTGTAAATACTTTACATATGTCATTTGCCTGGACTCCTGTATTTTTGCTAATGCCCATTATTCTTATATTGTTGCTCTTGGCATCATCATGAAGCTTCTGGATTGTCATTTCATGCTGCTTTGTTATTTTTAAAAGTTCTACCCTTTCCTGATCACTAACTGTGATCCTGTCCTCAAGGTCCCAAATCCTATCCTCAGCTTCCTTTAGGTGGTTTTGCACACTTTCAATAGAATTTTTTGTTTCTTGGATGTGTCTTTGAGTTTGTTTCATGAATTCTGCTTGTTTTCTATATTGTTCATTCAAAGTTTCAATCAGTTTCCCATGCTCATGTACTTTTTTCTCCAGTTCTTCTTTAGTTGCATTCAACTAAAGTTGCTATTTCTATCTTTACATGGGAGCCTTCTTCTAATTTGATTTCCTCTATAGCCTGATGCAGTTGTTTTTTTTTTTATTTCACTGGCTATCTTTTCAGAGATTCCCAGTGTGTTACTTTTGGGGGCCCTCTATTTAACTGTCTCCTCTACTTGCTTCTGGTGAACTATGTGTTTGAGACTGCATTTTGTTTTTTCATTTTGTCATTTTCACTCTGCCTGGTGTTTTCTATGTGTAGGAGGCAATCACACAGATTCTTTTCAGACACACCAAACTCTTACAGTTAGTTGGAGGGGGTTTTACTACTGGCCCTATTTATCCCCTGTACACATCTATTTTAGGGGTATACTCACTACATTGATACAGTCAATCTGGTGTAGTCCAAAGTTCACCACCTGGGAGCAAAGTTCCAAATTTTCTCACACTAACTGGATCCTGCTGAGATCTTCTGCTCTTCCAGGTGGGAGGGGGGCCCATTTGTAGCGGCAGTTTTCAGTCTTGGGTGGGCCTCCTCAATGTTCCTGGTGGCAGGGCAGGCCCACAAGGGAGGTTCCTGGTAGCCTACCCATGAGGTGGGCTTGTGCTAAGTTCCCGGTGGCAGAGCAGGCCCTTGGTGGAGGTTCAGGGCAGCTTACCCTGATGCAGGCTTCTGCTGAGTTCCCTGTGGGAGGGCAGGCCCATGGGGGAGGTTCTGGGCAGCCTACCCCTGATGCAGGCTTCCGCTAAGTTCCCGTGCACCAGGATTTAAAACCCACCTTACCCACACTACTCTGTTTAGATGTATTATATTCTGTTCTAGTCATTTTTACCTGCACTAGATTTGAGGGCACACACAGAAATCCTGAAAATAACAGGATATAGCATGGTAATCATCCTTAATTTCCTATTAATTTAATTTAAAACTCTGTAAAACTACAGTTTTTTACCATGATTGAGCATAATCGAATCTGGTTTGTTGGATCGCTGTTTTGTATTGATAGATTTTATTCAAAGCTATTATGATTGATAATATCAAGTCTGAGAGTAAAGGTAACTACACTTAAGATGACAAGATCCACTAGAATATCCACTATGGTTTGTTTATTACTTGCCTTTGAAGTTTTATACTGTCTACAATATTTTATTTTTACTAATATTGTTATTTACTGCTTTACTCAATCATACTGCTATATTCAATTATGCCTGTTGATATAGACATTCTATTGAAGATAATAAGAAACAAAGTAATCATTGTAGATCACATTGTACTGTCGTTTTTATGACTTTTTGGTTTCACGTTTTTATAGGAACTTGTTTTGTCTTGCTAAGTTTTGTTTTTCCCTCTAATACAGAAAGTATAGAAATACATGCAGATATTCATGCATGCATAGCTGTCTACACTCTCAGTGTTTGACTATCTACTTTGCATGCTTTAATTTTGTAACTTGAGCAACTATTTCTAAGAGGACAATATGTAATTTTAACTAGTGATTTCTTATTGTTTATCTTTTTTTCTAGAATTCTGTATTACCTCTACCCTTTACATGCTTTTGTTTCTCTTTAAATAAAATTTAAAAAAAAGATTCTTTGGCTTGTCTTTGTTGACTATCTGTGATCATATGGCCTGCTAAATAGTCAAGAGAAATCTTTCATGTAACTTACTTCTGACTCTGTCCTAAAGTTCTCCTCCAAAGCTTCCCTTCTCATGGTATCCTTAATTTTGGGAATCCTTCAGGCTTCACTTGTTTTCTGCACAATGGCCTGAAGGTTCTCTCAGTAATAAACTGGGATAGTCAAAAAATGAGTTCATTTTGTCCTTTCTCTCTAAGAAATCAGTCTTCTTTATGCTTAATGCACAATGTTTAGAAAATTGTTGCTGTTGTTGTTTGCATATTTTAAAAAAACTAATTCTTATTTTTAGAGCAGTTTTAGATTCATTGGTAATTTGAGAAAGAAATACAGGAAATTCTCATATTCTTCATGCTCTATCCCCACAACCTGCTTCACCGTCAACATTCAGCAAATGGGTGATGCATTTGTTACATACAATGATCCCTCACTGACACACTGCTGTTTCCCACAGCCTACAGTTCACACTAAGGTTCATTTTGGTGTTACATATTCTATGAAGTTTGAATAATGTAGAATGAATGGTATGCATACAACTTGCTTTCAAATAATTTATAATATTCTATCAAATAAGTATCCAACTTTCTGTCAAAAAATTTCTTTGCCCTAAATTTCCTCTGTTCTCTGCCTGCTCATCACCCTCTCAATTTTATTTTATTTATTTTATTTTGAAGGTAATAAAACACAACAGAACAAGGCAGAACAAAGCCCACTGAGATAGTGTAGTGAAATTGGTACAGAACTTCACAACAGGTTATGGGGATAACAGTAATAGGTACCACAGTATATCTCATTTTCTTCACAATAGCTGTTCTTTCAATCAGGTATATCAAAATCAAAGAAAATACAGAACATGATAGAACTTATCAAAACAGAATACTGAATAGATCAGTACAAATCAGAACAAAGCAAAACAGTGATAAAAATATTTGTCTTCAAAGAGATGGTAGAAGGAAATCCCCATTATTTGTTATATTATATATAGTCAACCTCGCAAGAGATGCTCAGATCTCTGGCTCCCACTTGCTAAATGGATATGGGTAAATGGATGTTTGAATCTTAGCCTGCCAGCCAGTAAGCTCACAGCCCCTTACCAGGGAGGTGAGCTGGTTGCTTGCTTTCCCAGTGCCCTAAGTTCCAACATGACACAAATCTCAGGAGACACTGATGGTTCACGCCCTGGGGTGGCCCTGGCTTACCAGGCCACAGCCACTTACCAGGGTGGTGAGCTGGCTGCTTGGTTTCCCAGCACCCTAAGTTCCAACATGGCGCATATCTCAGGAGACGCTGATGGTTCTTGCCCTGAGGTGGCTGCAGCTTGCCAGGCCACAGCCACTTACCAGGATGGTGAGCTGGTTGCTTGGTTTCTCAGCTCAACTTTAGCCATGACAAAAAAACAGAACAAAACAAAACAAAACAAAACAAAATAAAAGCATTTTAACTTTCTCCAGTTTTCCTTGAACAGAATTTTGTATATCTGGGATTCCAGAATGAGTTGTTTTTCTTAGATTGGCTTTTTAAAACTTAGTAACATTCAATTAAGTTTCTTCCATATTTTTTCATTGTTTCTTAATGGTTTATTTATTTTAGCACTAAATAATATGACATTGTATGGATGTACCACAGTCCAGGATTTTTTGTGTGAACAAGTTTTTAATTTATTTGGATAAATATCAGTGAGCACAATTGCTGGATCATATAGTATGAATATTTTTGTTTATCAAGAAACTGCCAAATTTGCTATACACATTTGCATTCCTGCCAGCAGTGAATGAGAGTTGCTACTGACTCAGTCCTTGCCAGTGTTGGTCATGGACAGTACTCTTCTAATAGCTATACAATGGTATTTCATTATTGCTTATATTTGTAGCTCCCTAGTGATGTTTACTAAAATTTCATTTGCTTATTCTACCTTCTTTTGTGAAGTCAGGCATTTTGTCCATTTCTTTCTGTCAAGTTTTTCACTTTTTTATTGTTGAATTTCGAGTCCATTGTATTCTTGGAAAAAGTCTTTTTTTTTTTTTTTTATACAGTGGATTTTACCTAAAGCCTATTCACTGAATGACATTACAGTTTTTGCTTTGTTTTTTTTGTTTGTTTGTGTTATTTATATTTGAGATGGGCCTGAATAAGTTGCTAAGTTCTATCAGCAATCTAGTCTTCAATTTAAGGTACCCTTAGATGTCTTCAGCTAACACTAGCTTCTATTCTATGATTTGTTTTTACATTTGTTTTAAATGAATTGACACTCCATTGTTACAGAGCAAAAGATTTTCTTTAATGAAATTTAGCTCAATTATATTTTCTATGGGTTGTAATTTGGGATTTGTGTTCTTTCAGATTTTTCTTTATTACAATGGCAGCTAACGTGAAGCTTCTTCAAAGGACTTAGAGTAACTTCATCTTACTATAAACAAATTACTTTTTAAAATTATTTTAAATTACTTTTTTAATTCTAAAATTTTAAATTATTTTTTAATTCTAAAATTTTCTATAGATTTCTTGAATTTAAGAACATGTAGTCCTGTCTTTGACAATGCTATTTTTAGTCTTTTCAAACACTTTATTTTCTTGGTCTCACTGCAGTGGTGAATTTATTCAAGGTAATACTGAGCAGAAATGTTTCAAAGACACTGTTTCAATAAATCCTGGGGGGGAAGTTCTCAATAAATGGGATGGGAATTGGTTGCAGACTGTTTTATAAGAACTAGGCACCAATTTAAGAAAATGTCATCATTTGCTAAGAATTTCATATTAAACAACAAAAAATTTATCATATTAATTTTTTTCCTGTCTTTGAGTCTTCATTTTATATCTTGATTAATTTTGATTTTCTTTTTAATTGTAAAATATTTTTTGAAAAATAATTGAACTTTTTCTAATATGAATATTTTTTATTTTGCTGGTTTCTTATCTTGTATTTATCATATTCTTCCTTTTACTTTTTTACTTTTGACTTTTATAGGTGGTTTAATGTGGAAGTTTAACTGATCTTAAGGTTTTTTTAATGTATTATTTTACAGTTAAATAATTTTGCCTAAACAAAAAAAGTTTTAGCTTCAATGCTAAACATTTTTTACATAATTAAACTCTCATTCTATTTTATTTCACAATATTTTCAAAATTCCATGTTGATTTCTTCTTTCATGAATAGTTTTTTAAGAAAAATTAATACATAATTTTGAGCAGGTGTATGGGAGGATTCTAATTACTTGTTAGTATACCATTTCATTTTTTATTTGTTTTACTTTTTATTTATTAGTATATATTTGTAGGACAGAATGTTTATATTTCTTGTGAGGAGTTGATGCATACACATAACACATCTTAATTTCTTTTTTAATCCCTTTTTCTCCCCTTGACTCTTCCTTCCACTACCCATCTGTTGACTCCCCTTTTTTGTACATATTTGCAGCACATAATGTTTACACTCTTTGTGTGGAGTTGGTACATGTAGATAACACCTTAGTTTCTTTTTATCATGTCCTTCCCTTTTGAGAAAGATATATCTCCCTACTTCCTATAATCAACCTTTTCTTTTCTTTTTTATTTGAAGAGAAACCTTGCAATGTTTAAGCTTTTATCTGATGTATTTTACTTAAGATTACATATCAAAATACATCTATTTTCATACAAATGACTCAAGTTTATCTTTCTTTATAGCAGATAGTACTCCACTTTGTGTAAATGCTATATTTTCTTTATCCACTCACTTGTTGATGGACATATATCATTTTACTATAAATATTGCACTTTAATTTTATAGCACTTCTAGATTTACAGAAAAATTGAGTTGAAAAAATAGAGATTAACTATAGATCTTTTGCTGCCCAGATAGTTTCTCAACCATTAACATCTGTGTTGAGCTAAAAAATTGCTATTACTGTTGCTAAAGTCCATAGAGTACACTGGGATTTACTGTTTAATGTTGAAAAATCCTGAGTTTTACAATATTTTTCAACTCTAGTGTATTGTTACATTATTATAATAATGTTTTCTACAGAATAGAGTTTTAAATTTAATACATGTTCAATTTATCAATTTTTCACACTTTGTACTTTTGGTTTTATTTTTAAAGCATCAAAGATCATTATGTTAAATGAAATAAATCAGGTACAGAATAAATACACTGCATAATGTCACTTATAAATGCAACCTAAGAAAGTTTATCTCATAGAAATTTAAAGCACAGTAGTAGTAACCAGAGGTTGGGGAGTAATGGGAAGAGGCTAGGTCCACTACCAGGAAGATATTTTTTAATAGGAAGAATAAACTCTGGTGTTCTATAACACAGCACATTGAATGAGCAATAATTTACAACAATCCAAAATCTTTACAAGGCAAGTACTTGAATGTAGCAGATAAATAGCTAGTTAATGTTGCAGGCAGTTCTCAGGGTCCAGAAGAAACCTTCATAATTGTACAAAATAAGGAAAGGCATTCTAATAATTAGCTTTTTAGATGAAGAGATAAGACAGTATTGCAGCTCAGGGTAAAACTTCACAGTGTAATTTGAAAACAGTGGTCAAAACCAGATACAAACCAAAAATTAATAGGGGCATCAAAAGATATGTAAATAGGCAGGCCCTGCCTGAGTAGGGACAGCCACACCCAAGCCTCTCTCTGTGAGTCAGTACTATTCTCAGACTGCAAAGGGAGAGAACCAGGCCTCACAGAAGTTGATTCCAGCCTGGAACCCATATCATTTTCATTGTTTTCTTGGGTTGGGTTTTATTCTCTTTTGTTCTGTTTGATTATGTTAAACCTGATGGTATGAGCAGCTATTTAAAAGATAGCAAGATGTATTATGGTAGCCATGTTGAATTTACTATTAGCTTGTTTTGAAGTCCTTTATTGCATTCATTATTTTGCTTTTATTGTTTCTACTCTATTCTGTTCTGTTCAATTTTTGCTATGTCCAAAAGTATCTGTAGCTATTTTGAAGACAACAAAAGGCATTATGGTAACTATTGCTGATTTCATAAGGTTTTGAAGTCCAGCATCACTTATGCTAGTTTGTTTTAATTGGTTATATTCTGTTTTATTTTCCTTGGTTTTATCCTCTTTAAAAAAAAGAAAAAAGGAAAAAATATGTAAATACTCTGAAACCAATTCATCCTCAAGAATTCTGGGAGTCTGTAGTAAACAGCAATGGCAACAAAAGACCTACTTGACTAAGACCAAAATGTTTCAAAGGTCATTGACTTCATTGGCAAGCAGGTAGCCAGTATGCAGGAATGATTTGATTCAAGTTTATAGCTGTTGATAATTAAGACTACCCGCTGAAACTAGCAAAAGAGGACATTGAGGAAAGGTAGTCACGCCTTATACTTTTTAGTTTTGTGCATGCAACTTTCACTTTGGAATTTTATTAAAAAGTAATAAAATGGCAATCACAGAGGAAGAGCTGTCACTTAATTCTCAGTGTGGAGAAAAACAACAACAAAGCAACAGCAAAATAAAGAACAGAGTGCAAGAACTATTAGAATGTTTTAGCAGAATATCACACTTATTTCTTCAAAATGGATTTCAACATGAATCTACCATTTAGTTACACAATATTTTTAAGATTTTAAGAGTATATTCTAACCCTATTAAGTTTACTGATGATTTTTACAAAAACCCTTTTCTGTGATTTAAAAATATTTTAAGGTGCCTGCTTACAGGAAAACACCAGAGGCTCAAATTACTAGCTTGTCATGAAATACACTTGTTTTGTCACAACTTTTGTCTTGCTAATTGTCCACCAAGCATTGGGTGAAGTTTTTGGTAACTAGTTTTTACAGTTCAGCAGTTTAGATTTCCTGTGGGCTAGTGTAACAAGGAGTCCCTGGTTTTCTGCACCAAAATCTATACTGACTTGCTGCAGCCTGAGGGTTAAACATAATTAGCAGAGTCACACTTCCCAGAAGAAATTAACATACTTTAACTATGGTTTAAAATGGCTGAGCAAGAGCTTTAAAATGCAAGAGCAGAACATCTTTCAAACTTATTACAGATAGTGACATTGATTAGATTATCCTTACCAGGTTTTCTTTTACTTAGGATATATCAGAAAGGGAGGCAATCTGTGTGTGTTCTTTGAATCTGAATTTCCTTTTTACTGTTCTTTATACTACTTTATAATTCTCTTTATCTTACTCTTTGTACTACTGATACAGGGGAACAAAATTCCTAACCTACTCTACGTCTGGTATGAGAGTTCGTGTTCTCTAAAATTGAAAGATGAATTTTGGGAACAATGGAGGTTAACAGCAGAAATATTTATTGAGAGAAAGGAAGCTTCTGTCTGAGAGAAAGACAAAAAGGGTCCTGAGTGGGTTACCAAAGATTTTATATTTTGTAGGGATTTTTATAGAGTAAAATCATGAGGTGAGTTGGGTCTAAAGTGGGGAAAACTGGGAACTTGCAAGGCAGACAGTTATGAGGTGGGACAGAGGTATGGTCAACCAATAAATTTAATTGTTCAGGTAGAATTGACCAAATTAGAGATAAATGGGGAAGCCAGTCACATAGCAAGTGAGCATTCTTATGGATCAGTGACTCTCCTGGTTGGGGGTTGGGATGATGACTCCTGGTTTCTCAAAGTGATCCATACTTAATCCCTAGTGTTTATACTTAAGGATATGGTTGCATTTGTTTTGCCTTCTGTTTTGAGATCTGGCCCACAGCAAGAGGTGTGGATCATATATCATAAAATATCTGGTCTTCTGTGTCTGCTTCCTCAAGGGCCTAAATCTGACTGCCTATCATATTTCTAACTAGCTCATTGCCTGTACTACCACTACTCTCACTTTTATATACTTAACATTATCCCTTCTTACCTTACTGTTTCCACTTATAACAAAAATAACTGTATGCTGTCAGGGTTTTTGCATTTGTAAGTGTCCATATTCAGTCACATACTGTCCCTTCTGTTCAGTCACATATTGTCCCTTCTGTTTGAAATGCTCTTTCATCAATAATGTGTTGGAGTCTGAATAGCTTTTGACTGTCATTGAAGTTTGCTGTGCATAGAGATCTTCTGAAAGAATCTCTTACTTCCCCAAAGATAGAAGTTTCTTGTGTTGTATAAATCTCCATTACAGCCATTATCTTGCATCAGTTCTACTGTGGTTATGGTTGTTTGCCTACTAGAATTCAAGCTTCCACAAAGAAACAGAAAGATAATTGAGCACTTTAAAGAAGTAGCCAATGAAGGACAAAAAAAGAGGCAGAATGTTGATTCAGAAAATAAGTGGTAGACTGAGACCATTGAGAAGGCAAGTGAGGGAAGTGTTACAGGCAGCTGAGCCAGTTAGAAATATTATAGGCAGTTAGACAGGGCTAGGCCCTTGAAGAAGTTGGCACAGAGGACCAGATGTCTGATGACCTTGGAGGAGACACACATCTCTTGCAGCGGGCCAGATCTCAAAACAGAAGAAACACACCTCTTGCTGTGGGCCAGGCCTCAAGACAAATGCAAGCACACCCTTAAGTATAATCCTTAGGAATTTAACTCTGGATCATTTTATGCCCACTGCGCAAATTCCCATTTCCCCACCTTTGAGCCATCTAATCTCATGGTTTTCCTGTATAAAGAGTCCCTGAAAAAGACAGAGTCTGGGGCAACTTGCCTGGGACCCCCTTCTGTCTCTCTTCAGACAGAAGCTTTCTCTCAATAAATATACTTTACTCTTCACCTCTGTTTTTCCTAAAGTTCATTCTTCAATTTTAGAGAACATGAACTCATGGACATAGCAGGTTGGGCGTTTCATTCACCTGTATCAGAAGGACTGGGAACTGTTCAGAGGATTGGGAGAGATAGATCTCACTATCTCACTGGTAATCCTGAGAATGGTATTGAGATTATAGAAAGAAAACATGATTGGAGAAAACTGAAGTAAAAAAGTGAGGGGAGACTTTGAATAATGACAACCCATTTTAGAAATGCTGATGCTGATGAGAAGATGAGTAGCAGGAAGAGGTATTTGGTAGGAGATTCTAAGAAGGACCAAATTATTTATAAGGGAGATGATACATTTATGAGAGAGTGTCAGAGACAGACAGACAGGCAAACAGACAGAAACAGACAGGCAGACAGAGATAGTGAGACAAAGACAGAGAAGTATACTGCTTCAGAAACCATTTCTTGAGTAACCATCATGAGTGAGAACTTCTTGGAGTGTTTCACAATGCAAAATATTTAAGATCTCTCTGATTAAAGAAGCTACTTTCTGACAGGTAAGACTGAAGAATAAATGTATCAGTAAATCATAGCACATAAGAATGGTGAAAAAATCGTGTAATATATGGAAATCCAGAGTACAATAAGAGCCCTCACTGGAGCTGATAATGGTGGTAGTGAAGCAGGTTGCAACAATAAATTTGGTGGCATTGTCTTGTTGATATGGATTAGATCACTTAGCAATGTTCAAATTTATGGTCATTGTCTTACTAAAATTTTTAAAGTGACAAATATTTTTCATAACACCTCAGTTCTTTATTTTCATAAGCCCATAAAGAAAGATAATTAAATAATATTTTGTTGAGGTTCTTATTTGATATATTTTTGATGAACTGACTAAAGTAAGGAATCCTTTTGAGTTGGTATGGAAAACTTCATATTCGATAATAAATTCTGTGAAGTGAAAAACAACCAGAATATGTCAGTTATACGTTACAAAAGTTTAACTTTGCTGATAAGTCAACATTCATTCTCTATGGAAGTATTACACACTTTTAATAGTTTATTTCATTGAATTCTTCTGAATTACCATGCATCAGCTATTTTTAATCTTTTTACAATATAGTAGATTGAAGAAATGACGGTTCAGGAGATTGAAGGAAGTACCTAAAATTATAAATATGGATTAAGAAAAAGTGAGAACATGATTGCAGCTTATTTAACTACAAATTTAACAGCTTAAAATATTCTTTATCTTTTTCTCCATTCTTCATTTAATATAATAGCAACTGAAATAGATCTAAACAGAATGGAAGCTTAATCTTGATATATTTGTACTTTTCTCATTTTCACACTTTAGTTTCTTATGTAGGATAATGATAAAAATTCAATTTTCCTTGAATTCATGCAACAGTTAAGTCATTTTTATATGTGAAGAATACTTTCCTAAGATTAGAAACAAGTGACTATTCCTTTCATTACTTATTTCTGGTGGCACACACTTGCTAATTAGCTTAACAAGTTCTGTGGTCCATTTTCCTGACACAGGTCATAGTGACTCTCTAAAAATGTCAATAATTGAAATGGGAATGCTTCAAATGATGATTAAAGATAAAAATGTCACAATATACTTTATTTTCAAACAGTTGAATAATAGAATCCTATCTGCATCAATTTTCTAGTACTATTATCTTTAGGATGAATCACCTGTCATGACCCTTATAATGAAATTGGCTATTTTACTGAAAACAACTATGATTCATCTATAGTTGTTCTTACTTCACATACAGTAAAATCATCAAATATACACAATATCATCAGTCATATGCCTTGTTGTTAATAACAAAAATAAGAGAAAAATGCTGTTTATCAGGCATTTTCTATATGTCTGGGGTTGTGTGTGTGTGTGTGCATAAATTTGTGCCTACACATATTTTATTCTTATTTTCTTTTAAAAGTTTTTAGTGATCAGGGAAAATAACTTGGTATAGAATAAAATCTTGGTGTAGAAATACTTATACCTAAAGCCACAGAACTAAGTTGCATGACTAAAATACAAACCAAGGATTTTCCTTGCCATAAATATGTTCTATTTTACTTCTGCTTATCTGACAGTAATGTAAACTTAGAAATTGGTCAAAGTGAGTATTTTTATGTGTCTGTTATCAAAGAAAGATACATAAGATTAGTGATCTTCAAAGTATGTTCTGCAGATTCCAAGATCTCTCACAGAAAGTTTTTAGGATTTTAATATCAGAACAACTATCATAATAATAGCAAGACATTATTTTTCTTTCTCAGTGTACTGATATTTGTACTTATGGTGCAAATGCAATAATAGAGTAACTATTGGTTCCTTAGCATGAATCAAGTTATAATACCATTGCTTTAAAGCCAACAAAACAGAAGATGACTTTTCTGGAGAATTTCCATGATGAACCAGGTAAAATATGTTAATTGCATAAAAATAGCTTCATGAGCACATAATTTAATATTCAATGTGAGAAATGGGAAGGCATGGGAAGGCACTTCTCAATGTGATCTCAAGTACAGGGGACCTGGAATTTAAGAACTCAACTTGTTCAGGAAGTCTGCTTATAACTCAAGTTGCTTGTAAATCAAGATTTTTTCCCATAAGCAATGGAAGTACCCAGAATGCATTCTAAACCTCACAAAGCATTCCTTAACTAACCTTTTCATAATAAGGTTGTATAACATGTGTAATTTACCAGAAACACCAATAATTTTACTAGTGTATTCACCAGAGTTATAAAATGTGCTTAGTTTATCAGAAACAACAGTTTCATACTGTACTCACCACTCAAATTGACATCTTTGGTTTGCAGGAAGAGTGGATGAAATAGAAGGTGGTCATCTTTTGGAAAGAGAGTCTCCTTTCATAAGAACAGCAGGAATCTGAATCTCTGGTGTCCTTTCTCTCTTTAGAAGAGTTTGTAGCCCACTATGACCTCCTTCTGGATCATTAGGTCTCAAATTTTTCAGAACTGAAAATTGATCTAAGGTCTTCTATTTCTGTCTTTTCTTTAACATTGTTCAGATATGAACATGATATGACATGGTCATTAAACAAGTAAATGCAGTGATTGGCCTTTTGTCTGTCTGATTAGGAAATTAGGAAAGGGAAGGTTTATTTAGCTTAAAATTTTTTGGAGGTTTCAGTTCATATTCAGCTGGCTCCAGGCAGGGTGGTGTGGCTAAGTGGCAACGGTGACTGCAAACAGCAAGAGCAAAAAGGGCAAAAGAGGAAGAAGCTGCCTTTCCCTCTCTTACATTGCATGCCCCTGGGTAGGTGCAGCACTCACACTGCCAATGTCAGCATTAGACAATGAACCAATCACAAACATTAGATTCAGCTGCCTCCATGACTACACGAGGGTTGGAGTGCCACCTAGACACAAACTATAATTTGAACCTATTTTGATTTTGGAGGCAACACATTTCTCACTTAGGAATTTCACTCTGGTTCATTTAGTGAGTGACTCAGAAAGCTGCTATTTTTTTGAGTGGGACCCAGAACAGAAAAAAGCACTCTACCAGGCCCAAGTGTCTTTGCAGGTTGCTCTGCCCCTGGGCTCAAATGAGCCACCAGACCTAAAGGTAATTGAAGTGTCAGTGGCAGCTAGAGAGGTTGTCTAGAGTCTCTGACAGGGCCCCTGTAAGTGAATTGGTCATTTTGTGTCCTTTCTTCAACCAATAGCATCCTTTGAACTTTTAGTTGTTCCTTTGTTTTTATTTGCTCGATTTGCTAGCCCTAAGAGAAGATGTTGAATATTAAAATTTGAGTAGAGACATAAATTTTAAAAAAAATTGAGATTGACTTTCTAGCACATTTATCTCCCCAGTATTGTCTTTTATTTTGGTAAGTCC
Source organism: Hydrochoerus hydrochaeris (assembly GCA_004027455.1). Classification (NCBI taxonomy): domain Eukaryota; kingdom Metazoa; phylum Chordata; class Mammalia; order Rodentia; family Hydrochaeridae; genus Hydrochoerus; species Hydrochoerus hydrochaeris. The sequence goes on along the minus strand of PVLA01003670.1, from coordinate 189,598 downwards.
ATGTACTGACTCAGACATTTCTGAGATTTAGAAAGGATAATATAAAGCAAAAGAGGGAGGAGAGTAATTATATGTTTTCTGTGTGTTCCAGAAGTGCTGTAGAAATTAATATCAACATTGTAGAATGAAATTTGGAACACAAATTGTGACAAAGTAAAACAGACAGAAACTTTGGAAAGAACTTAGCTTGACCTTACTAGGTCCATATTGGGGCACAAAATCCAAATCACCTTGATGTTCTAGTGATATTGTCTCTTTTAAGAATTTCTTAACAAGAAAATCGAAAGCATCTCCAGAAAAATATTTTTCCTAAGGAAAAACTCCAGATATAGACATTTTGTTATTGCAGGATCATTCTGAACATGCTGTAATGTAATTTCTTCCTCAGCTTAGACACACTCTAATTAAAATTTATGTGGTAATCTAGTGCACTAAAGAGAAGTTTGACTTTAAAATGTAGTTCTTTTTTACTAAAATTTATTTCTTTACATTCTAGTTTGGTAAAATACAAAATATGGAGACATAACACAGTACAGTATGCAATTTTGGGATCATTAGTACTTCAAAGTGTCAAAGAATATAAAGCTTGCTAAGAGGAATCTTGTGAATCAAGAGAAATAAAATAGTACTGTCCAAAAAATTCTCAGTACAGAGTAAGTGCAGTGGACATTCATAAGAGGCAGATGGAACAATGAAAATAGAGTATGACAATAATTTTCCATAAATATGGGTTAAGTACAACTGGTAACTCAGAAGTACTCAGGATGGATTTTATAGTCCTTTATATCTTTTTCCTATTAAATCACAATCTCCTGAAAAGTTAAATGTAGGCATCTACAATCATTTTTAATGCTTTCCATCTATGATCCCAAGAATGACTAAAAATATGTGGTCAACTAGCACTGTGCTGTGACAGACCAGGCAATAAATGGCAAATCCTATTGTTAGCAAAATGTTAGTAAAACATTTTGATTTTCTGGAAAAAAAAAAAGAAAATTCTATTTTGAGCATCTGAATTGTGATTATTAAATAAGACCAAAAAAACAAAGCCCAAATAAAAAACCACACACACATGCACACAAGTCATGTTGATAAACCTTTACATTCAGCTTTATTGTCCAAATCAGTCACAATTCTGTAGTTTTGAACAATTATTTCACATAACTCTTTTCTTTAAACTTATCATTATTTTCTTTAATGGTCTTTATATCCACCTTTTGGAGGTGCTTTCAATTTCTTAAATAAATTAGAAACAGCCAGGCTTCCACATTGTTTCTATCTATTTTATACTTTACATGCTCAATTTTCTTTTAGTCAAAATATAATTTTTTTCACATGATGTCCTCTCATTCACTTACCTTGAAGAAAAAAAATTACTTCAGTAATTATTCCCTCTTTTTCATGCATCATAAAGTGGGTTTTCTCCTTCAATAATTTCTGTCAGGTTACAACATGTATTAATATTGTCTTTTTTTTTTTCTCTTGTTGCTAAGACAAAACACCTGACACCCAAAATTAAGGAAAGAAAAGTTCATTTGGCTCACAGTTTGTGGAGGTTTCAATCCATAATCAGCTGACTCCAAGGCAGGGTGGCATGAAACGGGGCAACATTTCAAGGTAGCTGAAGACAGCAAAAGCAGAAAGAGCAGAAGGGGGAGAACAAGCCTCTTCTCCTCCCATATATGGTAAGCAGCTCCCCACCACTAGGGCTAGTATAGCACTCACACAACCTCTATGCCCTCCCTCTGCACAAGCTGAGAATATTTACAAAGTAAGGATCCTGGCTCCCTGTTTAGTCTCTTAGTTAAATTTCTAAACTTTTCAAATTGATAAAGTGTGTGAACCATAACAAAGGAGTTCAGGCAGTTGACTCTGTACTGGTTAGGAACCTATAGGAGTCAAGTGACACAGGACACATTCTTATGCAATCAGCCAACTGAGAGGATCTGTTATTTACAAAGACAAGAAAATTTCAGGATTCATTATGAGCTAGTCTGTCAAAATTCAGAAAAGCAACCCAACCTGAGGCAGATGGCATCTTGTGCATAATCCACTCTCTGAAGTACTGCAATAGGTAGTCCATCCCATGTTATGTTACTTAGTGTGACATAATTTACTGAGCTAAATTTTAGAAGGGCAACTCATTACAGGATAAAGAAGGAGAGAACTTATCTGTTTTATCACCTCACATTTCTCTTATGATATTATTATCCCAGAACCTTTTAAAGCTCTTAAAAACAGAAAATGTGATTGCACTAAGGCATTCTGGAAAACTTTCCTGCACTATTGACTCCTCTCTTTCTGCTTCATTCTTTCATAAACTTTCTTCAATTATTATATGTCTGTGCTTTCATTTTTTTTTCTTTTAAAATTAAATTTTATATACATATCAAAGTAAATGTATTTTACACGTGTGGTGGATAAACTAATGGTCAACTTGAGATATCCAGCTGAACTGAATTAGTGTGGCTCTGGGTGTAGAAGGCCTACTGAGGACTGTTGAGAAGAGCATAAAAGGAGAACTGGAGGGGAAGTGGTGTGTTGTATATTCTCTTAGAAAAGCTTGTCATGATAGTTTTCCTGATATGAATTCAGCTGTTCTAATCACCAGAGGAGTTTGGGTCCTTGCTGTCTGAGAATGGCTGCCATTCTTTTCAGAGTGCTCTTTTCCTTATCTTGAGCATTACTTCCTGGCTCCATCCAGTATAGATCCCTCAGCTTGCTGGCACAGATCTTTCTTCCTGCCTGTGCAGACTTTCTGGCTTCCACCACCTACCTTTGGACCTTTCCAGTGCAGATCCTCAATACAGACTTTCACAAAACATTATCTTGTGCACTAAGCCTCCAGTTGGACTCTTGGAAGACATTTCCATGGGATTCAGGGTCTCAGTTGGATTCTTTGGGTCTCTAGTGCGTCAGATCTTTTGTACTTTTCTGTATTTGACCTTTTGAGTGAATATTATAAAATAGTCCTCTGAATTATATGTCCTGTATTAAATCTATTTCCTTGAAACCTTGACTACCACATGTGGGCTGTAAAGTAAAACACAAAACTATGGATGTGCCTGACTACTCATATCTTATTCTTTTTTTTTTTTTTGTCTAAATGGAGTACTTTAAAATTTCTCTTTTAATCTAAATAAATTACTATAAATTTCTCAGATTTGCAATACCATATTTTAACTCTCCTATTGGCATTAATACACATCAAAGCCCTTTTTCAGATTTGAAAATGAAATATTGACTGAACTACATTTCAATAATTATCCTCAGGAAAATAAAGGAATGCAAAAAATTCAATAACTCCAAAAATCAATGTAACATTAAACAACAATCTAGAATTAAATATATATTATTAAAATTTAAAATACAAAGAAAAGAACATCATATACTACCATCATATTTCCAAAGAAAATTAAATTCAGTATCTCAAAGCTACATCTCTAAATAAACTCAAGACATTAAAAAATAAATACTGAATGCTTCTTTAGAGTTGTGTGATTTAAAGATTGTTTTAATAGATTTTAAAATGTAAGCTTATTACAATGATATATTTCTAAACAAATGTTTAAGCCATGTTCATGCAAATCTTATCAAGTAGCAAGATATACTATAAAAATACAAGAACACAAGTACCTGAGATACAGATGAAACCAGGCCATATTCGGGACTGGCAACTCAGCTAACCTCCTTGTTATTTTGGATGCACTCTTGACAAAAGTGGATATGGAGTCTCATAGTAACTTTATGCACTTACATTTCTTAAAAAAGAAGAGACCTGCTTTGATCATTAAACCTTCCCATTTAATGCTCCTGTAGTTACATAGTGTATGTGAATTGTTTTGCAGAAAGCCATATTCTATACATCTATGGGTTCTAGGTTTATTTACTATGTGCATCAGTAGATAACCAGAAACATTCTTCTAAACCAGATATGCATTCTTTTTTTTTTTTTTTTGGTACCAGGAATTGAACTCACGACCTTGCACTTGCAAGGCAGGCACTTAAGCCATTGAGCTAAATCCCCAGCCTGCTAGATATGCATTTTTCTGAACATAATCTAAAAAAGGATTCAACCCACAGCAGGAAATTAATTTTGCAGAAAATCTGATTTTAGCACATTTACAAAGGGGATTTGATTATCTTTCTTTCTTAATGGGTGTGTCCCTCACTATAGTTAGTGTAATCTCTTTAATAAATTAGTTTACAGTATTTGCAAAAGTTTAGTTGCATTGAAAAGAGTTAACAGGCTCTTATATTTAAATTTATTTATATTTAAATGTAATGATAGATTTATTCTATGGGTTATTTTTAAAGCATGTAATTAATATTATGGATTATCTATTTATAATATAATTTTGAAGCAGTGATATTTTAAATAGAATATTGTAAAAGCAGGATTGCATTGATTTTACTTTATTTTTCAAGCATAAATGAATATTATTTAAGAGTAATATAAAATATGGAGGAAAATGAATTACAACATAAATATCTTCCTAATAGAAATAATATTTACTAATTTCAATCAAATGAATTGTGATCTTCATTGTCTGACATTTAAGGATTAATAAATAAAATTTTTTTTCAGTGCTTAAAATACCATATTAGCTAAAAATCAACTTGAAGTTGGAGCAAAAGAGAATGGCCAGATTACGTATTAAATCATATCTCATCATTCTGTATAACTTATTACTGAGGTGTTTTTGACCTAAAGAATTTATCAAAGAACCGAAAATGTTCTACAAGTCTTTTTTTTAGAGATCAATTTAAGCTACTATCAGCTTTGAAATACATTTTAATATGTATGTAACAGATGACAGAGTACTATAGGTATGTTACTTATGTCAGAAATTTAAGAAGGCTCAAAATAACACTCAGCAAAAATACTAATTTAATGATTTCTTCTTTTTTAAGCAAGCTTTTATCCTCAGTGTTTTTAAGCTGATATATCCTCTATTTATTAGATTTCTAACATGAATACAATTGAAAAAAACTCCCTACACAACACACACACATGCACACACTCACATACACACACACACACACTGATGTATACACACTATATTAGAAATTATAAGAACCACTTCAAATATTTACAAACACATGATGATAAGCTATTATTAGAGACAGAAAACTGGATAAGAAATAATGATGGAGCTCTAAAAGTAAGGAAACTGGGAATCCACAGTTGTGGAGAGGACAAAAGAGACATTGTATTAAGTTTTAGAGATTAAATTGAATCCTCAAAGCAAGAAATTGAGCCAGATTCAAGCTTTACCATGGGTCTGAAATTTATGTTTGTGGAGCTGTGCAGGTAGGGTCTCTCTCTCTCTTGCTATATATATATATATATATACAGTCTGGCTGTTCTAGTTTTGCTAAATAGATAACTATATATCCCTTTAAAAGAACTTCTCTTTTATTCTTTAATTAACATAAACACATTAGATATTGACAGACTAAAGTCTAACAGAAGGATATATTTATAAACAGAAAAACTGTCCTTTGAACTGAATACTTTGTCATTTTTTTCTCAGCATTCATCACATCAATAGTTGTATTTGTAGGACTCATGTTTATTTAAAATGCTTAGTCAACTGCACTCACTGAAGAATGACTAGGTAGTATTATTCACAGGGAATATGCACAAGTATCCTTGTACTAGACTCCACATTTTAGGACCATCATTTTTTTTAAATGTTTCATTTGCTGTCTCATCCTATTACTAGCAACTATTCATGAGATAGCAGACTCTCAATAAATACTGACAAATATTTAATGAAAACATTCACAAGGTCTGAGTAATAAATTATTGTTGAATAAATACCATTTCAGCCTCTCAATGTATGAACTTAATTTTCTCCTTTGTCTTAAATTATAGTGAATTTTAGCAATCTCTTTATACTAAAGTAAGCCACATTATAATCTCCTTTACATGTGCTGCTGAATTATGTGTGCTTATAATCTCAATATTTTTGTATATAACAAATAAAATATTTCATAAGATAATTATACAGTTTAAGAGTGGTATTTTCATTCTTTGAATGATTTGTCTATTTTGTCATTCCATCCTACATTGAATTGAGCAAGTTACTTTGTTACCAGAATATGTTAACTTAGTTGACCTATTTGTTAGTATATTACTAAATCTGACTGTTTTGAAATTTCTTGTATCTGTGAAAATAAGAGGATAATTACCTTCTCTATCCTTAGAACAATTTGAAATATGAAACATATTCTTTTTATATGCTTCCTAATTAATATAATTTCCCTAATGAGAACAACTTATGGTTGGCTTCAAGGTGAATTGATTTTTCTTTAAGGAAGTGTTAAAACAAAAAAGTTAAAATATTTTTTGGATTACTCACATAAATCTCTAAGGGGCTAGGGATATAGCTCAATGACACAGTGCCTTCCTGGCAAGTGTGAGGTCCTGAGTTTGATTCCTGGAAACTCCCCCTCTCCCTAAAAAAATCTCTAAGTCATTCTCCATGTATATAGGTAAACATTTACAAGATAGTAAACCTGTATCCTGGTTATGTTTGTTAATGAACATGTATTTATTACATTGATAATAAAGCATGAATATATGTGTAATGGACATCAGAAATTTTTGTAAAAATCTGAGAGCACTTTTTAAGTAATCATGCTCAATTCTATTCTTCTAATATTTTTTTATTTAAAGAAAAACAAAAGCATGTAAAGGGTAGAGGTAATACAGAATTCCAAAAAAAAAGATAAACAATAAGAAATCACTAGTTAATAAATTACATATTGTCCTCTTAGAAATAGTTGTTCAAGTTACAAAATTAAAGCATACAAAGTATATAGTCAAACAGTGAGAGTATGAACAGCTACGCATGCATGAAGCTCTACATGTATTTCTATACTTTCTGTATTAGGGGGGAAAACAAAACTTAGCAAGACAAAACAAAACAAATTCCTATAAAAACATGAAACCAAAAAGTCATATAAAACCACAGTACAAGGTGATCTATAATGATTGCTGTGTTGTTTCTTATTATCTTCAATAGAATTCTCTATATCATCAGGCATAAATGAATATAGCAGTATAATTGAATATAGCAGTACATAACAGTATTAGTAAAAATAAAGCATTGTAGACAGTATAAGACTTCAAAGGCAGGTAATAATCAAACCATAGTGGATATTCTAGTGAATCTTGTCATCTTAAGTGCAGTTGCCTATACTCTCAGACTTGATACTATCAATCATAACAGCTTTGAATAAAATCTATCAATACAAAACAGTGATCTAACAAACCAGATTCGATTACGATCAGTCGTGGTAAAACAGTGTAGGTTTTACAGAGCTTTAGATTAAGTTAATAGGAAATTAAGGATGATTACCATGCTATATCCTGTTATTTCTGGGATTGCTGTCTGTGCCCTCAAATCTAGTACAGGTAGAATGACTGGAACAGAATATAATACATCTAAGCCGAGTAGTGTGAGTAATGTGGTTTTAAATCCTGGTGCACTATTAACAATATAGCGTATCAAGGCCATCTATGTTAGTGATTCTAGTTATCCTTCTCTGCCTCATTTCTGCTATGCTATTTTTCTGCCATTATTTGTCTAGTTTTCTCCTTCATTCTACTGCCTGTCCTGTTCATTGAGGCATTTCTGCCACTGTTCCTAAAATCCTGGTATTTTTTTTCTCTCTCTCCCTCTAGAATGTCCTTCAGTATTCTCTGTAGGGTTGGATTGGTGGTCACAAACTCCCCCTGTTCCTCTTTGTCATGGAAGCATCTTGTTTCTCCATCAACTTCTAGTGACAGTTTTACAGGGTACATCAATCTGGGCTGGAGGTTATTTTCTTTCAGGGTTTGTAGCACTTCACTCCAAGCTCTTCTTGATCTGATGGTCTGTGTTGAGAAGTCAGCCGTGATTCTGAAGGGCTTACCTTTATAGGTAATCTGTTTCTTTTCTCTGACAGCTTTTAATATTCTGCTTTTATATTGAATTTCTGGCATCTTGATTATTATATGTCTGGGTGTAGATCTGTTTTGGTTGTAGGTGGCTGGAGTTCTGTATGCCTCACACAACCAACTGTCATTTTCTTGGGAAGTTTTCCTTAATTATTTCCGTAAATAGCCTTTGTAATTCACCCGTATGTATTCCTGCTTCTTCATTCACATTTCTTATTCTTAAATTGTAGATTCTCTTGTCATCTTCTAGCCTTTGTATTGTTATTGTCTGTTTCCTTGTTATTTTTAAGAGATCTTTCCTTTCATGATCACACACTGCAAACTTGTCTTCAAGTTTTGATAGTCTATCCTTAGTTTCTCTTAAGGAGTTTTGTCAGCTTTCAATGGAGTTTTTAATTTCTTGGTAGTCTCTTTGAATCTGCTTCATGTATTCCATATTTTCTTTATATTCTTCATCAAATGTTTCTCTTTTTTTGTGTTCCTCCCTTCTTTCATCTGTATCATCTTGAGAGATGCTTCCTGAGAGCATTTCTTTTATTATGCTACTCATATCTTGCTTTACCTGATTTAATATTTCAGTTTTGAGCTCGTCTACAAGGTCCTGAAGATATCTCTTAATGTCCATTGAAGCCATGTCTGATGTTGTGTGTTTGTCGCCCTCAGTCTCCCTTGTTTTTTCTTCTCCTGGATCAGTGCTCTCAGCGTTCTGGGTTGGGGGCCTCCTCCTGCCTCTCTCTCCTGTTATGGCCCTGGCTTCCTCTACACAGGTTACAGCACAGGTCCCAGCCTCCTTCCCTGTTGGCCACATTTCCTCCAAAGCATGCTTGCAAGGGAACTCCGCCTTCTCCTGCCTGCTCTTGTCACTGAGGTGCAAGCAACAGCTGTATTTGCCACTGAGGTGCAACCAATGGCTGTATTTGCCTGCCCCTCCCCACTGGGCCAGCCAAACTTCAGGTACCTTCACAAGGTCAGTACTTGCTAGGTGCAGGGAATTGATTTGGGATGGTTCATTGGGTCCCAGCCAGGGGTGCAGTCCAGTCCAAGCAAATCCCACAAGTCTGCTCTTGGGAAGGAGGAACCAACTGAATTCACTGTCACTCCCAGTTCAGGCTCCTCCTGGCCGATTCCAACATGTTGCTCATTTGGTTGTACCCTTCCCTTGGCGGCGGGGTCTCATTCCCAGCACTGACCATGGATCAATGAAAGTCCCTTCACTGGCTCTGCTCTCTGCTCTCCACTCTCCTCTGTCTGTTGGGCTCACCAACCTCTGACTTCAGCGCTGTTGTGCATCCTGTGAGTGGTGGCGGGAACAAATTTGGGTGGCTCTGCTGGCCAGCATGGATTCAAGCTGGTGCAAACTTGGTGGGTCACCACGAAAACACTGTCTACTGTAATTTTTAGCTGTTTCAGTTGTAGTCCAGAAGTATTTGATGAGCTTTTTTACATTTTAACTTCTTCCTGTGCCAAGAGGATCCATCTCCCTCTGACTGAGTCTCTCTAGGGTATTTTATTCTGGCAAATGAGTTGTTTCTCCTGGGAGGCTTTGTATTTTGTTGCTCACTGATTGGCCATGTTGTCTTCTCCCTCTCTTCTAATATTTTTTCTTAAATCTCAGTAAACAGATCAGTTTTCATGCATTATTATATTGTAAATTAATTGTCTATTAAAATCCTTAGTCAGTTGCAAAATATATATCCTTAATAAAACTGGAACTAATCACAATAAAGAAAAAAATGACAAAAATGCAATAGTAAATTAACAAAAGATTGGTAAGTTTAGTACTACATACATTAATCACAAATGTGTCCTCATGGGAGGTCTGTAACAGTTGCCCTATTTTATTTATATAATGCCTCCACTCAAATACTTTTTAGGAAACATCAAAATTTAAATGAAAAACAATTCCATTTAAAAAATGATTAGCAGTTCTTATGATGTGTATAGATGGCCCCTTAAAGTCTTATGTGGTCATGGGTGGGCTTGTTAGAGGTGAATTAACTTAGAGTGTGTGACACTAGAATTGATTCCTGGTACAATTCAGGGCACTTGATTAAGAGTGTGTGTGCTACTTGCCCTACAGACAGGTAGTTTGGACAAGATATAAGGGACAGAAAGAGGTTTGTTACTGTCCCTTTCTTGCTCACTCTACTACCTTCTGCCTGCCATGAACTGTTTTACCTTTTTAAAAAGGTGATTATAGTAATACAAAAGGAGGCAAAGTGTAAAGAGTAGAACTCAAGAAATAAATGACAGCAAAAGTAAGATATTATGGAAGGTAGATCCTCAATGAAAATTATTCTAGTGAGTCATCTGTTGCCCATGGTAAACTATGGAAAGTCTCCAATTACTGCACAGCTCTTGATAAGGAAGAACTTGTAATCTTCTGTTTTGTGTAAGTTTTATTTCAAAGACTGTAGTTACACATTGGTAACTTTCATTTCCCTTTCCATGGTGACTTCTCCCCCCAAGGACTTCAAAGGGATCACCCCACAAGGAATGCTTTGTCTGCTTGCTATAGACATTGAGAATTCGGGGAGGGGAGATCATGAACTGCTAAGATTTACAGCACCACTGTCAGCTAGCATGCTGGGAAAATGTCTATGCATCAATCCAGGAGCCAGTAGGCTCCCAGCTCTCCTGCTTGTCAGAAACAGCACCCTACTGAACACACCTCGGCTGATGCACAAATCATAGGAAAGTAGAGAATTGAGAGAATGCTTGAATGAGATGTTCGATTCAATAGAAAAGTTCTTTCCTAAATGATTTGTGTATTTTATAATTTATCATGGGTCTCAGATGAACAAAGCCCCAAACTAGGTAAGACACTTATCAAAAAAAATTTTTTTTTGCCTTTTTGAGACAGGGTCTCGCTATGCAGCTCAGGCTGGCCTTGAGCTCACTTTGTAGCCCAGGTTGGTCTCGAACTCACAATGATCCTCCTCCCTCAGCCTCCCGAGTACTGGGATTACAGGCATGAGCCACTACACCCGGCTATCAAAATGTTTTGTAGGAAAACAATTCAGGGGCCTCTCATTCTAGTACTGGTCAACTGAATGTAAAAAGAATTAGTTAATTCTATGCCCTGTTGTTGGATCTAGAAATTGCAGTACCTCAAGAGCCATTACTTTTCATTTTATATCACACATTTGGGCAACTGTAGGGTGCTTTTGACAATGACACTTTGGTTCAAGTTCTGCCTGGCCATAAAAATGTTGGAGATTGCAACATCCATTGATTTGTGAGAATTTGTTTTAGTTCTAGTTCGGGCATAAGTGGTCATGTGAGTTTACCGGGATTTAAAACCATTGTTTCTGAGCTTTCTCATTGCAAAACTCCTATCCTGGGGATTTAATGAGGATTTTGGAATATGCTTTGCATTTTCACACTTATGTGTTTAGTCAAATAAAAAAGTGTTTTTTAGATATGTAAAGGAATATTGCCACACATGCTTGCTTTGTATAATTTTCCTTTTTATTATACTAATCTTTTTCTATTTTCAGAATGTAATACTTGCTTTCTCATCTATATTCTGTAGTTCAGTGGCTTACATTGTAAATTCAGATTCCTAATTCTTGTGGATTTTAATCTGAGATCATAATCTGAGGCTGGTGGAACCCTGAATCTAAAATTTTTAACAAAATTATTGGTGATTTTAATATAAAACAGACTTTAGAATTTAAGTACTTCTCTAATAACAGTTTTCACATATATTTGTATCTAGTGCTTATCAATGTTATTACAGTCATACCATTGAATTGCATGATTTATTACTTTAATACAACATTGTAGGAAAAACACTTTACTGAATGAAAGATGCAAGGTACAATGCTATACAGATCATTTACCAGTTGATATCTACCATTTGTTCAGCTTAAAATAATAGAGTATTTCACCATATTAAAAATCTAAACAGAGGGATTAAAAGGAGAAGAGGGGTTGGAGAAAAAAGAGGATACAAAATACATCATGTGTACATACAAATTCCCTATGATGAATATGATCTTTATGTATTTCTACACTGGACAAATAAACTTAATTTTTAAAAAGCTAAAAAGAAAATTTACATATTTATGTCAATTCATATTAAATATTTGAAAAATTTAACACTTATTCATGATAAAAAATAGAAAAGATAATCAGAAAACTAGGGTTAGGGAAAACATCTTCAGCCTGTAAAAAATCTGTAAAATACTTTAGCTAAATAATAATAAAATATTATTTCCAGTGATACATGGAAAACTAAAATATTTTCATTAAACACAGTACAAAAAAGTACTTGCAAAATAAAGTCTAGTCAGTTAAATAAAGTCATGACAATAAAATACATTCTGATTTGGAAAGTAAAAAATAAAAGTTAATATTTACAAGTGACTTAATATTCTACATAGAAAATGCAAATGATCTATAAAAATTTAGAAAATGGAGTTCAGCAAGGTTGCAGCCAAGAAGGTAAACATGGAAAAATTGTTTGCATTTCTATGCCCTGCTGGTGGCAGCCAGTTCTCTCTAGCAGTGAAACCTCATTGGTGTATCTCTGGGCTCAGCACAGTATCCATCCTGCTGTTTAGGTCCCGTTATATGCTGCATTCTTTCCAGAAGCAGTTACTTCACACAACTCTGGCCAAAGAGGATTTCAAGATAGTGACAAGTGAGCATTAAACGTAGCAGGGGACCTCTCTTAGTGTGGCCTCAAGTATGATGGTACAGGAAACTGACTCTGCCTTTAGAATCCATGTGGGTCTTTTTTTCCTACAAAAGTACTTAAAACAGTGCTGTAAGATGAGCATAGCATTTTCTGTTGCAGGTGACGTCAGAGCCGCAACTGGTACTCTTCATCCATCTCGTGCATTATCCTTTCTCAGTTCCTGTCATTCGCAGCTACTACATTTTGCTGTCTTCAGTAGCTAGTGTGAGGACATGAGCCGGACTCTCTTTCCTTATGATGAAATACCCACTCCTTCGTGACCTGCACACTGTTTCTTGCTCAGACTGAAGTAGCTGAACTGGCCTACTAACTGACAATTTGACAATAATGTACTAAGAGTAATTCAGACCAATAACCTGCACTTTGCACAATTACTCCTTCATAAACTTTAAAACAGTATCTTTATCTTCTCTGATGATGATAAGGAACAATTCCTTGTCAGAACAGGGACACCCCTCCTGATCTTATTATACAAAATACCCAAAGTTCCCTGAAGAGAGCTACAACTTCATCAATGACTATTGCAAATGTTTCTTCCTTTGGGATCAGAACTTCTTTTTTTTATTTTACAGAGAATAAAACAAAAGAGGACAGAATAAAACAGATCAGAACAGAACAATGCAAGCAATACAGCACTTCACAACAAGACAAGTGGATATCAATCATAGCTACCATAGTATCTCTTTCTTTGAAATAGTTGAGCATAGCTTCACACACAATAATATCAAACATAACAAAATACAATAAAAGCATTCAAGAGAATGAAACTATTACAAGGCATTCTGAACCAAATAACAGAAAATGAATGGCTACTATCATATCTCATTTTCCATAAAAAATTTGTTTATATTAGTACACATATTAAAATCCAGTAAGACACAACATGATAGAACCAATGGTAATAAAAGAACAAAAGCATGGTAGGACTTCAAAGCAAGATGATATTAAATCAGCAATGGCTGCCATAATGTCTTATTTTCTTCAAAGTAGCTGTTCATACCATCACACATAATAAGGTCAAACAAAACAGAATAAAACCATTCCAAACAATGAATGAAAACATTACTAGTCTTCAAAGCAGTATGATTACCACAGAATCTTATGTATTCTTACCTTTTCTTACACTAGGGAGACTATGTGGTATTTATACATGTGAGTTTGATTTATTTCATTTATGAGTATGGTCTCAAGTTGCATCCATTTATTTATAAATATCTCAATGTGATCATTCTTTATAGCTGAGTAGTACTCCATTGTATAAAAGTACCACAATTTTTTTATCCATTCCTCAGTTCAAGGGCACTTAGGTTGTTTCCAAGATCTGGCTATTACAAATTGTGCTGCCTATAAACATGGGTGCACATTTATCACTGTGGCATGATGTTTTCAGTTCTTCTGGGAATATACCTAGGAGTGGAATAGCTGGGTCAAATGGGACTTCCAATCCCAGCTTTTTGAGGAATCTCCAGACTGACCTCCACAGTGGTTGCACCAGTCTACACTCCCAACAAAAGAAGAGTTCCTTTTTCCCCACAGCCTTTCCAGCATTTGTTGTTGGTAGTTTTGTTGATCCTGGCCATTCTTTCTGGGGTGAGATGGAATCTCAGTGTGGTTTTAATGTGCATTTCTCTAATGACCAATGATGATGAACATTTTTTCATGTATTTATTTGTCATTTGTATTTCTTCATCTGAGATCTGTGTGTTTATCTCGGATGCCCATTTTTGGATTGGGTCTTTGAATTTTGGGGATCTGATTTTTTAAAAATTATTTATAAGTTCTAGACAAAAGTCGTTTGTCTGAGGGACAGTTCACTCAGATTTTTTTTCCCAGTTTGTCGGTGTTCTTTTCACTCTGCTGGGGATTTCTTTGGACATGCAGAAACTCTTTAAAAAGGTGTGATCCCAGTTATTGATTCTGGGAAGTATTTCCCCATGCAGTTTGGTTCTTGTTTGAATTCTCTTTCTACCCCTATGTCTTTCAAGATTTTTACCTACTTTATCATCCAACAAATTTAGTGCCTCTGTTGGGATCAGAACTTCTAACCAGCCATTGAAAAAATTATCTTTATGTGGTTACTAAAGATGTTCCCTAGTGAGATTTACATGTGAAAATATGGTATAAATGTTTGATGCAATTCATGTAGTTCATCCCTAATAGCAATGCACAATCCTTGTCTTTAGTTTTGTTTTTTTTCCAACATGTCCTACTGTTAGGCAAAAAATTTAGACAATAGCAGACCTGGAGACAGGTGTCAGGGGAACAACAAGAAAAACAAAGATGTGATTATTTTTTGCCTTTTCTTTCTTAATCATTAGCTTTAGAATATCCACACAAGCTTGTGTTGTCAAACTTCAAGTGAATGTACCAGTTCAAGTGAATGTACCATTTTCCAGGTGTGCTGATAAGATCTTGGGCCTGAACCCAGTTGAAACCATGGGTGAGTGGTTAGAAAACCCCAGACAAACTAAATGGAGACATCTGCCCAAGGAGTCAATAGTGACTTACTTCTCTCTGAAGTGGGAAAATACAGCCCATTTTATTTGTATGTGAACAACTAATTTAAAATAAAGAAACAAGCTTCTCTGAAAGATCAACTTAGTCATATAAATATAACATATAACCTCATTTTTTAGTGCAACTATCATTTTAGCACTTGCCTAACTTTCATATTTGGAGTTGTATTCTCATTCTTGCTCTATCCCTGTCTCTCTCTTTTTGTCTCTCTCTCTGTGTCTCTCTTTGAAAATGTATCATTCAGCAAAATTTTTACCTATATTCTAGATGATCTATATGGTTCTCTGAAACCTTTCATCAAAGAGTCAAGCGTTACCTGTTTTTTGCATTATTAGTACCTTGCTGTGTTAGGACACCACTTCCTAATATTGAAACCATTTGGTGTGTAGTGATTTAAATTCATTCAGGATGCTTAGACTGAATACTTTTTAAAACAACATAAACTTATTTCTCATAGCTGAAGAGGCTGGCAAATCACACTGGTGGATTTGGCATCTGATGAGGGATCCATGCTTCATAGATAGAGACTTATTTCTGTATCTTCACATGCTGGAATAGTAATGTCTCCTTTAAGACTCCTCTGTAAGGGCTCCAACCCTATTCATAATCTTTAAGGTTACACTTTCATTACTTCATTACCTCCCAGAAGTTTCAGGTGTTGAAACTGTTTCACTGAAGACTGAGTTTTAGCATAGCAACTTTGGGATGATACACAGATGATCAAGAGCATAGCAATAGCCATCCAGTGTGGTTCCTTCCACTTAGTTACATGCATTTAAACTTCACACATTTTTATAGCTTAATAATTTTTTTGGTCCTTTGTCTGAATGTACCACAATGTATTCATTAATCTACAGAATGGCACCTGGGTTGCTTTTAATCTTTAGTAGCTATGAATAAAGCTGCTAAAAACCTCCAAGTACAGGTTCTTATGTGGATACAGTATATGGTTTCAATGCATTTTGACAAACATTGAGTGTGATTCAGGATTGTATGGTAAGAGTATGTTTAGGTTAGAAGGAAACTGCCAGCTGTCTCCAAAGCTGTTGTACTAGTATATATTCTCACCATTTGAACTATTAATTTAAATTCTCATCAGCAAATAATTTTGCCTCTGTTTTGGGCTTGGATATTATTATAGATATGTATTACTATCTTGTAGGTATTTTAAGTCATGATTCCTTAAAGAAATATGATACTGGCTATGCTTTTATATATATAATTGACATAGATATATCTTCTTTCATAAGGCATGGATTAAATCTTTGTCTTTTAAAATTGGGTTGCTTTCTTTTTTTTTAAATTTTATTTAAAGAGAAAAAAAAAAAACAAAACAGAAAAAGGGGTAGAAACAATACAGAATCTCAGGGAAAAAAAGCAGTAAGAAATCACTAGTTGATAAATTACATACTGTCTTCTTAGACCTAGATGTTAAAGTTACAAAATTAAAGCATACAAAGTGTACATTCAAACAGTGAGACTGCAAAGAAGTTCAATGATCCAGTAACAACTTAGCAACATGGTTATCAATCCTACACACTCAAACATACATGCAGCCATATCCTCTAGAGCACTTTCTTTTCTTCTTTTTACTTTTTAAGTCCATTATCTGCTTAGTTGTATCCTATTTCAGGTTGCTCAGTACCTTACTGACTTGTTTTGTTGTTGTTGTTATATACTTTTAATCACCTTATATAATTCTGTTGCCTTGTTTTTGAGTTTCTCCTCATCCATGATCCATGGATCAGCTTTTGTGGAGTTGGGAGATTTTTGGAGGTATTTTGTTACTTTCTTATCTACTTTTTTTTTTTTTTTGAAGGTAGCAAAATACACAGAACAAGACAGAGCAAACCCATGC
>PVLA01003670.1:0-172467 GCA_004027455.1 Hydrochoerus hydrochaeris | reverse complement strand
AAATGGAAGGAAATATCGGATTTTTAAAAACAGAATATTGAATAAAGCAGTACCATTAATCAAAACTGAGCAAAACAGTGATAAAAAATATTTTCCTTCAAAGAGATGGTAGAAGGAAATCCCCCTTACTTGTCAAGCTGTATACATTCATCCTCCAAAAAGATACTCAGACTGGCTAACGGGGTGGGGGGGATGGATCAATGTCTGATTCTTAGCCTGCGCACCGGCAGGGCCCTAGCTGCTTACCAGGGCAGCCCGTAGGCCGCCTGTTCTCCCAGCGCCCAAAGTTCCAACATGATGCCGAACTTAGGAGTCGCTGATAGTTCTCGCCCTGGTGTGCCAGTGGTTTGCCAGGCCACCAGCTGCTCACCAGAGCAGCGAGTAGGCCGCCTGTTCTCCAGCGCCTTAGGTTGCTTTCTTATTGTTGGAGTTTAAGAGTTCATTATAGATTATTGATAGCTGTTCTTTATCATAAGTCTTTTGAAAATATTTTCCTCTAGCTTCTAAAAGTCAGTTGGCATCTCTTGGCCCCTGCAATTTTTAATTGATTCAACATCATTAATATTTGAAATCAGAATTCTGTAGTAGTTTATCCTAAGACAGCCTCAGCTATCTAAATATAGTTTATATCCATAATGAATATTTTGTGAGGCTGGTGGCCCTTGTTCCAATTAACTTACTTTAGATTTTCCAAAGAAATGACCTTTGAGCCTTTGCACAGTGCATATTCATCTGGCAGATCTTCTAGTCATGTTCAGGTGTGCTTGCTTCTCTCAGCTTCAAATCTTTTCTTTTATCATCGGTGGTACAAACTTAGTATTAGATCTGTTTTTTTTTTTTCATACAACTAGGGGCCATTCTTATAGTGTCATAGAAATTTAAAGGATTCTAGATTTTAGGAGTATGTTCCCACATCTACAATGCTTCCTTATACATGTTTATATTTAACTCAATTAAATATATGAAGAGCTCAGTCCTATGTGTACTCCTATGATTCCTCCCAGGGAAAATCTAGGTATGTATTACAATACATTTGTGTTATACTCCTTTCTTTACATCAAGCCTGCTCTGTCCTTATTTAGATGATGCTATGATTTCTAAATCTAGTGGCCATAGCAGTGGGTAGAAAATGTCCCAAAGGAGAGCACCCATGTTGAAGAAAGACTGTGCACTGTGTTTTAGTCTAGAGGAAGTACTGGCTCTCACAAATGAGGTTTGAAGGACTGTGACTACAGGCTTCAAAGGTACACATGTCAGCTTCATTTTTCTCAACCAGAACTCTGATCTTTCCTCAGTCTGGTTGAGTGTTTATTTTGGTTTTGTTTTTCTGCTTTCTCTTCCCTCTTCTGGAAAGGGGTGAAAGGTTCTTTAGATGACACTAAAGTTTCCTTTAGGCCTTCACAATTGAGTTTCAAATTATAGTTCTTTACCTCAGGTGCTCATAATCTTTCTAGAAACCATTAACACACTTGGCTAAGGTTATATGGTACTGTTTCTTAATATTTATTTTCTCATATGTTTCAAATACCAGTCAAGTGAGTTTGTACATTTCTTTCAACTCTAAAATGGACAAATTTCCTGAATGTTTTAACATTTGGACTCCACATCCTATCAGAGGTTATCGTGCTAAAAGCTCAAAATCGTTGAAGTCTTCATAGATAGCAAAATGGATAATGAGTTAGCTCCAAAATTTTTATCACCTGCATGATTTAAATACATCTGGCAGCACCTCCACTGATTACATCCCTAAGAAGCAGACACCGGGACAGAGTTTGGTGTGCCTACAGTGAGCCCCATCCACAGAAATAAGGTAGACAATTCAGGGTTCTGCAGAGGAATTGGAATGCTGAGATTGGCTTTTCCAAATTTCACCAAACCCAGGTAAAGATATTGGAAACTTTTCTATTTTTAGCATTCAAGGATATAGTTGTAGCCAAGTGTGGTGGTGCACACATGTAATCCCAGCACTCAGGATGTTGAGGCAGGAGAATCACTCTGATTTTGAGGCCAGACTGGGCTATGTAGTCAAACCATTATCTGTCCCCCACCCCCCAAAAAAGTAGTTTTACGGTTGTTAGGATTATAGCAATGATTCTGAAGAAAATTGAGAAGTCTAACTGAAGAATCATCTTTACCTGAAAGAGTAATTTTCTACCAGAAATAAAAGTCTGTATATAGATTAGCATTTCTGTAGTGAGGAAATTGGAGTTAGACAAATTAACTTTTAAATCTTGAGATACTTCTCTGTAAACAGTTTCACTCACTCACATTCATTGGTTACTCCATTATTTTTCACTAAAATTTATGTCTCCTTTTATAAACTAAAACTAATGTTTCTAATAAGTAATAATTTCTTAGTCATAGGATTTGATGATGGAGGGCAAGTTGAATACAATATTTTTAAACAATAACAATTAAAATACTAGTACACCAATAAATTATCTCAGATAGGGCTAGTAAAGATTAAATTAATAAGTATGATTTTTTTAGTTTCACTCTTAAAGATAATCAGATCAACTCAGCAATTCTGTTACTTGAGGATGTCTCATCCTTATTACTATGGTTGTTAAAATTTTTTGTTAGGAATATACTTGTGAAGTACTTGATAAAACTATATTTATAAATCAGCTTTTATATATTTCAAAGTGACATTTTATTTAATGTTTAACAGAAGTTTTGGTCACTCTTTCCTGACTGTAATCTGCAATTGTCCCCAGTGTTCAGACCTCGATTTGTTTTCATTATAAAATCACCAATACCAGTATTCTTCACAGAGAATCCCTGGCCTATGGAAACTGGGTCAGGAATATAATTTTCTGTCAACATCAGTAGTTAAGAACCTTGTGTGAGACAGTTATAGGAAACTGGTATTATTAACATTTTTGTCCTAAAAAAACAAAATTTTTAGGAGGGAATTGCTTCTTAAGAAAGGGATAAAAATTGAAGATATTTTGTTACCTTGGTCTAAGAGAAGGGTACTCATGATAATACACTTTGGTGGTACCAGATTCTCCACAGAGGGGGTGGGCAATTTATTTAGTATAAAATACAGCTTTGGCTATGACCTCGTCCTAATATTCTGTGCTGCTTCTTGTCACCTGTGTATTGTTTCAGTGAAAGGCACATGTGTGCACTAGATGGAGGGGGTGAAAGAAGTCATGCTTCACTCCTGCATTTAACCATCAGCCATGAGTCCAGTCAGCCTGATATGATCTGGGTTAGCAGAATTGCCAGTGTGTGCAAATTTCTAAAACAGATCTTTAATTGAACATGAGAGCTTTATCATTATGCCATTTAAACTTTCATTCTGCTTCTCAGTAATAGCCTCTTGGTATGTGATTCTCTTGAAAATCACATAGTTGTTTCAGTGGATTCTTTAAATGAGAGTTGATTCACTAACCTGACAATAGTGGGGAAGTATTTTCTAGAGATATTACCTATGCACACTCAATTTGAAGGGAAGTGTTCCAATGTTACAAACCTGAATTACTTATCCACCTAAAAATACATGTTTATTTTCTCTTATTTTGAATATTATAGTCAATTGGAGCATAACCTAAGTAAATCTACATTATATGTAAGACAATCAACTGCTACCATTATTTACATTTATTTAGTTGTCTACTAATGATATTAAAGTAAGACAATAGTGCAGGCAATGCTTCCTGCCTTGGATATTTGCATTTTTTTCAATTTATTTTTGTTGTCTGCATTTTAAAAAATTTTTAAAGAGAAAAAACCAGAAAACAAGAAGCAGACAATAACAAAAGCAAAATAATAACAACAACAATAAACAATGGCAATATAGGATTTCAAAACAAGATGATAGGAATTTAGCAATAGTTGTTATATTGCATATTGTTATTCTCAAAGTAATTGCTCATGCTACCAGATACAGAGCTGCAAGATTGATCAAACATTTTCCCTTTTGAGCAGTTTCTTTCCCTTTTACTACATCTGTTGTAGCTTTTGGATCTTATTTACTCTTTCAGTTTCTTACACTAACAAGACAATATGGTGTTTACACATGCAGGTCTGATTTATTTCACTTATGAGTATGGTTTCTAGCTGTATCAATTTACTTAAAAAAGCCTTGAGTTTATCATTCTTTATGGCTGAGTAGTATATTTTATTATATAAAAATATCACATCTTTTTTATCCATTTCTCAGTTGATGGGCATTTTAGTTATTTCCAAGATTTAGCTATTACAAATTGTGCTGCTATAAACATGAGTGCACATGTATCACTGTGATATGATGTTTTCAGGTCTTCTGGGAAAATACCAGAAGGAGAATAGTTGAATAGAATATACAATCTAGTTTTTTGAGGAATCTCTATATTGATTTCCACAGTGGTTGTACCAGTCTACACTTCCACCAACAAAGGAAAAGTGTTCCTTTCCTCCCACAGACTCGTCAGCATTTGTTATTGGTTAATT
Organism: Hydrochoerus hydrochaeris; assembly: GCA_004027455.1. Lineage (NCBI taxonomy): Eukaryota > Metazoa > Chordata > Mammalia > Rodentia > Hydrochaeridae > Hydrochoerus > Hydrochoerus hydrochaeris. The sequence continues at coordinate 168,027 of PVLA01003670.1, read as the reverse complement.
TCTTGATGTTAGCCATTCTATCCAGAGTGAGATGAAATCTCAGTATTGTTTTAATTTGCATATCTCAAATTGCTAATGATGTTGGACATTTTTTCATATATTTATTTGCCATTTGTATGTCTGCACTGGAGAATTGTGTATTCATATCAGAGCCCATTTTTGGATTGGATCTTTAAATTTGGGGTGCCCAATCTTCAATTCTTTATAAATTTTAGTTAAAAACTCTTTGAGGAACAGTTGGCAAAAATATTTTCCCAATCTGTGGGTTTTCTTTTCACTCTGTTGGAGATTTCTTTCAATGTGCAAAAACTTTTCAATAAGATAAGATCCCAGTTGTTGAAGTACTTCCCATGCAGTTTGGTTTTATTCATGAATTTTTGGCCTACCCCCATATTCTCGAGATTTCTACCTACTTTGTTTTCCAGTAGGTTTAGCTTTTCTGTCTTAATATTTAAATCTTTGATCATTTTGACTTTAGTGCATGGTGATTAGCATGGGTCTAGTTTAAGTCTTTGACACATGAAAAGCCAATTTATCCAACACCACTTATTAAAGAGACTATCTTTCTTCCAGTGAACATATTTGGCTCCTTTGTCAAAGATAAGATTGTTCAGTGTGTTTGTAGTTGTGTCTGTATCTTCTGTTCTGTTCCATTGATCTTCAGGTCGGTTTTTTGTCTGCTTTTACAATAAGCTCTGGAAAGTTCACTTATATCTGTCAGAACTGATAAAAAAATTCTAATGTCTCTCTGTATTTTTGCTTATTTAGCTATTTTTAAAGCTTAATAAGATGATGAATATGTGCTTAAAAATTGCACAGACATGGTAAATCATAATTATATTTTTAGTTATCTTATGTCTTGTCATAAATCCATACTGTTAGAAATTCTGGCACTATGATTCTATGCATTGGATTGTAATTTGTTACACTTATTAGCTACTACATGAAATGCAGTAGGCAAAATAGTAAGTGAAGATATTAAGGTTATATAATAAAAGCCTCAACTTAGAGGAAGCTGGAAAAAAAAACCAAAAAAAAGACAACTCTTTAAATAGAGACAATAGAATATAAGTTGGGGGGGCTAAATTCTGACAGATCAGTACACATGTTTGAATAGGTATCAAAGAGTTCTGCTAAGTGGGTTAATAACAGATTCACAAAAGAGGTAATTTGAAACTAATTTGTAGTTTTTTTACTAATTTGTAGTAAATACAACAGAAGAAGACAGAATAAAGCCAATTGAGACAATGAAGTGAAATTGGTACAGAACTTCAGAGCAGGTTACCAGGATAACAATAATAGGTACCACAGTATATCTCATTATCTTCACAATAGGTGTCCTCTCAATCAGGTATAGAAAAATTAAACCAAATACAGAACATCATAAAACCTATCAAAATAGAGTATTGAATAGAGCAATACAATTAATCAAAACAAAGCAAAACAGTGATAATAATATTTGCCTTCAAAGAGATGGTAGAAGGAAATCCCCCATATTTGCTGTATTGCATATGGTCATCCTCCCAAGAGATGCTCAAACCTCTGGCTCCCATTTACTAATGGGGAGGAGGAGAGGGATGTTTGATTTTCAGCCAGTGCGCCAGTAGGCTCATGGCTGCCAAAGCGGGTTGCTTTGTTGCCTGGCACCCTAAGTTCCAAAATGGTGTGGATCTTGGGAGACCTTGGCTGGCTGGTTCTTTCCCTGGATTGCCTGCTATTTGCTCGAGCCATGGATGCTTACTAGGGAAGTGAGAGGGTTCCTTTGTTGTCCAGTGCCTTAAATTCTAAAATGGCATGCATCTCGGGAGATGCTGGCTGGCTGGTTCTCTCCCTTGGTCGCCTGCCATTTGTTTGTGCAATGGCTGCTTACCAGCAGGGTGAGAAAGTTGCTTTGTTGCCCAGCACCCTAAGTTCCAACATGGCACAGATCACAAGAGATGCTGGCTCGCTGGTTCTCTCCCTGGGTCACCCGCTACTTGCTGGAGCCATGGCTGCTTACCAGGGAGACCTTTCTTTTTAATATTTAAAAATAATTATTCAGAGAACAATCTTGACAGAGTTGGAGAAAGATGGCTGTTCTATAACTTTGACTTTCTAATAAGAAAATACGCGTTCTTTTGTGACTTGATAGATGCTAAATATTATGCTTCTGATATTTATCCCTGTGATGGTACATATATTTCTTTTTTTTCCTACTTAGTTATTCTCCAACAAATGATTTTAATAATGTGAGTCTACATTCTGTTGATAATGGAATATATGTTGTTTTTTTCTTTCCAAAACCTTCAGAACTATGCTACTTAGGATATTTGTGTTTATCTTTTGGTACCAGTGTGCATGCACAAGTTATTCTGCATTTAGCCAGGATCATGACAGTTAATTCTATGCTATCCTGCATGGAATCAACTATAGTTGGTATTGAGAAACTGCTTTTCATCTGTAGTAACTTACTTTTCATACTTGCCATCATGGTAGAAAATTCCTTCTACTCTATGCTTGCATGAATTTTGTTTGACTTTTAAATTTATCCACTTGTAGAATTTGATATTATCTCATTTTGATTTTATTTGCTATTATAGAGTAAATAGCAAGTTTGCTGTTTATTTAATCTATATCTTTACATTTGTTTATTCTGAAATAACTTGATTTTGAAATTTATTATTGTATTATGTGCATAATTCATAATTTTGAAAAACTTCTTTATACATTTTGATGATGATTCTTTACCATTTGCAAATATCCTATTTGGGTTTTCATATTTTCATTTTCACAGTATTTTATGATGTGTTTTAATGAAATATTTTTTTAAAAAATTCATATATTCAAATTTATCTGTACTTTTTGCTTTATTCTATGTATTTTAGGAAATTCCTAAAAAATTCCTTACATTAAGATCAAAAGATATTTTCTAGTTTGTCTAAATATTTAACAATGTTGTCACAAAAGTATGAGAAATTTGATCAATCAGCAATTTACTTTTTATATCGATTGAGGTCATGATAGTCATATGAGTATCATGTTTAATTTTTCAATATGAGTATAAAAAAGATGCTACAATTATTTATTGACTATTTCCTATTTGGCCACTAAATGACTATGACCTCCTATGATTTAAACATATCACAGTATGTCACACATGGATACACATTCCATCCTCACACTATTCTGGGATCTAAATCTCCTTTGCTCATCTATTTGCTTACCTCTACAACCAAGTACACACTGTGCTACTTAAAATGATAAAATATTTTTATCTATTAGAACAAATTTTTCTCTTGGATTGTTCATCTTCAAAAATACAATAGTACTTTATAAACTTTTGATTCTCTATGTCAATGTTTACACTGTAAAGTTGTTACATTTAAAAATAGTTATATTTTTAACTTTGCTTGGATTTTAGAATTGTGTACCACTAACCCAATATATAAATTTTTGTAAATAAGTACATATGTAAACATATGCATGGATATTATAGCTACTTTCTACTGGAGAAGCATATGCACTTGGGTGTGTTTCTAAATTTGTTGTTGCCAGGATACAGAAATTCCACTATGACTTGGAAATCCTCTTTAATCCTACCAAGTTGCTTACTCTTTGTATTAATAATAACAATGATCTTACATTCCTTTTGATTTTCTTTCCTGTGTAATGTTATATGTGTGCAATGGTATTTTTTTTTTCATATATGCTTTATCACATGTCATCTATACTGAACTTCCAGGATGTCAGCTTTGCCACCCTCCCTCCACTGGCCAGGCATAGGCTTTGTAGCAGGTCCAAATAGTTAGCTAAAGCCAAAGCTCTGAGTCAACAGTAGCTGCCAGATATTCCAAAGAAAATGAAAAACTGGCTTCAATTCTTGGTTATTCCATTGGGAATTTTCACTTGCTTGTTTTTTCTAGCCTTCAATGTATTTCTTCATATTCTTATATTTTAATAGTGGGTTTTTTTTTAAAGTTCTTTCCTTGCTTTTGATTTTTAAACTATCATTTTTGTAGTTGTGCTGCTGGAATGGATTGAGGCTTGCCTGCAATTTTAGTCTGACTTATGGCTGAGAATATTTCATTTTGCTAAGTTTTAGTTTTTTTAAGATAGGAAATATTGCAGAATATATTTGTGCTGATAGGAATTGTCTGGTATAGAATGTTACAGAAATGAGGAAAAGCAATGGAATGGCAACACATTTGCAGAATAGAATTCAGAAAAAGTGATGTACAAATCACAAGAAATGGGGTTTGTGCTTAGATGTACTGATATTGACTCTAGAAATACAAAGAATGCCAAGAATGTGTAGACCAAGATATGTGGATTGTACAGCTGATAATTGGAACATGCCTGGTATCTGTCTTTTCTTTGTCTTGGATCCTTAATCTCAGCCAGGAGATTATTATGGAATTGCATTGACTGTTCATTCTAGTAACTTTATGGTAGCATTTCTTTTTCTCTTATTATGATATTTAAAGTTAGTAATTTTTTCAGGATCCTTTTTTTGTACTTTCTCACCAATGTGGCCACCTTATTTATATATTTTTGTAGTTTTTCTGAAAAGTTAACCTGGAACTAAATGTGCACAATGTGTGTATTTATGTAGTTAACTCAAATGCACTTGTTGCTCTTCACAATGAGTTTGGGTAAACAGAAGTTTCTGTGCAGCACAGACATTAGGAGAGGCTTGTCTTGGACATACTTGACTAAGCCTTAGGGATTTTTGCTATTGTCTCTTTTTTGATTGTTTTTCAGTGTTAAAGTGGAGTTTACTCAAGTGACTGTGGAACTTGGGACGCTGTAGTTCACGTGTTTGCAGCTTGGCTGTTCCATTTATGTTATAAAATTTTAATGTGAAATTCTTTAGAATTCCAGTCAGATGTCACACTCACAAAGACATAATCCTTGAACCACACTTTAAAGCCAGATTTGTTTGACTCTGAGCCTACCCCACTCTATCCTGCTGTGCATTTCTTAAGGATTTTGGAAAATAAACCAAATGTAATCAACTGGATCCTATAAAAGAATATCTTAAACTAAATTTTGTCAATAATCCAAAGATTACAGGATGAACATCATTAATTGATGAAATCTACTTTAGTTTATAATTATCTCAAAAGGAGACCATCTGTTTTAAGAGTATAAACATAAAACATGAGGCAATGGTAATCCCTTCACTCTCATTATTTCTGAAGCTTTTAGAAAACAAGCTACACAATTTGCTGAACTTCTGCAATTCTGGTCTTAGTTTTCTTACTCTCATTTTTTTTCTTGAATGTTCTGCCAGTCTCTTAGAAGGAAAATGGCCAATTCATTCTAAATGATCTCAGTCATCACCCACTAAAGAGGTCCATATCTATTTAAGCAAGCTTAACTGGTAACTTCCATGTTGTGTAAAATATTAGAAAATATGTAGGCTCTGTAGTTTTACAACAAGGTCAAGTTGTTTATACTGGTTCATATTAACAGCATTCAATGTGTTTCCAACAGGCAATAATTAATTTGACTTCTAAAAATTTGATAAAATATTTCTTAGTCATTTATTTATTTATTTTTATCGGTACTGGGGTTCAAACTCACGACCGCGTGCTTGCAAGGCAGGTGCTTATGCCACTGAGCTAAATCCCCAGCCCCTAGTTATTTATTCTTATAAGTCAGAGGATGTGGTACTCCTTTACTGATTTTAAGCTTTATTTAAGCAAAGATCTAAGAACAAAGTAGTACTATATAAGTTCTGCCAAATGGTGGCTAAAATGCTTTTGAAAGCCAGTATGATACAGGAATTTTGGAATCTGAGATGTCCACGTGATAGGGATTCATGACAAGGTCACTCAGCAGTCATCTCAGTCATCTCAGCTACACTGCTTTTTACTTGCTTAAGTTTTAAATGTTCATTTTGTCCTAGACACTTTTTCATTTCAATTTTAGATCGCTGTAATTTCCCTGAGTATGGAAAGTCCAATTTCCTTCTTAGAGTCTCATGTGCCACAGACTTCATTAAAACAAGCTCTTTCCCCATTGAATGTGGAGAAACAGTTCATTATATTCAAAACAATCTTCCAGTTTTTACCAGATGAAACTGCTTAAATTAAGAATACAATATTTTTGATTGCTCATTATTTCTTCAGCAGAAGATTACTAATATTTTCTCTGTGCTTGTTATCTTCTGGCATCGCTGCCCTTACAAAATCGGTGTAGATACTTTCTGTAAACAGAAAAGTGCAAAGGGCAATGGCAAATGTCCTTGGGTGAGGAGGGCAATGCAGCATTCATTGCAATCTTGCATGCACCCTTAGCTCTAGGGGAAGAATTTATGTGCTATAGCTACAATGAGGGAGGCTGGCTACTCATTACTTTTTAATGTCTACTGTAGACGTGCAGGAAACCAGCCAGCTCCAACTCACAAGCTTTTCTCTGACTCTAAGAAACTGAGTGTGTATATGATGATGACATGAGTAAGGTTTGAAATATTAGTGTGAAAATACATTATTCTAATCCCAAAGAAACAGACACTGCTATTTAATACATTATTTTCTTCTCTAATTTTCTCTCTTTTTACTGTCAAAAATTGTGGGAATGAGATACACAAATAAATTTTCTTGAATTGTACATTTAATCACCATTGAACACATAATTTAAGAATCCTTTTTTCAAATATTACTTATTTGAATAATCTTCTGTCACTTTTATTCAAATATTCTTAAATCTTGTGATTTAGATTATGTGTGTCTATCCTCTTGAGGTTCACATTGTTGAAACTGAGTTTTGTCTATGAACCTGTGTTCTGAATTACAATTTATTGAAAGTGTGCAATTTTATAAAAGGCTTCTGAAATGTTATTATTAACTGGATATTAAATTCAGGTATTTTCCCATGCCACTAAACACTTTACCACTAAAATGAATCAGATAAAAGGGTAGAAATTAACTCTGTACAGAGCTGTGAAATAACAAAACCCCAGAAAATTGAGCTCTGTCTTTCAGTACACACAAAGTAAACTACTTTACCTGTTTGTAAGACTGAATAAACGTTCTGGTTCTTGAAATTTTCCATACAACTTCAAGAACCTTCAAGTCATTGGAGTAGAGAACAAAGAATTAGTACACTCAAACCACATGCTACTTACTGCAAAGAGGAAAGATTTTTTCCTAATATTTTATGCCAAATCATTAAAACTTCAAATGTTAGGGTGTATGGTATAGCACAGTATAAAATCAAACAGACCTGAAGTCTTTACTTGGGTATTTCTGTGATTTTTGTTTACATGTAAATATTAAGCCTTTGCTTGAGGCTAAACAGATAACATATATAAAACAGAAATAAAAATAGTACCTATTCCACATAGTTATAGTAAAGAATAAATGAGAAAATACTTAGCATTTTTTGTGCATTAACTGGTATGTGTGGAATACTTATTAAGTGTTCACTGTTTTAAACACAGAAAAATTTTGAGTACATTTATTTTATTACTCAGGTATGTATTCAAATTTTAATTTTAAAAAAAAATCAGAAGGAGTGCTTCAAGTAGATTGTTTCCTCCTTCTTTACCCAAATTTGACTGTAGCTTTTTTTTTTTTGCTTTTCCATTTGTTAGTACTACCAAATTCAAATAAAATGTTGATGCCTAGAATTGTGAGCTGTTGACAATAGGTTTGTTACTTAGGCATTTTAATAAATACAGACAAAGCATTTAAAATGGAACCCCATAAACCTTTGGACAGCAGTTAAAGGAATAAAGATTTCACTCTTTCATTAGCAAGTTATTGACTAAAGATGGTTAATGAGTACAAATTGAAGTCCTATTTTCCATAGACTAGTGGGTGCCACTATGCTAGTGCATCTCTGGAGTTTTCCATGGTGAAAAAATTGCCAGAAACATGTTTAATAATTTACTAGAGCCACTGTAACAAAATGCCATTTGGTGGACTAAACAACAGATATTTATTTTCTTATATTTCTGAAGGTTAGTAGTCCAGGGTCAAGATGTTGCAGCCTGGTTCTTCTGAGACCTCCTTTCTCGGTTTGCAGAGAGCTGTTTTTTGCAGTAACTCTTTCCGTATTTTCTCTGTGAATATGTTCACCTGGTGTATTTAATTTCCTCACTTTTTAAAAGATCAGTTACTCAGAATGAGGGACCCCTATGTGGTCTCATTTTACCCTAATAACCTCTCAGTGTTTTCATGTCCTGAGACACTAGCATTAAGAATTCAGCATCTGAATTTGCAGGAGACATAATTCAGCTTATGCATATACATAAAAATATTAGATGATTTTTTTTCTCTTTCTGTCTCTTTGTCTTTCTTCCTATTTTTCTTTCTTTCAATAAGACAGTATATAGCAATAAAAAATAGTAGTCTCTGAAGCTGGGCTGCCTGATTTCAATACACTTTCATCACCACTAGTCCTGCCACTCTGGTTAAGATGCTTGTGCTCTGTGTTCCTTCTGTTTCTTCAACAGAGACAATTTTAGCACTATAGTGCTGAATAGGGTAAAAAAGTTAATTTATACATTACATTTAGAACATTGTAAATATTCAGTGATTTACTGTTTATTTCATGTAAATAAAACATAATCCAAGGATGCCCCATGAAAGCAACACAGAATTAAGAAGAAACGTTTGTTTGCCACATAAAAATACAAATATTGAATGTGACTTATCCGTGGAGGATTACCTGGACCACTCCCCTTGAAAGAAGAGCAATTATCTGCATTGTGGTTAAACCTGCCCTATTTCCATGTATTGATATGTACAGAGCTGGTTAAGACTTTTACTTATCCTTCAATTGTATTCAAGCAATGTAAACAGATCTAGTTTAGGTGATGATGTGTAGTCTCTGATGCAAGGTGACAGGTCAGTGTTACCTTGACTCCCATAGCCCTTCCAAAAAATAAGTGTGAGCCATGCTTTACACTGTGGCTGGATCCAGTCTTGAGTTAAGAGCCTATGGCTTCCCAGTGTATAAAAGATTATACATTAGAGTTGAAGCACCAACCCTAAAACATTAGATACTACCTTGAACTGTGTTATGCAGATTACTCTTTCTGCATATCCTTTTTTCTGCATATTGCAGAAGTAATTTCAGGCCACCTACCTACCTTAGCTCCTGATATTCATGTATTTACTGCTATTCTCACAGTCACTCATTCCTGAGCCACTTCTGTCATTGAGAATTAATAAAACCTGGATTTGGCCTTGGGTAGAAGACTTTGTTCTGGTTAACCATCACCCTAGTTGGATTTAAGATTCCCTTGGCTCCTTACAACTATAAATACGCCTTAGTGTCTTTATCTTTATTCTCCCCATGCGTTGTACCAGAAGTGGTAGATTGGAACTTGCTAGAATTCCAGTAACTTTTCCATGGGATTACAAATATAAACTTCTCAGACCATAAAGAGGACTGGGAAGGGCTCTCTATATTATGCATATTGTGTATATATATATATATATATATATATATATATATATATATTAATTTCTAATGTATATTCTGATTTCTTTTTCTATCTCAAGTTAGCAAAAAACTAGAGTCTTTTTCATCATTTATCATTAAGTCAAATAGTGTACAATCTTATTTCTAAGACTCAAGAAAAAAACTACTTGAGTTCTTTCCTGTTAACTTGCAATAGAAAAGACTCAATAATTTTCTGTTTAGTGATTAATTTAAAAATCTCTTTTCTTACCTGTATTATATAAAATTTGAAGAAAATGTTTTCCTTGTTATGTAGTTACTATTTTAAATAATACATTGTATTGTGCTTATATTTGTGTTACTCAGAGAAATAATAGAGAATTTGAGGGTTTTTTTCTGGTGGAGGGTATCCTCAGTGCATGACAACACTAAAATAATATTCAGCCTGGTATGGTGGCACACTTGGGAGGCTGAGGCAGGAGGATTGCTGAGTTCAAGGTCAGCCTGGGCTATTGTAGTGAAACCCTGTATCAGAATAAATAATAATAAAATAGTAATATTCTATAATTAAACATTACAGAGAAAACAACTATGACAAAGGAAAATCTCATAGCTATTTATAAGCAAACACTGGGTTATGCATTTATAATACTCAGGTAAAGGTTTAAAATTCATAGAAATCAAGAGATAATCTCTTAAAATCACACATTGAAAATAGAATGTCATATCTGCTGACTATGTGAAATACAGTGCTATGCAGTGGATTACATATCTATCAGCAATTGCTTCCACTCTCTGACCCTATGAGTCTATGGAAAGTTTTCGGATCCAGCCACCATAAATACTCATGACGCCTTTCTTCAGCACACTGAGTTAAAGTCAATTGACCTGGCTTGGCCTTCATCTATACCTTGGCATAAGGTATATAAAGTACTTTTCTTACATTTCAGCCCTAAATTATGATGACAACTTCCTACCTTATACCAAGTGATTTTCATATTTTCCATGCCATTGAAATTCATTTGAAAGTGGAAAAATAATTCTATATATGAAAACTTTTCAGTTGTTTCAAACTTTGTCAGTATTACATTTGTGACAGCTTTCTAACCCTAACCAACAACCATCTTAAAGATTCATATACAAATGTGGGTGAAAGATCACTGATGATTGTGAGAAGAGGCAGAGCCGTGCTTCCCCGTCCCTGCTTATGGCCCTGCTCCGACAGGTGAATATAAAGGGTAAGATTTATGGTAGTGAAGATTAGCAAGGAAATTCATGGGCTAACAGAATTTGACTTATTTATTTAACTGAATTTGAAATGAAACATAAAGCATAGTGCAAGTGAGGGTCAGAGGAAAATTTAATAAAAGATTGGGAAGTGGAAATATTACCTGAGTTTGAATGAGTATCAAATAAACACAATATATATTTATTCAATTCACTTGGGATTGCTTTCTTAAAACAGCTTTCTTCCTCTTTTTTAAAATGGATATTATTATTATTTTCCCTTGAGAGGAAAATGGTGTTGACAGGGTATCTTTATGAGAGACATTCTGAATTTGTACTACCAAATAGGAATTTTATTGATCTTCCTAATCAATATGCTTCCCTAATTGATAGCACTTCTAAGAAGATTAGATCTAGCTATAAGTTTCCTTATCTATTAATTTATGAAGTGTTTAATACCTGGGCAGATATTGTGTGCTATTTGAAAAGCAAAAGGCTAAGGTTTATTTTCAAGAAAGAAGACAATAAACTACAGAAATTATTCACAAGTGTCAAGGATGAAAGCAAACTTTATACCAAACTACACAGAAAGGAAATATTTAAGATAGAAGCCTAAATGTCAGGTGTAATTTTTTTTTATAAAAATAATTACAAAAGGTAGTGAATGCATAAGAAGAGTAATTCATTAATAAACCATTATCTTTGTGAACAACATAGCGAATAGTTCATACTTAAGATTTCTCAGTCACATAGTGTCTTGTTTTCTCTCTCTCTCTCTCTCTCTCTCTCTCTCTCTCTCTCTCTCTCTCTTTCTCTTATTGATGAGACAAAATACCTGATGCCCAATATGAAGGAAGGAAAGGTTTATTTCTTACAGTTTTTGGAGGTTTCAGTCCATACTCAGCTGGCTCCAAGGCAGGGTGGCATGGCTGAGGGGCAGCCATTTGTGGCAGCCTGTAAGCAACAAAAGCCAAAAGGCAAGAGAGAAAAACATGCCTCCTTCCTACCCTTACCTTGTATGTCGGCTCTTCCCCTGAACTAGTACAGCACTCACATCACCAATCCCAGTGCTTGACAATGAACCAATCACAAACACTAGATTCAGCAGTGTCCATGGTTACATGATGCTTAGGGCGGGCCATCAGAACACAAACTGTAAAATTCCATTCTTGATCCCCAAAGACTCATGCACATTGTTTATACAAAAGACATTTAGTCCATCTCTATGAGTTGCCAAAGTCCTAACAGTTTCAGCATTGCTGAAAAGTCCAAGTCCCAAGTCTCCTCATGGTTGTAAGACAAACTCTTAGCTGCAAGTCCCTGTATAAATGAAAACAAAGTTAAACACTTTCAACATGCAATAGCACAAGACAAACATTCCCATTTCAAGAGGTACAAATGGGAATTCAGAGCATTGGAACCAAAGCAAGTCCAAAATCCAGCACAGCAAACATTAAGTCCTGTAATTGCATGTCCAGCATCAGAAGTAATCTGTGTCAAATTGTGAGCTAAAAGGGTTTGGGTACCACTTCTGGTGGTTTCAGCTCTCGGGGCTTCTCTTTTAGGCCCACTCTGCTCAATCCTTGCAGGCTTCCTTAGATGATCCATATTCCTTGCTTTTTTAACCTGCTGAGTTCCCAATTGTACCTCCCAGGCCTTCTGAAATCAGGGTAGAAGCTTCCTTAACCTCAGAACTCATGCATTCTCCATGCACCTAAAACCAGTGCTATGTGGATGCTGCCATGGTCTACAGACAGCTGGAGCAGTAACCAGGCTCTCCTTTCCCTTGGTTGTAGGGGTTGAGTGCCTAGATTGCTTAGTACTCTGAACATGATTGTGAGGAACAGATTCTCTATGTCCCTGCCATTCTGGAACCTGATGTGGCCATTGTCATTTTAGAACCTCGTGTGGCCTCAACTGCCATTCTGGAACATGGTGCTCTGTGGCTTTGTCCACCAAGCAGAATCTTTCAGTTTTGCAATTTTGAGGCTGCAAAGGGTGGAGACCTGCCACCACTTCCCATGATGCCTCCAGGCCATCTTTTCTATTTTCCTGTTCCTTCTCAGGAATTGAGATCTCTTCAGCTCTATCTTTGTAGTCCACAGCTTTACTGGAGCTTTCTTTCTGGTCAAACTCATGATATTTTAAATCTTCCTGTTGGACACTTTGCCTTTGATTTGCAACATAAATCTGCCTAAAAGCCCCAACAATAGCCATGTCACTGCCTCAACATTCAACTGCCTTAAAATTTCTTCTGCCAGGTTAATCAGTCTGCTATCCTTAATCTTGCTCTCATGCAGTCTCTGGACATGAACAAAATGCAGACACTTTCTGCCAAGCCATAACACAAATCATGTGGAGTCCAACCACCAATGCAGTTCTTCTTCCCAGCAGTAACCTCTTGAGTCTGTTTTTTACTGGCAGGCTTTTTATCAGACTTCTGTTTTCCTGAGCTCTGACCAGAATCTCCCATGTAGAACAGCCTAAGCTATTCCAGGGCTGTTATTTCAGGCAACATCTCCAAACCTTTCAGAAATCTTCCCACAAGCCATTTCCACAGGCTCTTGAGTCAGATATAGTGACAGCAACAACCTCACTCCATTGGTACCAAATTCTGTCTTGGTTACTTTTACTTTTCTTGTTGCTGGGACAAAATACCCAGCACCCAAAATGAACTAAGGAAAGGTTTAATTAGCTTACTTTTTTTTGAGGTTTCATTCCATACTTAGCTGGCTTCAAGACAGGGTGACATTGCAGAAGGGCAGCTCTCCCTGGTGGCCACAAGCAACAACAGCAAAAAGAGCAAAAGGGAAGGGGAAAGCACACCTCCTTCCTTCCCTTACATTGTATGCAGGCTACCCACCCTTGGGCAGGTGTAGTACTCATACCTGTCAATCCCAGGACTAGACAATGAGCCAATTATAAATACTAGATTCAACAGATAATACTGTCTGGTTCTAGATATTTTGGTAAAGAATGTTTGTAGTTAGTGTTTGAATCTCTTACATATATGTTACTATCTTTAGGCTTAAAGATTACATAGTACTTCTACTCCTCTGTAAATAATTGAAAAAATTGAAATACACTGTTTTGTTTTAATTTTTCTTAGAATTTTTGAAAACAATTAATTTTACTTTGCACGAATTCTTCACACAAGAATACAAGCATGTTTAGTTGAAAAACATACATACACATCTATATGAAATATACTTGAGTTTAATATATATATTTCTTAGAAAATACAAATATTGATGAAAAGTTGATGTGGTCTTATACTTTTTTTTTCCAGAATAGAATGGTGGGGTGTCAGTTGCAAAACTAGGAATCTCTATGCCTCCTTCTCATGAAGGCCTCATATCAGAAAAATTGACTAAAACTAACAGAAACTTTGGAAAACATGCAGACATCTACAGCTATCCAATCAACATCAAATCAGAATAAGCCATATTAAAAATGGCAGGACACACTATAATGGGTTTGTCCAACCTTGTTGTAACCCAACATGTAATGGTATGGTATTGGGTGCTAGAAGCAGAAGTTCAATTCTTAATTCCTTCCCTCAGACCAGAGAAAAAAGAGCAGATATTTTTGTAATAATTTAACCTATTGAGGGGCTGCTGGAATGCCTTGTCTTTTCATTTTCAAAATATCTCAGGCAAGGAGAAAAAACACATACTACACAGTAAAGCTATTGGGAGCTTAGAGGTTTTCAGATGCCTAGGATGAGACATTACCTGTAGAAACAAGCAATAGACCATCGAGGGTCCCAAGATACTATTGTGGGATTTTGGGGGTAATTGAGATGTTTAAAAAGAATGGAGGTCAAGTGGTCACATGCAGGTCCAGGCCTGAAAAATACACATGAAAACCTGAGAAGATCTTGCTTTGCTTGTACTAAGCAACTTAAAGCCTTGCTATAGCATACTAAAAAGCCGAGAAAGACAGGGTGACATTGATGTTTTTCTTCCCTAGCAGTTAACTTCTACAGAACAATGAGCCATCGGCTCTGAGCAGGATTTAAAATGAACTAATTCACTTTCTATGTTTATCTGTGAGTGTCCTAGGCACTATATGAATCACTGGTCCTGGCTGAGACCTGTAGTGGCCTGTGATGCCAGAGATACCTCAAAGGGCAAGATAAGACCACAGCTGAAGACACCTCGGCTCCAGCACTAATTAAGTAAATAGAGACTGCAGCTGAAAGAATTGTCACTCCTGCAGTCGCACTACTACCATAAATGTCATCCTGGAGATAAGATGGTTCTCCTAAATTGGCATAATTTACTACTTGGAGAATTCTTTGAAGTGACTCTGAAGGTCCTGCTCATTTCCCATGCTTTCATCAATTTCCCTGCCCTTTGTTTTGACCTAATAAATATGGGTGGTCCAGAGAAGTCCTCACAATCTCAAACTTGGCAGAAGAGATTTGACCCTCCTGGAGCCCTAAAATCATACCACTTGTATCATTTATTTAAGCCTTCACTGTACACTCCTTTGGGAGATTGAGGATCTAGGACAGGACCTATTGGTTGGGTATTGTGTCCTAGTGATAAAGAAAGTAGCTAAGATGCTGTCCTCTTGAATATTTGAAAATTTATTTGCTTATTTCTGTTATCAAATTGTACTTATAGAGCTATAAGAATAATTATGACAGTTATAGTCTTTGCTTCTTTGTATTGTGCAACAATTATTTAAGAAAAATTGTTCAAAATCTTATGGAAAAAATGGATACCTACTAAGAATTTACAAACAGATGAGTGGAAACAGGGAAATAAATATATCTGTGTTTTAGGTGGTCCAATGAACTCTGAATAATAAATAAGAAAACATTGTAAAAAGACATAATGCATGGTAGAAAACAGATATTAGTAGTAGTTCAGTTATGCCAGAAAGATGTGATAGCGTGTGGAAAGATTTGAATTAGGAAGTGGACTAACGTATTTGATAAATTAAATTGTGTCCCTAAGTTGTACTCTGTTAGAAAAAGAAATAGATCAGATAAAATTAACTATATAGGTAGGTTTCAGATAATGTAATAAATGATGACACAAAGTGCATTTCACCCCAGGTACCTTGGGAAATTTCATGGATGGACTAATATAATTTGAATTATTGGACTGTTGGAACAAATGAAGGTGTTTCTGTGTAAATATCTAGCTGTCCAATTATGTTACACAAATATAATTGTATATGTGCAGTGTGAATTTATGGACTAGAAAAATTAAGGTGTGTTTTATTTCAAATCCTATTAGCTATCCTACTGGACATGTCAAATATATAGATAACTGAATATAAGATTTTGGAACAAGGAGAAAAGATCTTGGCTTGAGATTAAGTATATCAATGAGATTTAAGTGTTTAGGAATAGGTATTACTGAGGGTGAAAATGTAGAGGGATCTAAGGAAAGACCTAAGATAATCTCCAAAATAATAATATGATATGTCATGCTCAAAAGTTCAAAGTATTGAATGATCTTTAAATGATGCATTGAATTTTATAGTGTTGTACATTCGGTAAAAACAAAAGCAATTATTCAAGATAAGAAATGATGTTGCCACAGTACAAAATTGAAGTTTGAAACTTTCTAGCATCATGCTATCAACACAGTCAATAAACCTTCAACATCACCCTTTGGCATACAAGTAATCTCTGAGAGACCCAAATTAGTAAAAAAAAATATGAACTGTGACCAAATCAGCAATAGGGTCAAGGCAACACTTAGTGGGGGAAATAAAAGATGCTAAAACTATACACTAAATGGTAATTGAATGACAGTTGAATAACGAGGCATAGCTAGGAAAGAAAAGATTATAGAAAATAGTGAAAAAACAGCAAAGCTAACTTTATGTGATGAAAACATTGTATTATAAACAATAGCAATAAGACATGATCCAAGAAGTTTCTTAAGGATAGAGCCAATTGTGTACAATATGTTTAAAAACACATTGTAATACCTAACTAGCAGAGAACAGAAAGTATAAGGCTAAAGAGCTCTCTTGTTTGAAGCTGAGGGAATGAATGTGGCTCAGAGAGGACAACAGGGGAATGATACTCAGAATCTAAAAGAATTTATTTATTTCATAGTTCAAACCATAATGATGATGGTTGTATAGCCACACAGATGACTAATAATCCAAACTGGAATTAAATTCTGGAATGGAACTACACATAGGAATTAAAATGAGACCTTTTAAGAAAGACATAGAAGGCACAATGCCAAGAATGAATAAGTCTGTGGTAGAGGTAGAAGGACAACATGAAGGAGAATATAATGACTATTGCGTACCAATACAATTTTATAAGCAAGATCAATAATGCAAGAGAAAGCTAATGTTCATATGTGCTTAGTAATTGGGTCAAGTTCAGGAAATTGTTACATTAAAAAGAGTATTTGGTTACAGAAATGTTCCAGTAAATGTAAATTGGCCTTTGAATAACCAAATTCCAATTATCTGGGTATACATATTTAATTCATACGTGATTTTCCAGTAGATGAAAATTACTCTAACACAATATACCAACTCTAATACAATATACCAACATTTCCCCTCACAAGGTCTGTCAGTATCCCAGTTTATCTTTTTCCCCCTTAGACCGAGTTCTCATATTTTACTGCAGGAAGTACATACACGAGTTAATAATTTTAAAAAATGGTACAATTGAAATGAGGATGGCAGTGAAACACAGGCAGGCTAAGAAATCCAGAATGATTGAAATGTTTGGAAACTGATGCTGCCAAGATCAAACTGCATCTTGGGTGGCATTTCATTTCAAAGAACATCATTGACATTGTTTTCATAGCTCCTTTTGTATACTTTTTTTTCAGGATCTCAAACCTGTCAAAACTTCCTACTTGAAACTGTATAATATGTTTCCCAACCAGAGTAAAAAAAAAAATTATCATGTCTTCTAATTTCAGTATGGTGAATCTGCTTTTATTCTCTCTGTTCACAGTGAGGTGGTATTTCCCATAACTCCAATAAATTATACTCCCTAAAATTGTTAGCAACATTCAGTTACTTAAATTTAGCAGAGTATTTTTGATCTATTGCAATTGACATTATCAACTTTTCACCTTTTTTTTTTAACTCTTTTTCTCCACATCAGTTACTGTGGTATGCATACATGTGCTTGGATGTGGGCTTCTGAGTAGCATGTGTGCAGCTAAGCATGTACATATGCATTTAGGGTCTGTGAACAAAAAAGGAAATTTCTGTTCAGTTTAAATGGCTTTGCTCAAAATTATGGGTGAAAATTTTACTGTTATCTTACTATTTTCAAACCAAATATTATCAAATATATAATTCTGTATGATCTATACTTCAGGATTTCTGTCAAATAACAAAATAAATCACATTAGAATTTCTAAAATGCCTTTAATCTAAAAAGACTTTTTACATGCATTGACAAACATTTTGACTGAGTGTATAGAAAAAAACAGTTGTCTTATATAATTTGGCATAAATTTTTAGCATGATCTCCTTTCTATATGGTGAGGATTTTGCTTTAATTACCCTGAGTCACAAAAATATTGGCCTATGTACGTAGGGTAAACATGAAAATATATGCTTCAGACTTTCTCTTGGGGTATTCTTCAAAGGGGAAAGTTTTTTTTTTTTTTAATATTTTTGCGCTGTTCTTCAAAGGAGGAATATGTAATTCTGGAGCTCCAAAATATCAACTCAAGCCTGAATATCTTGCATTCTATCCACCTTCAAGAAGTTGCCAGCTATTGCCTACTATTTAAGAGAACTCATCTTCTTTATAGCCACATAACAAAACAAAACAAAAGGAGGAAATTGTATATATAAAGCAAAATTACTGTCACCTCAGAATGTTGTGTCATCAGGGCTTGTTTCTTAAGCATGATGTAATATTAATATAGAATCTTCAGATTGATATTGGTACATGGTATTACTATTTTTATTATATTTTATATATGTATAGATTGAATTAACATCCTTATTCACATAGTCTTATTTTATGAAATAAGACTTATTAACATAGTCTTATTTTATGAAAAATACTGGATAGTTGGTTTCAGCTGGGAAGAGTAAGAAATATGTTACTTGACTTCATGTTTATCTGCATGATCCTGATGTTATGGAAGCAATTATTGGGTGGAAAACTAAAAAAAAAAAAAAAAAAAAAAAACCAATTTGAAGATTCATAAAGAAAAGGATTCATATTATTGTTATCCAGTGGAAGTTTGTATTCTTTTGAATTCCAAGTAAGCATAGAAATTATTTTAAAATCTTAGCAGTGTAAATTTTTCAAATTCTGTACATAAAATGAATCTTTCCTAAGAGTTTATACATGGATATGCTGTTACTTAGTGTGTTATATGTCTGGATTTAACAATTTTTTTTAATTTGATAACTATCTGCTCATTCTTGTTATACAATTCTTATTTTTTGAAAATTTACATATAAGGAAATTTTTTTACAAATAGTTCTCAGGCTATTTTTGTCTTTTGGATAAAATGTCTTTTGACTAATGAATTCTAACAACTGTTTGCATTATTACCATAAGTTAATTTTACACAATAAAGAAATTACAGTAAAAATAAATAGAAAATAATTTTGGACATTTTGAGTATCTTTTCCAAAATTGTTTAATAATTTGTATTTTTTAGTGCCTTAGTAGTTTATAATATAATTTTGCAAGGGGAAATTAGCTACATTTTACAAGTATATATTTTAAAAGCTTTCTATAATTATTTCCTTAGAATAAACTTTTGAAGTACATTTTTAGGATCATTTAAGTACTTGTAGTTTTATATACACACATTGCCAAAATATTTCTGGAGGGAAATGTTTTGTGTGTGAGTGTGTGTGTGTGTGTGTGTGTGCGCGCGCACATGTGTAAATTCCATAAGAAATTTATAAAATGATAGTATTTATGAGAATTTTGTCTATCGTTTGGAATGTTACTGTCATTTGTATTTGCAGTAGAAAGGAATGTGTCACCATACTAATTTTCAGGACTTAGGAGTAATAAGGTTAAATATTTTTTATGTGTTAGAAATATTGTGGCAGAAGCAACTATATATTCAAAATGACAATGTCTTATCATCCACAATAATAACAACAGCAACAGTACCCTAAAATCATAGCAGAGCAGATAGCCTCCCATAGCAATGGCTTTATTTCTAGCCACTATTGAAGCTAACTGTGGCCTTGTGGTTTTGGTTGCAGCAGATGTGAGCAGCAGAGCCTTTGAATGATGCACCTTTATGCTCCTTCTGGAGACCAATGTGGCCGGGAGCCTGATCTGGGAAAGGATCTCTGAGGATCAGAAATCACTCTGAGAATGGCTATCACATATGATATCAACACTAAACACTAAAGTGTTTTCAGCTAAGCATATTTTTTGTTACAATAAAATATTTTATTTAAGTCACTTCGTTTTGGGCTCATATTTTTTCACACAATAACTCTTAACAATGTAGACAAGGGTCTATTATAAAATTTGCATTTATATATTTTGTTTTCTCAGTGAATTTTTTTTTCTCAATGACTTTTGAATATCCTATATTAAGGAAATTTTCTATATTAAAGTTGCTAAAGTATGTCTAATAGATACATGACAAATGTTATTGGTGATTTCAAATATTGTTTTTAGAGTTATTTACTATGTATCTATATTATTTCATTTTCTGCTGACAAAAAGCAGTTTTCTCTCTGAAATCACCTCCAATTACTGGTTTATGCACTGCCCTGTTGAGAATCCT
Organism: Hydrochoerus hydrochaeris; assembly: GCA_004027455.1. Taxonomy (NCBI): domain Eukaryota; kingdom Metazoa; phylum Chordata; class Mammalia; order Rodentia; family Hydrochaeridae; genus Hydrochoerus; species Hydrochoerus hydrochaeris. Next base: position 147,670 of record PVLA01003670.1, on the reverse strand, counting down.
GAGAGCTGACTTGGTCTGGTTCCATGTCAGGAAAGCCAACTCGAGAGGACCTCCACCCTGCCTACTGCATGAGTGCTCAGGACTGAAAGTAGAGCTTTGCTCACTGGCTCCTGCAGCTCCCTGCCTCAATGATAATGACAAATAATACTGAAGTATGAATTTACAGGGAAGAAACTAACTGAAAAGTGAGAGAAAACAGGGAAGAGCTTCAGTTTCAGGAACTGAAATGGATGCAGATCTGAAGAAAAGGTCTGACCAGCCCAGTAATGAAAGATCGACAGTTGGTTTTAAGGAGTGAGCAGGGAGGCAGGCTAAGGGTGGGAAGGGGTATCTCAGGTGTGGTTTTATAACTCGGGAAATCATGATGGCTTGAGAGGCAATTTATTTGCCATGAGATGCCTGTTCTTGTATGAGAGGGGACACCAGGATACCAGTCAGGACTAATGCTTCTTCAGAGAGGTAATTTTGTCATGGGGTGTTTTGAAAAGGCTATTTTTTCTGTAACCCAAAATAATTGCAAGTTTAGGACAATAGGGGTCACTCTAGGGTGTCTGGAGCTGTACAAGGTGAAGAATGATGATTAAATGTCCTTGTAAAGACTAAAGATTTCTTTATTCTTGGTGCCCTCTGTCTTGAAGGTAGATGAGATAGATTAAGTAAATTTAGGAGTAATAAATTTATATGATAGGCACTAAGTAACATTCCTATGTGCTGGACAGACCTGGGACCTGTCCCAAAGATTTTTTTTTTCTTTACTAGTATATGATTGTAGTACATGGAGTTTACATTCATCTTGGGGAGTGGCTACATGTATATAATACAAGTTGTTTCTTTTCTTAGTCCCCTTCACCTTTATATTCTTTACCTCTAAATCCTATTTCCCCTCTTTCATGCTTTGTGCCATGACAATTCTTAACTCATGTTTTTGACTCATAATGTTTACATTCATTGAGGTCATTAGGTTCCCATGCATGGTACACCTTACCTCTGCTCCCTTCCCCTTTCTTTGGTTTTCTGGATACCTTCCCATTTGAAAGAGATCTATTTCTTCATTTCCATCTAGCCATCCTTTATTAGTCTTTTTATTTGCACTCTTCCTTAATCAAATAAGAGATAACGTGACATTTAAACTTGTTACTAATGTATTTCACTCAAAATTATATTTTCCAGATGAAGTTTTAATGTAATGAAGGAAATTAAGAAATGAAGACAGAGACATGAAGCTTCATTCTGCTTTTAGTTACCCACTGGGGAGCTATAGGTGGGTTTTACAGTTTTTCCTTAACTATAGTATTGTTTCTAATGCTAGCTCTAGAAAATACATAGCTCCTAATTTCTTCTTAAAACAAGGAAAAACATTTGTAAAAGTGTATAGAGGAACTTAAACCTAAAGATGCACTTAAAAATAGTCATAGTAGCACAATTCAAAATAGCTGAACATTGAAAGAGGACATGTCCATCAGTAGGTGAATGGATAAAGAAAATTTGGTGTCTACACACAGTAGAGTGCAACCTTAGCAAAAAGAAAGATAAACTTCAGTCATTTGTAGGAAAATGAATACCTTTTAAGGGTATAATATTAAGTAAAGTAAGTCAGACATACAAACTTAAATATCATATGATTTTTCTTATATAAGAAACCCAAATTTTAAGAGCAAGGTAAAAAAGGTAGATAATAGGAAGTAGGGGGATCAATTTTTTTAACTGGGAAGAGGGCCAAGAGGCGGTGGGAGTGAGGACAAGAAAGAAAGTTGGGACCAGAAGGAAAAAGAAAGAAAATATGAATTAATATGTGTAAATGTAGATGTACCAATTCTACAAAAAGAATATAACATTATGTACCGAAAATGTGTACTAATAAAAATTGTGAAAAAATAATATTTTTAGTATCTGGTTCTGCCCTGTGTGCCTTTTTAAGATTTTTTTCCAACTCTTTCCCAAATATCAATTTCTATAGTGCCTGTTTGAGGAAACCATGGATTATATTTGGTTACCTCTTTTAACATTTTTTTTTAAGTCTTTCTTTGGCACATGAGCCCCTGAGCATTTAAGCAGGCTTTGGAGCAGTTGTAAATACCTTTGCTCCTCGACTGAAACCTTTTGCCCCATATTTTACTCCCAGATAAAATGGCTTTTCACAGTGGGAAGACTCAACTTTTTCTTCCCTCTCTTCTCTCCAGGTGTCCCCGGCGAAGTTCTCTTCCTGTGAAGGCCTCCTCTGTATCCAAACCTTTTTCACTCTGGGTGGACTTACTCGTTCAGGCTAAAATTCCTAGTCCAAGGATTTTAGGACCCTGCTCCAGGCGCCAGGTATCAGGTTCTGCCGTAGATCCCCAATCTCCCAAAGGAGTGTACCGTGGAGGTTAAAATAAAGAGAGACGATTGTAATGATTTTATGGCATTGGTAGGGTCAAAACCCTTTAATTAAGCTCAAGGCTCTGAGGGCTAAGACAAAGGCTTCTCTGGATCAGACTATTTTTAATAGTCCAAACAAGGGGTGGAGAAACTGAGGAAGGTGCAGGCAATGAGCAGGACCTTGGAGTCACTTCAAGGAAGTCCCAAGTAATGAATGAAGTCAATTCATTAGAACTTTCTTATCATGAAGGCATGGTGGAAGTGAGACAGTAGGAGTAAAATTCCTCCAGCTGCAGTCTCTAGCTTGTTAATTGGGGTTGGAGCTGCCCTTTGAGATGTCTCTGGCCTTGTAGATCAATACAGACCTCAGCCAGGATCAGTGATTCATAGAGGTTCACTTACTGTGAATCAGCTCCCATCACCAGGCAAGGGGCCGAAGCCTAGGACAGACTCACAGATAAACATAAAAAGCCAATTAGTAAAATTTAAATCCTGCTCAGAGCCACTTAGTAGTGGTCTCCAACACAGTAGTAATTGGAAATTCATAGTAGAGTCATAGATTCAGTGAAGAAAAGAACTATAGTGTAAGCCAACTAGTTTTTAGGAGAAAACAAGGTAAGAAACAAACTGACTGAGACCTTTCTTGTGTCGGCATTAATATAAAACACTAACTTTCAGGGTCACTCATTTAAAGGAGACCATATTTGCTTTAATGAGTCTATAGTTTATTTTGTGAGGTTTTACTGAAAACAAAAGATGAATCAACTAATAATTTGTAAGGATAACAACCTGTTGTTTTCCACAAAAGAAAAGAAAGTTCTGGCAAATTGAGGCTGGGGATTTAGCTCCGTTGCATAAGTGCCTGCCTGGCAAGTATGAAGTTGTGAGTTCGATACCCAGTACAAAAAAAAAAAAAAGAAAGCTCTGGCAAACTGAGTCATTCCAAGATGACAGAATATAACCAAAGATATGTACTTGGGGAACCAGGGACAGAGCACTGCAGGAAATAGGGGTTAGGAGATACTTTTTGAATTAATCCAGCTAATGATCAAACAAATGAACAGGAAAATATGCAAATGAGCAAGTCCTAGAGGTCGACTAGTACTTACATATTGACTGTAATATGAGACTCAACAGAATAAAAAATTATTACCCTTACATGGAAAAAAATTCAATCAAAACATACTGCTTGGGAGACTGATCAAGTGTTGTATTTCACAGAAAAAAAATATAGGTTGGCCATTACAAATATGTTAATGAATTAAGGAACATCATTATTAAAGAAGTAAAAGAAAGATGATATCATTGTAAAATAGAGAATATTAATATAAAAATAGAAATTATGAAATACAGAGCCAAATAAAAAACATGGAGTTGAAAAGTACAATTGTGAAATGAAAAAATGTAATATAGGATATATATAGGATTTCTGTAGAATTTCTTTTGGAAGAGGAAATGATTAGGAAATTTGAAAATAGATAATGCTTATGTAAAATGAAGAATTTAGAAAAATAATGAAAAACTGAAAAGTTTCAGTAACTATGGCTTAATGTGGGGACTATTAATCCCAAGAAAGACATGCATAATGAAAGTATGAAAAGGAGAAGACACAAAGCAGAATGAAAAACTGAATGAATAATTACTGAAATATAGAGACCCTTTCAGAGGTCACTTCTCCCATACTCATTGCAGTCTGGGAAATTTATATTTATAATCCCATGGAAATGTTACTGGCATCCTGGCATATTAATTCCAATCTACCACCACTAGTGCAACCAGCAGCCAGAATAAAGACACTAAGACATATTTACAGCTAAGGGCAGCCAAGGGGTCCTGAGTACAGTCCAGATGAGGGTTCATGGGACAAAGGCCATAACCCAGGGCTTAATCCAGATTTTATTAATTCATGAAGAAGGGGGTGATTAGAGGATCAGTAACTGTAAGAATGGCAGAAATTATGTTAAATAGTGTGAGTAGAGCTAGCTAGGAGGTCAGAAAACACCTCTGCAATATGCAGAGAGAAGGATATGCAAAAAAACCCATCTGCATAACACAAGTAGCATTTAATGTTTAGAAGGCTGGTGCTTCAGCTCTGATGTGCAAACTGTTTTTGCCTTGGGAAGTCATAGCCTCTTTATCTCCAAGCTAAATCCAGTTGACAGCCCTGGAGCTGTGTGGTTCTGCTATCCCACTGGGTTCAATCATTTAGAAGGAGACATTGAGACAGGGAAATAGGACTGTCACTTGGCTTCAAAGATTACACATCAGTACTTCAACTAGCCCTATTTACATTGCTTAGAGCCAATTAAAGGGAAAAGGAAATAACTTATCCAGCTCTATACATATCATTATATAGAGATAGGGACAGGTTTAGCTAAAATAGATGTAATTGCTCTTTCTTCAAGGAGAGCTGTGCAGGTGGTCCTCTACACTGAAACTTCCCAAGTTTATTGAAAAATACATACAGAGCTAAAAAGTAAACCCACAAATAGACTTGTCATAGCTAAAATGTTAAAAGTCATCAGCAAGGAAAAAACTGAAACCCACAGGAGCATAATAAGTTGCCATTTACTAGGAAGTAATAATAACATCAATAGCTAGATTTTCAGTACAGACAATAAGGTCAATTCATGAAGATTATACATTCAAAAACTTCACAGAGAAAACTAAAGGCAAAACAAAACAAAACTGTTAACCAAAAATCTTAGCAAAGCTTATTTTCAAAAATGAAAGCAAAAAGTCAGTCCCAGTCATGTGCAGTGATAGTCCTCGCAATCTGTGAACTTGAGGCAGAAGCAAACAATTAAGGTCATTAATGTCACAACCGACAGAAGAGTAGAACAAGCTTCATTTTAAAACCAATCAAACAAGGAAACAAGCCAATGAAAGGCATAATTAGGTAAATGAAAACAGAGAATTTGTTGTCAGCAGAGCTGACTTACAAGAAATATTCAAGTTATTTCCTCAGGATGAGCACTAGTGACTCCAACTGATCACTTCAATCTCTCTCCCTATTTATATCTATATGTATCTATATGATTATTTAAGTAATTATATAGAGTATATATGTAATAGATTATATATAGATTACAAATATATAAATTACATATGTATATTACATACACAGATTACATGTATATATAATTAATTACAAAATGAAATACAACCAATATTTATTCTTTTACTGATTTACAAAGCAGAATATAAAATAGTATGTATTTAACATGTAGTTTGGATTATTATATAAAGGTAAACATTTGTAATATATATGTTAATATTCATTTAGACCCTTATCTCACATCATACAAATAATTTAACTCAAAATTGAGCAAACCATATGTGACAGAACTAAAACTATAAAATTCCCAGAAGAAAATATTTAGATAAATCTATTATGACCTGAAATTTGGTGAAAGATGATTAGATGTAGCATATTAGTAAAACTAAGAAAAGAAAATATAAGTGCTTTGGGAATTCATATACTCAGCATGTTTGTGCTTTAAAAAATACCACTGAGAAAGTGAAGCAGCAATCTAAAGAAAGGGAGAAAATAATTGCAGATCATGGGCCTAATATTTATATCCAGAATTTATAAACAAAACCTTTAAATCTGTAATAAATGACAAATTGCCCAATTAAAAATCATCAAATAATTTTCTCCAAAACATATCTTTATCTCTCAATGATAAAGGAATGACAAGCACATTAAACAAATGCCAAATAGATATCAGCTTTCCTGAGATCCGCACCATGTTGGAACTTGGGGCACTGGGAAAACAGGCAGCCAGCACACTGCTCTGGTAAGTGGCTGTGACCTCCCCAGCCATGGCTGCTCCAGGGCAAGAACCATATCAATGTTTCCTGAGATCCACGCCATGTTGGAACTTGGGGCGCTTGGAAAACAGGCAGCCAGCTTACCACTCTTATGGGCAGCTGCGAGCCTACTGGTGTGTGGGCTAAGAATCAAACATCCATCTCATCCCCTCATCCCCTACCCGCTAGCAAGTGTGAGCCAGAGATCTGAGCATCTCTTGCAAGTTTGACTATATGCAATATAGCAAATAAGCGGGATTTTCTTCTGCCATTTCTTTGAAGGCAAATATTTTTATCTGTTTTGCTCTGTTCTGATCAATGATACTGCTCTATTCAATATTCTGTTTTTATAATTTCAGTATTTCCTTCGATATTGCTCTACCTGATTGAAGGAACAACTATTGTGAAGAAAACCAGATGTACTATCTTACCTATTGCTGGTATCCTGGTAACCTGCTGTGAGGTTCCATACCAATTTCACTGCACTGCCTCATTTGGCTTTGTCCTGTCTTGTTCTGCTGTATTTTACTATCTTCAAAATAAATAAATAAGAAAAAATTTAAAAAAGTAAATAACAACAACAAAACAGATCAGTAAGGTACTGAGCAACATGAAACAGGATATAACTAAACAGATAATGGACTTAAAAAGTGAAAGGAGGAAAAGAAAGTGCTCTAAAGGATATAATTGCTTCTATATTTAAGTGTGTAGGATTGATAACCATGTTGCTAAATTTTTGTTGGATCTTTGAACAGAACTGTTTGTAGCCTCACTGTTTGGATGTCCACTTTGTATGCTTTAATTTTGTAACTTGAACAACTATATCCAAGAAGACAATATGTAATGTATCAACTAGTGATTTCTTACTGTTTTTTTTGAAATTCTATATTGTTTCTACCCTTTTTTCTGTTTTGTTTTCCCCTCTCTTGAAATAAAATTTTAAAAAATGCCAAATATTGGTAGTCATCAAGGAAATGCAAATTAAAACACAGTGAAATTCTACTTCACATACACTAAGATTGCTAGAATCAAAAAATAACATAAGAAGATTTGATGAGTTTATTCATGCAGCAATTGGAATAACTATACAATGCTGGTATAAGTGTAAAATATGAAACTTCTTTGGGAAGCAACATGCCATATTTCTTGAAATGATAAATATACCATATAAACCATTCTTGGGAAAACACTCAATGATGGAAACAATTGTATAAACAAAAACTTCTGCATTAATGTTGATGACACTATTATTTAATACAACCAAATGGTAGCAACAACACAGAAGTCCATCTGTTGGTGAACGGATACACCAAATATGGTATATCAATATGGTAAAATATTATTTGGCAATAAAGAACAAAATCCTGAACTTAATAAAACATGGATGAAGCTTAAAAACAACATACTAATTGAAAAATATCAATCATCAAAGATCATATGCTATATGATTTGATCAATATAAAATATCTAGAAGAAATTTAGAGACATAATCTAGATTTGAGTTTACTTAGGGCTGAAGGATATGTTGTCTCTTTAAAAAATGAATCTAGCTGGATAAAAATTATTTACCAAGTGTTTTAATTCTGCAATAGTTAAGTGTATTCCCAGTGTTATGTAAAAGATCTCTAGAAAATTTTTATTCTCTAGCTCCATGACTGTTGGATAACTCACTTTCCACAAAATCATCACAACTTCTATTCCACTTTTCTGATTTCAAAAGTATGAGTACTTTAAATGCTTCTTATAAGTGGAATCATATTCTTTAAACTGATGAAAATGTTTTACAGTTTCTTGTAGTAATGACTCCTCATACCTTGAAAACACTAAGCATGTCATTAGTACCATTTCTGAATTAAATAATTTACTCATGGAATAAGGTGAATACTGGCTTTGTGTACCAGAAATATCTAAGAAAATATATTTATCCTATGGCAAAAGAGCTCAATTATTTGCTAAGTATATATCTAGTTTGTTTCTAAAGGTGAAGATTAATTTTCTTTGAAATCCCTTCATTGTCTATAAACTTCTTCTATGACATTTTGTTAGAACTTTGAAAACACAAATGTGTTATTCAGTACACTGGTGGCAACTGAAGTCATTTAATAAAATTTATATTGTATTTGCTATGGATGACAAAATTGAAGTTCTGCATCAAACCGCCAGGACTAAAGATATGGTGGGACTATATTGAGGCATTTAATAAGATTTATTTATTTATCCCTTTTTCTTTCCTTAAATATTTTATTTATGTTGTTAGGGATTTATTTTTTGTTTGCTTTTTTCCAACCATTAGGAAAGTGGTTGAGGAGTACTGAATCCATCACCACTACTTGAATGACACAGATAGGATTTCAGATTTACATCTCCAGGTAGCAAGAGTCCCATCTAAATGCCACAATCAAACAAGCCTTCGTCTATTTCTTCCTACTGAACACAGCAATGCCCATTGGTATCTCTAAGTGTAATCTTATCTTAGGTCAGTATTTGTCCAAGTAAAGCAGCTGTTTGCAATTGAATGCTCTTCTTTTTTGTCTTATAAACTGACCTGTATCTTTATATTTCATTCCACATCTAATCAAAGTGAGAGCAGCCAACACAGGTGCCTTTCTTAATCCTGCAACATAACGCACTGCAACATAGCAACCTGGCTCTTCAAGAAATTTGGTTAGTAAGTGGTTCAGCCAATCATCTACTACCTGATTTGGGGGTGGAACTCCATCATCGAAAGGCAAGGCCAATCTAACACATGGATTCCTTCTTTTCAAACTAGAGCTTTATCATATGCAGCATCACAAATATGAACCAAAGTTATCACTCCAAGCTAAATCCATTTGACAGCCCTGTCTCACTATGCAGTTCAGCCTGGCCTTGAGCTCATTTTGTAGCCCAGGCTGGTCTCAAACTCATAGTGATCCTCCTGCCTCAGCCTCCCAAGTGCTGGGATTACAGGTGTTTGCCACCATGCTTAGCAGGTACATTTATTTATGTAAAGAAACATTCAAAAATGAAAACTTGAGGCATTAGTGCCAGTATATAACTAGAATTCTTTAAATATCAATTGAGGAAAAATGTTTTGCCATACTTGTATAGGGAAAGAAAAAAATTGCCAGAAGAAAATACATTTCCCCTATGTACAAAAACCAAATTGTATTGAAAAAATAAACACTTAAAAAATGATTCAAATTGGGAAAATACATTAAGAATGAACATAGGTACTATCTCATTCATTGAAACTATTTTTAAATTAAGGTATTTAATTAAAGATTTTATATATTTAAAACCCAGCACTGAAGCCAGGATATGTTGTTCTTGGAAACTTCAACTGATTAAAACAATATCTGGCAAATATTTATTGACTTTTACCACCACTCTATTAATAATCATAGATGTTGAGCCTATGGTTTTTTTTCCATTTATTTATTTATTTATTAATTTGGGTACTGAGTATTGAACCCAGGCAGGGATCAAACTTGCTACATTCCTGCCTCAATCCCTGGTTGGTTTCTGGGTTTACAGATTTAAACAACCTTGCCTGGTTTTTCATTTGTTTTACAACATATTTTAGTCATAAGCTTTTAATGATATATAATATTCCCAGTATTTGAGATAAACTAAGATAAACTAGACAATGAGAAAGAAAAAGAAAATCCAGGTTTGGTTCCTCATTTCTTAGATAAAAATTCTGAAATCTCTACAGATAACAATTTAGAGCTGTTGCACTCTTCCAAGGGTTAGTTGTTTCCAGCCTTTCAGGTGATCCTTTAATCACTTTGGGTCAGTTATTTCTATACAGAAAACCTAGGATGCCTGAGAGATTCAGAAGAACCTTGTGCCTCTTACTGGCCTTCTGCACTCTGATTTTTTCCCCTTCATTTTTATATCATATATTAGATAAAGAAAAAGAATCTATTTATTTATAAAAATTGTTGAAACATAGTTGTACAGGGTTTCTTATGGGTATTGATTTATTATTAGTAGTGTTCTGATTATTTTGCAACAAGTCCTAGTGAAATATTTAGCTATAGAATTTTACTTTTCTTTGCCTTTTGGTGACCTCATTTGAATAATTACAGCATATGGTCCCTCTGAGTATGAAAAGTGAGCATGGAATTTAATTGTTTTAGAATATGCCAAAAGCAAGTATAATGAAGACTCTTCACAGTGTTTTCTAATGAACAAAATGATAATTTACCAGATGTTCCAAATTTGCAATAATTAGAACCATAAAATCTCTCCCATAGAATAAGAAAAAATATAAAAATTTATATTTCATGCACTTGAGTAATGATTTCTGAACCCAAATTAATTTATCAGGCTCTTTATTAAAAACCTACAGTGTCACATAACTCCAATTTTGATTACGAGTCACAAAGTATGATAGTATGTTATAGCAATATGGGTTCTCAAAAGTCAAAAGACAGATGAGACTATAATTTTAGAAGCAATAGTAAACTGTACAATATTTTGAGTAGTCATATCCTCAAAAGCTTATGTAAAAGGCTGTTGTATGATACTCTGTTGTTTCTCATAGCTAAAATGAGTTGAATAGAGATAAATTTGAATTAATACTAAAATAGTGAAATAATTTTATGAACCCATATGTGTATTTTAAAATTGAATGCATTTGAAAATGGAACATCTAGCTGGAGATTAAGCTCAGTGGCACAAGCACCTGCCTAGCAAGTGCCAGATTGTGAGTTTGAGTCCCAGTACAAAAAAAAAAGGAGCATCTAATAGTTTTATAGTAAAATTATAGGTTAAAAGGTGAAAAAATCTTGTACTCATTACTATCACAATGCTTTCTACTTCAATATTATTTTTATATCTCTTTTCCTAAAAAATATAAAAGTCACTATGAATTACAGAAATGAATACTAAAATTAAAACTCTGATTGTATATAAAATAGTATCTTTTGCTTTGAATATACACAAGCAATCCAAACGATTTTATTTCATTTATACACAAATAAGTTAAAAATGAAGGTAACCATGACAATAATATTAAAACACAAAATTTGGCTTTAAAGCAGGTTTGCAAAGGAAAGTAAATGTACTAGATAATATTAATTTAAAGCAACCAAAGTAATTAACAATAACAAATGAGAATGAAGCAAAGAAATAAATGAAGGATGAAGGAGTTGAAACAAAACATGGCTTGAAATCTTAAGTATTTTTAGGGGCAGTTGATAAATTAGTCACTGATATGTATTTAGTTATCATTTCCTTTGTTCTTCAGTTTTATTCTACTGTAATCTCAAAATATTATATTGCTATATTTCCTTTTTGAAATTTTCAGAGAGCCTAATTTATTTTTAGTTTTTTATATGAGAGAAACATACAGGTACAAGAAAATGTAAGCTGAGAACTTTATGTTTGACTTCTCAAATCTGTTCTTCCCTAGGGTATGAACCCGGGCCAAACTGGATAAGAACAGATGGGTGAATTCAGTGTCCATTTGGTAGAAATTTCAGGCTTACTTAATCTTCAGATTATTATCAGAAGTGTTCATTTTGCTCTAAGAGTGGTTCTAACTCAGCAGCTAGAAAAATAAAAATAAAAGATGATCAAATGTTACTTTGGGCTAAAAAAAGTTAAAAGAAAAAAGAAGAATTCTTCACAATATTATCAGAGTCACTTGTGTAAGATTCATTTTAGTTCAGATGTCTTATTGCTTAAACATGTAGAAATTGAGGGTAGGTAACAAGAGGATATGGGTATATAGTTTATTTCCCCAAAATACTTTTTTATTTTGAAATTCTTTTTGATGGATCAGAAGTTTTTTCAGACTATAAGCAAATCTCAGAATTATTGGCTCAGTTCAGAAATATACTATGCTTCATATTCTTCACGTAGTGGATTTACAAACAGGACAAACTGAAATCATTAAGTATAATTCATAAAAGTATCTAATGAGTCATAGAGAAAAGCAAAGTTATCTGTGGTTAAAAATTACTTAATTATATGTTTTCCTCAATTGTGGGAGATAATTTCCAATTTAAAGTTTTGTATTAGATATCTTATTTTCAATCTTAACACCTGTCAGATAGCACTTTACAGCACAACAGAAAAAAATTAAAATTTATTAGTTCAAAATAAATGTCCAATTCATTCTGCTTACAGCACATTGTTTATGTAGCATATATAAAAAGACTATCTTTAACTTAATTACACAACACCTTCTGTACACATACAAATCTTTGTAATACATATGGCCCAATAACACATGAAAGTGAATCATATTCTCTACTGAAGTTTGTATATTTCTACAGTATTTAATAATCACAAATTAGAATTAAAATTTGAATAATTTATAAATCCACCTTTTTTCTGACAATAAAATTATATATTAATTCAAAATAAAATATTCTGTTAAAAATTTTCCATTTAATCCTTTTACCTTTGTAAGTTGACCAAGCATTTATTTGTTGTGAATAGTTTAAAATAAATCTTTATAAATAGGGAATGTTAGTTTTAAAATTATTATTACATTACTATATTTCACCTAAAGACAGACGTGTGGATGGGCAATGGCCTATTTATCAGATTAAATTTTACTTTTACCAGTTCAACATTTTCTTTCTGGATTGATGCAGAAAATGCTCACCACTCTTAGGGACAAATATCTTAAGTGTAGGAATGCCTTAGCACAACATAAGAATTTATTGTATTTACACACTGATTCATTGACTTACTTATTCAGTTAGAAGATATGCATTGAAATACATACTGGATTGTGATAGATGCTAGATTTACTGTGTGAACAACTTCAGATCAGTGGCCCGAGACAGCCTGTATTCATAGTAGATGTTATGAGCTGAATTGTTTTACTCTAAAGTTCATGTTAGTTTCCTAACCACCAGCATGTCAGAAGGTATCTGAATTAAGATATGAAGTCCTTGGGGCCTGGGATAGCTGCAGTTCAGAGGCAGAATTCTTGCACGGCACGGGTGAAGTCCTGGGTCTGATCACCAGCATTACAAAAAAGGAGAAAGACGGGGAAGGTTTAGAGGTAAATTTAATTTAAAATGAAGATGTTATGGTAAACCTTAATCCAGTATGACTTATGTTTCATAAAAGGTGAGAATATTTGCACACCAATCTTTAAAGAGAGAAGACTACATGAAGACAATAAAAAAATCCATCTGAATACCAAGGACAGGTGCATTTAAAAGAATTGGACCCCGCATACACTTTGATCTACAGTTTTAACTTTCAAAAGTGTGAGAAAATAGTTTGTTTTTTGAAGGGCGCCTTCTCTGTTGCCTTGTGCGACAGACCTAGCAAATGAATACAGAGTAGCAGGTGGTTACATAGATGACCTGCTAATGTGTTTTTACTGTAAAAGGTAATATACAAGCTGAACAGGAAAGAATACACATCTGGGATACAAAGCTACACGAGCATGCATACTGTGCAGACAACTAAGTGTTTGGAAATTAGCTGGGTTGGTTTGCTGCTTTGCTGTCGCTATCTGACGTTTTAACATAGTTTTGTCTTTGTTTTTGTTTCATTTTTAACCAGAGGGTCTCACATGTACATTTCACACTCTCTGACACTCACTAAGAAGCAGGTCTGTCTAAAATGAAGGGTTCAGATGATACTTGCTTGCAGTGGAGAAATTAATAGGAATGAAGAAATGTGTAAAGGAATAAAGTAATTGAATGCATCCTTAAAATAAGAAATCCGTGTGTGTTGAAACACATTACAAAAGGTACACACAGATATGATCACTTAAATACAATTTTGAGGATCAGCCTAAATATAGTAATAAAAGTATTTTGAGCATCCCATTTTCTTCAGATCAGATATATGTAATTAAAACGGAGGTGTAGTTGGTGCCAGTGGAACACATCTGCAATTTCAGTATTTGCAAGGCCAAGGCAGGAGGATTTAGAGTTTGAGGGCAATGTTTACGTTTCTGATTTCAATAGTAAGACCTTGTCTCAATCAATCAAAAACAAAAAATAAACAAAAATCCTGAGGTATAATTGACTCTTTTTTTTTTTTTTTTTGATATTTGCTTCCAGGAATGACTTAGGGAGAATTGCTTCCCTTTCAATTTCATTGAAAAGTTTGAGGAGTGTTGGCATTAAGTCTTCTTTGTATTTCTTATAGAATTCCACAGTGAATCCATCTGGGCTTGGGCTCTTCTTTGTTGGTAGGGACTTGATTACATTTTCAATTTCATTAATAGAAATTGGGTTATTCAGCAGTTTTACATCTTCTTGATCCAGCTTTGGTGGTTCATATATTTCTAGGAATCTGTCCATTTCTTCTGTGTTATCGCACCTATGAGAGTAGAAGTTTTTGAAATAGTTGTTGATGATCTTCTGTATTTCCACAGGGTCGGTAGTGATTTCTCCTTTTTCATTCTGTATTACATGAATTTGAGTCTTTTCTTTCCTTTTTTAAATTAGGTTGGCTAGGGGCTTGTCAATTTTATTTATTCTTTCAAAGAGCCAACTCTTTGATTCATTGATTCTTTGAATTGTTTTCTTAGTCTCTATTGCATTAATTTCTGCTCTGATCTTCATAATTTCCTCCCTTCTTTTGGCTTTGGGCTTGGCTTGCTCTTCTTTTTCTAGCTGTTTGAGGAGTAATATCAGGTTGCTATTTGTGTTCATTCTGTTTTCCTAATGTGGGAACTCAGTGCAAAAAATTTTCCTCTGAGGACCGTTTTCATTGCATCCCACAGGTTCTGGTAAGTTGCATTTGTATTTTCACTTTCTTGTAGATATTGTTTAATTTCTTCTTTAATTTCCTCTGTGACCCACTGATTGCTCAAGAGTGTATTATTCAATTTCCATGTGTTTGTGTGGTTTTTGCAGTTATTTTTATCATTAATTTCCAGGTTCATGGCGCTATGATCTGATAACATGCATGGGATAATTTCAATTCTTTTGCATTTACTTAAGTATGTTCTGTGGGTTAGTATATGGTCTATTTTAGAGAATGTCCCATGTACTGGTGAGAAGAATGTATATCCTGATGTTGTTGGATGGAACACTCTGTATGTGTCTATCAAATACATTTGTTCACAGGTGTGATTTAGTTCTGATATTTCTTTGCTGATTTTCTGTCTAGTTGATCCATCCCTTTGTGTCAATGGTGTGTTAAAGTCCTCTGTTATAATTGTGTTACTGCCTATTTGATTTTTCATTTCTTTTAATACTTGCTATGTGTAGTTTGGTACTCTGGAATTTGGTGCATATATATTTAAGATTGTTATCTCTTCCTCTTGAAGTTTTCTCCTAACTAGTATGTAGTGACCGTCTTTATCTCTTCGGACCATTCTTTGCTTGAAGTTCACATGGTCTGCAAAAAGAATAGCTACCCCCACTTTTTTTTTAAATTCCTGTTGCATGGAGTATTGTTTTCCATCCTTTGACTTTCAGTCTATGAGTTTCCTTTTGGGTTAGATGGGTTTCTTGTAGACAACATATGGTTGGATGTTGTTTCTTGATCCATTCTGCCAGTCTGTTTCTTTTAATTGGTGAATTGAGGCCATTTACATTAATGGTTATAACTGTCATATATTGGTTTATTGTTGACATGTTA
The DNA here is from genome assembly GCA_004027455.1 of Hydrochoerus hydrochaeris. NCBI lineage: Eukaryota > Metazoa > Chordata > Mammalia > Rodentia > Hydrochaeridae > Hydrochoerus > Hydrochoerus hydrochaeris. The sequence goes on along the minus strand of PVLA01003670.1, from coordinate 131,944 downwards.
TCTTTCTGATGTTGTATCTTAGCTTTCCATTCTGTTTAATTGTCTGTCTTGCTTAGTGATTTTTTCCTATGTGTATCTAGAATGTCTTTCAGTATTCTTTGTAGGTTTGGTTTGGTGATCATGAAGTTCTTCAGCTGTTCTTTGTCATGGAAGTATCTTATTTCTCCATTCATTTTGAAGGACAGTTTTGCAGGGTACATCAGTCTGGGTTGGAAGTTGTTTTCTTTAAGGATCTGAAAAACTTCACTCCATGCTCTTCTTGACTTCATTGTTTGTGTTGAGAAGTCTGCTGTGATTCTGATGGGTTTTCCTTTATAGGTGACCTGTCTTTTCTCTCTAACAGCTTTTAATGTTCTGTTCTTATGTTGGATTTCTGGGATGGTGATTATTATATGTCTGGCTGTAGTTTTGTTTTGGTTATGGCTATTTGGAGTTCTATAGGCCTCACTAATCTGTATGTCAGTTTCCACACTCATGTTTGGGAAGTTTTCAGCTAATACTTCTGTAAATAGCCTCTTGATATCATTTGTCTTTTCCCCTTCTTTTTTTATCCCTATTAATCTTATATTGTTTTTCTTTGCATCATATTACAGCTGTTGAATTATTTCCTGATTTCTTTTTATTGTTAGAAGATCTTTCCTTTCCTGTTCACTAGCTGCAATCTTATCTTCAAGGTCTGAGACTATCTTCACTTTCATTGAGGCAGTTTTTGCAACTTTCATTAGAGTTTTTGATTTCCTGTATATCTCTTTGAATCTGCTTAATGCATTCTGTTTGTCTCTTAAACTGTTCATTCAGGGATTCTATCATTTTGCTTTGTTCCTCTAATTGTTTAGCTGTGTCTTTGTTGGATGCATTCAGTATTTCTTTCAGTACTTTTATCATTTCTTCTTTTACCTGGGAGAATATTTCTGATTTGAGTTCCCTCATAGCTTCCTGTACTTGCTTCTTTATTTCAGTTGATATCATTTCATGCATTTCAGATGTATGTATAGTGTTTTCTTCTATGTACATGGCTCCTGGGTTTTCTTGGGTTGGGCTAGAGGTTTGAGATTGCGTTTTGGTCTTTTGTTTTGTCATTTTCCTATATTTCTGTGTTTTAAGCAATTTTCCAAAGCTTTCCATCATGGCATGGCACTTGCTTGGCTCCCTCTTCAGTGGGCCTGGCTCCCCTGGTTGAATGAAGGTCGCTAGGCGCAGTAAACTCAAGCCCGGGGAACCTCCAGAGCCCAGTCCAATGACCCAAGGGGGTTGGGCAGACACCCAGCCACCAGGATTGATGGTCCCAAACCCTTCTGGGTCTGCCCTGGTGAGCTGCCACTCACCTCACAGTGCAGTGCCAACCTGGCTCCCTCCAGTTCACTCTTTATTCTGTCCTTCTCACAGGTCACGCTACCTCTGAGGCCACATAGGAGGAATCAGGCAGTTGCCTTGTGCTTTTTCTTCTTGTGTGTCTTAAAGAAGAGTCAGAGAGGGGCAGGGGTTTTAGCTCAGCAGTTCAAGCACTTTCTCTTTCAAGCCCTTGGGAGATCTCTCTCTCTCCCTCAGATTTTTAAGTTCCTCATATTCAATGCAAGATTTTGAGAGAGAATTCCTCAAAAATTGGCTTTGAAGAATGTATTTTGTCTCTACCACATGGATCTTGCTGTTTCTTCTTTCTGGCTGCATAAGAGAAGAAGATTTCCTCTACCATGACCTACTGCCATGATGTTCCTGCAAGTGGCCCAACACAATGGAACCATCCAACTAAAACCTCTCTTACTGGATGCCCCGCGGTCCCACAAGTTCCTACAATTGACTATTGTCAGCAAGAGTTAATCTTGTCATTAGAATTAAATGACATAAAAATAGTTATTATTGGGATTGGGGATTTAGCTCAGTGGCTTATGCACCTGCATGGCAAGTGCAAGGTTGTGAGTTTGATCCCCAGTACCAAAAAAAAAAAAAAAGAAAAAAAAGAAAAGTTATTATTTTTCCTTTTTATATTTAGTGATTTTAATAAATGTGAATTTTTTTTATCATATCTCTCATCTTCCTACTTGGAAGAAAGTATTTCAGTGCACAAACAAGATTCAAAGGATATTTAGTCTACTCTTATGCCAGAGGGTGAGACAATCCAGTATTACTGTACCTCGGTAATAGGGTCTTTACAAAGGGGGGAAAAAAAACCCCTACAAAATGTATATGAGATAATTATCAAAGAAATAATACACTTTCTAAAATAGGGATTCTCAGATTGTAAGAATTTACTAATTTCACATCAAAAATTTTGAATATATTTTTGAAATTTCAGAAAAACAGTGAAAAAAACCACTGAAAATCAGATTAGAAAAAGAGAATTAAATACAAATTTGACTATAAAGGCATGAAAACAGGAATCTCAGTGTTAGATACTGAAATATGTGGTAGCATTTGTAATATTTTTATTGAAAGTATATTTTCTGGAAATATGTTAGGCATCTTTTATCATGGTTTATGATATAAATGTGTATTATATATTTAAACAATTTTATTATTCATCTTTTGTATGTACTTCATAGCATTTATAAGAATAATAGAATTGACAGTAATTAGCTTCATTTCATTAGAATCAAAACTGTTTCTCAAACTTAACTGATCTAGAAACAAAATTGGACATACTGAGACACTATGTGCATTGCTTCTATATATGTGTGTTTTTATATAAAGTTGAGTATATTTATCTTCTCAAATGTTTATCATTTATTTATATGGAAAAGAATTGAAAGCCATTACTTAGGCTTTAGAGATGTACTTTTAGAAATGTACAGTACTTTTATTTTTTGTAGTTACCCCACTCTACAGTAATATATGAGAAATTCTTGCTTATATCTAACTGTAACTTAGTACTTATTAGTCAAACTTTTTCTGTGCCTTCCTGCTCTAACCCTTCCTAACCTTTGAGAACCACCATTCCATTCTCAGAATCTATTAAGTAAACATTTTAGTTTCTACATATGAATGACATAAAGTTGTACTTGTGTTTATGTTCATTGATTGGTTCACTTAACATACTGATGTCCAATCCATTCAGATGTTTCAAACTACAGTATTTTATTTCGCCTTAGTGTTAAGTAATATTTCCTTATGATTCTGCATCACATTTTCTTCATCAGTAAATGGACACTTATCTGTATTCTTGGCCCCAGTAAAAGTCCTTCAAGAAACATGGGGTTGCTGGTGTATTTTTGACATATTGATTTCATACCCTTTGGATATATAGCCAATAATAGGATTAATGTGTCATACTGAAATCATATTTTTTGTTTTTGAAAGACATTCATAGTATTTGCCATAATAGTTGTATTAAGTCACATTCCTACCAACAGCATGCAATGGATCTCATTTCTCCATACCCTCATTAGCACTTGTTAGTGTTAACTATTTTTAAAATGGCCATTCTTACTGGGGTGAGGTAATATCTTATTATGGTTTTAAATTGTGTTCTCTGAAGATGAATGATATTAAACAGCTATTATGTACTGGTTGGACACTTGTATATTTTCTTTGAGAAATGTATGTTTAAGTCTACAGACCATTTCAATTGGGTTGTTTTGCTATTGATTTTGGAGTTGCTTGTATATTCTAGAAGTCATTGCTTGTCACATTGGCAAATATTTTGTTAGACTCCATAGGTTTTGTCTGCATTCCACTGATTATTTCTTTTCTGGGCAAGATGGTTTAGTTTAGGTACTCATTTATCTATATTTGCTTTTGCTTCTTCTGTATTTGAAGTCATTTCCAAACAACCCTCCCCATTCAATATTGTGAAGTATTCTTGTTTTTTTTTTCCCCCCAAGTTTGATTATTTCAGTGCCTCTATTCCTGTCTTTATTCATTTTCGAGTTGAATTTTTAAGTGGTGGGTCCAGTTTCATTCCTCTGTAAGTGGATATCCAATTTATCCAGTATAATTTATTGAAAACATTTCTTTTTTCAATTTATTTCTTAGCACCTTTCAATCATTTGACTGTAGATGTGTCAGTTTACATCTAGGTTCTCTGTTGTGTTCCACTGGTCTGCATGTCTGTTTAAATACCAATGTCATGTTGTGTCAATTGCAATAGCTGCATGTTTTGATGTCATGTCATGTGATATAACTTGTGTTACTTTCTTTGCTCCAGAAGACTTTTCCTTCTGGAGAATTGTGTGGTTCTATGTAAATTTTAGCTGTGTTTTTTGTTTTATCTAAACCTGTGAACTATATCATTATCTTGAAAATGGGTTTATTAAATCTAAATAGGTAGTATGGACATTAAAAATATTGATTTTCCAATCCATGAACATGGGATGCCAATCCACCTTTTTGTGTCATCTTCAATTCCTTTAACCAATACTTTATAATTTTCATTGCAAAGAGCTTTCAATTCTAAATTAATTTATTAAATTTATTCTAAGCTTTTTTTGGGTACGATTTACAAGTGGAATTGTTATCTTGATTTCTGTTTCAGAATATTTGCTATTAGTTTATATTTACATGAGGATGTTTATTTTTTACTATGAAAACTTGAACTCATTTGTTGTATCTAATAGTTATTTGGTGGACTTTCTGCACTATTTCTAATATAAATTCATGTCATTTAGAAATACTGACAATTGGAATTGCTGTTTTCTTGGATGTCTTTTCTTTCTTTCTTGCCTAGTTCTGGTGGAGACCTCCCAAGCTATGTTGAATAAAGTTGGCCAAAGGACACCCTAGTCTTTTAGCCTTCTTCCAACTGGTATGATGTTTGATGTTGGTTTTTTACTAATTATCTTGGTTATGTTTAGTTAGATATTTCTACCTAATTTGTCCAGTACTTTTACTAAGAAAGTGTGTTAGATTTTATCAAATATCTTTTCTGCCTCTATTCAGATCATTAAGAACTACCCAGTGTTAGGTTTTACTAATGCTGCATGGAGTTTTAGTGCGAAGTCTCTGCTTACTATTTTGTCCAACTCCCTTTCAGCAGGGTCTTACATTGTACTATGCTGCCTGACATTGGGATAGTATTAAAGAAGGAAGTCTCTTGGTCATCTAGGCTGATGTTTAATTGGAATTACACAATCTCAGAAGTTCAGTGATGTTTACACTGAAACTGGTGGTGCTATTGGCCAAAATGTATCCATGCCACTGGGTACAGACCTTTGACTGTTGTTGGGACAGTGCTATAGTCTTATCTGTGAGCACCAGTTTGGACAGAGTTGTACTTCCCCAAGTTGGGTGGCAGGGGATGGAGACAGTCCCTCAACTACCAACATTTATGCTAAGCTGGATTCCATCTGACTCTAGAATCTTGGGAGGAAGATGGTTATGCCCCAGGCTTAATCCAAAGCTGGAAATAATGAATGTGGAAACTGAAGTGGTTCTTCCCTGATGCTCCAGTTAATCCAGAGACTCCACTGGTAAACTCCGAGCTGTTTATTAGGTCTTCACTTTCTACCAGATGCAAGAGCTCATAGTAGTAAGTCTGCCACTGGGCTATGACAAAGCCCATGCTAACTTTGGAGCCCTGTTGAACAGTCCATTGTGATGCTCTAGGTTGGAGAAGGGGTGGTGGCCTATTAAGACATCTAGGCTAAAGCAGTTCCACAGACTCAGTCAATGGGAGCCATGTCTGGTACCATGTTTCAAATGCTAGGCCTGCACTTCATTCTTTTTTTCCAATCCAAACTGGGCTGCTGGAAGTTAGAGTAGGGGTGATACAAGAAGCTCCTTACTATCTTCTCAAAATGTGTTTCCATTTGTGACATTTAAGTGGGTACTTGAGGGTCTTATCTTATTTCTTCAGCTCCTGGAAAAGTTACTTGGCATGAATAAATGCTCAACTACATGCTTTGGCAGACGGCCCATCTTACACAGCTACCACATGCACTGCCCACTTGAGGACATGTAAAGGGCAATAAGTCTTGTCTTTCACTTTCATTTGCTGAGTACTTAGTTCAGTTTCTGATAAATAATAACTGAGTAGTAATTATACTTTGAATGACTGTAAAGCTATTGGGCATTTTGATGTTTCTGTGACATTGTAATTTAATGATTTCTTTATCAGAAAATTCATATTTAAATGAAAATAAAACATTTTTTAAAAGTAACATTCAACAGAATATTTTAGCAATGTTTATTTTTTATAAATAAATATCATCAAAAGAATGTTTGAAAGGGCAAAGTTAAAAAAGTCACAGTCAACTATATGGGTTTTGAATGAGATGATTTCTACTTAAAAATCATACAATTAGAATTTGTATATGTTAAGTAAGCTCATGAATATTTCATGCTGGTTACTAAATGGCTTTGTTTGTCAAAAGTACACATTGTTTTTTCTTGATAAATGTATAAAGCTCAATTCAAAAAAAGACATAAAATAACTTCAAAGTTGTGTTGCTTGGAGGGAAAGAGTAAATGAATAATTTCCTTAGAAAATAAACTATATAAAGCTTTGATTATAATAGAAAGGTGAGACTTTTATTTTTAGGAAGAGACATTAGAAATAACATGCATAGATATACTATATAGAGGTAACTGTCATTTTAACCTTTGGAAGGATACAAATCTGCATATTTAAAGGTATCACTATGTTAATGCAATCAATTTTAATAAAGTACACAGTTATTTGCTACTAAAAGCAATATAATAGCTAGTGATTATGTCAGGCTAGATACATAAGTAAAGATAGATATGTCAGCACACATCAATTGCAGCCTATATTGTATGATGAGTGCATATATAATACCTAACAATAATATTTATATCAATGGCAACCACACATTCAGGAGAATAGATGAAATAGCATTTTACATGAAAAAAAATCAAGTAAATTAAGGCATTTATGAGTTTTTATGTCAATATCAGTGAAAAGTTTAGAATGGCAAATTCTGAAAGTGAAATTCATGGTATATGGACCAGTGTTATTTTGGTGTTGCTTCCTCTGGTTCAGGACAGCTTATTAGTGTATCTTGCCAACTCTGTGCAGTCATAACATCTTGCTATGTGATACGTACATATTGGGTTTGTTGTCAAAATAGATATTAACAAAACTACAAATAAAGACATTTATTTATTTATTTACTTTCCAGAAAATATTTATAAACACAATCTTACCAAGAAATTGCTACACGTTCATAAATGGACAAGAATTTCAAGAACAATAGAGAAATATATTGTGTAATATCAACATGATTAAATTTGAAAGTTGTTTCACAGTCTCCTTTCCCCAGTGGCTCTAGAGTTCATCAATCCAAAGAGAACCTTCCATTTATTTGGAAGGCAGAACTGAAACATGAAGATTTACCTTTCAAAAGGTTATTTTGTTCAGAAACGCTAGAGGCCATATCCTCACCCTTATTCTCCACTTCATACCCAGCTCATCTTTCTTGGCTATTAACTATTAGACATTGCAGTGGTCCTTGTCCTACAGATATGGTCACTACCGATAAGGGAGAGTAGACACTCTCCCTTTTAAATTTCTCTTTGATACTGGGTGTGTTTGGTTCCTTGGATATATCTATATTTTTCAACATATTCACCTGCATTATTGCCTTAGGTAAACTGGTTAATAACTCATCATCTGGTCTCCGAACTTTACTTCTCCAGGTTCACCCACATGTAATAAAAGTCTGCACTCATAATAAATCTTTGGAGTTGTAGTAGTTTGAAATGTGGGCTTTCCAATATCAGAACTCTCATGGATACTATGGGGAACGAATTTCTCAAAACAGCATAGAAGATCAAGGATGATATATGTATTTCTAGACTGTAAAATGTATGGGGATGAAAAACAGAATAATTGTAATGGAGATTAAGTACGTATGGAAAGATTGATTAATTTAATTGTGATAGTCATGTAAAAGAATGCAGAATTTCTTTCCAGGGCTATGGTCTCACTCACCAGTGTGACCTATAAAGTAGATAGTCTTTAGGATGCATGCGGCATTAAGTTACATGGGAAGTATGAAGAACTATGAAAAGTATTGTTCACTACACTAGAGTGAATCAGAGTACATATCCGGTTGATTAGAAATACCTGTCATTGGTATGGAATTGGTATGGAATTTGAAAGAGTAGCCACATATTTGTTCTAGAGTATATAGCATAATGTAGTGTTTTACATTTTCTGGACCTGACATAGGCCAGAGTAGTATCCTAACATGTTTAATTATAGGAATTAGATGGAAATCTCTTTCATACATAACATTGTGGTTCTACATATATTTGAGTTGCAAAATATCAGAATTGGAAAATCATTAGGTATAGCACATGTGTGTGAAGGAAGAATCAAAATGTAGACAAATAAATTCAAAGTTTAACAGAAGTGAGACAAATGATTGAACAATGTCTTTCTAATGATAACAGGCTATATGACTATAAAATTAATTCAGAGTAAGTTACAAAAACAACAGTAAGAATCTTTTTGAAATTTTAAGAGACCTAGAAATATATCCCAGAGATCATATGTTGCTACGAAATTTACAAAAATGATATTTTTAAGAAATTTATTGAGATATGCTGTTAGTACACAACAATTACACTCAGCATAGGGAATTAGTACATGTAGGTAATACATCAAAACTCTTATTCTTTTAAAATTGCATTAAAACATAATTTATTTTTCTTATTACATTTGAAATTTTCTGAAACAAACATAGATCTAGTTAACTGAGGCAAATACGGAACAATAGCAAGTGCTAACTGATAACTGTACATGACCTTTAACACATTAACTGCCTTCTGCTGGAATTTCTTCCTCCTCCATCTCTTTGTCCCCTTCCCATTTATAAATGATTTGTCAGTTAACACTGCTGTCTTTTTCCTTCTTTCAGTTTTGAATTCCATTTAATCATTCATCTTATTGTTCTTTTCTGGGTTTCCTTCAAGTGACTGCAGGCAATTCTGTGATCTAGCGAAAGGGAAATTCTCTGCTAATGTATTTAATTTAATTTTGTAGAACATATTTATTTGCTTCATAATTGGAACTCCTTCTATGCATAGATGTTCCTCCTACTGTGCTGACTTAGTCAGCACTGCAATAAGAAAGATATAAGGCAGATGTATTCTTCAAACATCCCCTTTGGAGCACATGGGTGAAAAGGAAAAGCAGACTTGAAATTTACAGTACTGGAAGATAGGCTGGCAATTCTCTTATTACATGTGTAAACCTTGATACTCAGTGATCCATTAAAAGTGAAAATTCTCATTTCTTTTAACTATACGTGATTGTACAGTGTATTTAGTGATAAAAAGTACTATATTATTTTTCTCTTTGATGGTGGCTTAGTATCACTGTAGCTTCTTGATCAGATATTATAATTGCAATTTTGAAAGACACTTTGAATTATTTCAATAAAACAAGTGAGATACTCTTGACTCCTATTTGTACATGAGCAAATATTTAAACAATTTTGTTAGTTGTAAGTAATCATTATATAATTATATAACAAGAAATTTTCATATAAATGTATATATACTATCTTTTTATTTTAAAATATTTCTTTAAGAAAAATTTAAGTATATGGCACAAAAACTGATAAATTTACATATGTAACCCATGCCTACTTTAAAGGTTGAATATACAACACATACAATTTTCAAACCTGGATAATTATTAGTGAGTCTATTGTCACACAGTACATTGACATAATGTGGTCTTAACTTCATCAGTTCATCAACTTTTAGATGTTTATTTTGTCTTGGGTCTATTTATTATTTTTATACCCACATATCATAAATGTATGAGAATGTGTTTTGTGTCTGTGTACACGTGTTTACTGGTACACAGACATGCAAATTTTCTCAAGTTTAAGAGCTTATTAAAGGGGAGAGGAGATGCACTATATTTATTTCTAAACTTTTTTTTTTTTACAACATTACTAACTCCTGATCAATTCAGAAGTGTTTTGGGGGAAGATGTTTACAGATATATCGAGAAGTGTTACACTGTCAGAGATGAATGGAAACATAAACATTCACACTGGATTTAAAAAAGCTATTCCAAATACACATAATGGAATAAAATAATTATGTCAGTGTATATAGGGGGTGTGGAAATGGAGAAGAGAAATTTAAAAAGTCAAAGAACAATATGGATGGGAAATAAAAGGTAATAAAACACAATTTCAGTGGGAAGTCACAGCTAGATAATAGGGATCTTTCATTATTGGATACGATGTTTTCTTTTACCCAATTTGAAAAATAACTATAGATTTTTAACAAATATCAGCTCTGTCAGAGAATTCTAATTTATGGTGCTTTACAGAAATATTGAATGAGTGTTTTCTTATGGCAGACCTATTTTCTGGTGGTTTTAATTTTTATTTTGGTGCTTATTTTCAAATAAATACTCTAAATATGATTTCACTCCAAGATTCAGACAATTACCATTGTTTTATTCTATGTTTTCCTTCAACATTTTAATTATTACACAGTATTTTGATTTGGGATTGTAGTTTCTGAGCCCATTTAGAAGTGGTTTTTTGAAATATTTCCTTCTAAGTATTGTTTTCTTACTGACCCAAAAATTTCACTGCTGTTTTACCACTTAATATAGTTTTTTAGTAGGAGGCTGATTAAATGCAGATGTATTTTTCTTAACAAATTACAGTATTTAACTATATCTTGTACAGCAAAAGGCCATATGAAATATTTTCTCAGTCTTTATATTTCAAAGTAAGAATTTACATTTTGCTTGGACATTTTCTGGAATTGAGTGTGCGTGTACTAAGCAATTAGCCCTTGAGGGGTTTACAAAATGATTTAGTCTAGTGACTTTTATTTCAAGAAATGATTGGTTCAGACTCTATCCATATAATTTATGAACTCTGTCACATGAGCCAATTACTTGATTTCTTAAGTATTCTCACCTATAAAATGGAGATCTTAGTAAAATCTATTTCACGGCCTGCAGTGATTTTTAATGGAGGTAATCTATGCAACAGCATTGACAATGTAGCACTTTTTCAGCCACTTCTCTCATTTGTCCTCATTATGTTTGGTATTACTTTGCTTTTCCTGTTTTGTCCTCAGAAGTTTTTCTCTTCACTTCATTCCCTTTAAGGACCATCGATTCTCAGATTACTTAAAATCCGTTACAAGAAATCAGTCTTCTGAAAATGTAGATATACCCATACTATATCACGTAAGCACAGCTCATAAATTGCTGTTGTGGTGTTGATTTTTGCATTTTGCTGGCTTGCTAGACAAACTTTTATCTTCTTTAACTTTCTTGGCACACAGAAAAGTACTATAGTGTGTTTCAAATCAGAGATCTATGACTTCCTTAGTGTCAATTTGAATAAATTTGGACCCAGTGCTGCTGAAACTTCTGTTCAGATCATTCACTAAAATGGCTAGTTTATCACAGTTAACTTCAAGCAGCCTTAGAGATATATGAGTAATAGCAAAATTTAAGCTTAACTCTTCAGATATTTAGACCCTGGGCAGACAAATTATCCACAAAGTTTATGGAGCATGCCTTGATGGAGAGAAGAAACAATTGGTATTATCTTGACTAGTGGGAAGGTTTCAGGAATGCTCCAGAAATGTAATAAATCAATGGCCTTCTTTAACTTATTATGCAAATAATTGTTTTTCCTAGTAGAAATAACCTTCACACTTTTGAAAGAGGAGGGCTTTCTTGATGAATAATCCTTTTTTATTTGATTTATTAAAATATATTTTTTGTAGTGAACCCATGTCTATGCAATGCTAGGCAAGTGCTTTGCCACTGAAACAGATACTCAGGCCAATGGTTTTCAATGCAAATATTACACATGCATACTATAGAATATTATTTATAAGATCTTGTCTTATTTACCTCTCCTATGATAAGAAACAAACATCTCTTGCTTCTTCTGCGGTAAAAGGCATATAAAACAATACTATTGTCATGCAGCATTACCTACTTCAACCCTGGAGGGTTTCAGTCACTTCATACTGTTTCTTTTTAAAATCAGCAATTTTGGGTTATGTCTATTACTCCAACTTCTCTTCACAGCATTTTATCCATGACTTCATTCATAGTAATTTACTTACATGCAATTATTTTTCCTTGATACTATAGGTCCTTTGCATCTGTTGTCTGCTGGAAGAAAATCAACTGCACAGTCCTACACAACATGCTGCACTTGCACCTAGCTAATTTATATTTTTTTAATCCATCATCCTAGAGATATCAGATTGCTCAAGCTTTCTCTAATCCCAAGGTCTGGTCCAGTTTTGTTCTTATATTCTTGTGATATAAGAGGTGCTATAGTTTGGATGTTGAACTGCCTTAAAAAACCCATATGTCAAAGACTTGGTCCCTGGCATGGTACTGTTAGGAGATTGTGCGATTTTTATAATTCCATATTAATCCACTGAGAAGCATCACACAACCATGATCCAATGATCTTTCAAAAGCTCTGCCTATCAGTTGATGACAGCTCTGGGGAAACATCCAGACATAAACCCTTCATTTTTCTCTTGTCCTCCAAAAGACTTATATTCATCCTTTTGTGGAAAATGTTTTTATTCCCTTTATAAGAACTGCCCTAGTTTCATGATGTTCAACATTACTGAAAAGCCCAAGTCCAGAATCTCCCCTGAAATGCAAGATAAACTCTTAGCTGTGAGCCACTGTAAAAATCTAAAATAAAGTTTGATATACAATATACAAGGGCTAAACCAGGATAAGTACTTCCATTCCAAAAGGGAGAAACAGGGGAATATAAAGGAACAGGATCAAAACAAGACCACAACCCAGCAAGGCAAACATTACCTCCTACAATTCCATGTCAGACACCTGGGTGGTTCAGTGTGATCTCCACAGGGCTTGAGTGGACCCACCACCACATCATTAGTAGTTGTAGCCTTCATGGCTTTTCTTTTGGGTCAGTCTTGTTCAGTCTTTGCAATATTCCTTAGACATTCCATGTTCTTGGCTTTTCCAACAGCCTGGGGACTCCACTGCACTTTTGACTTCATTCGTACAGCTTTACACGTTACCCATTCAGGGGCATGCTGCCTGATGAGAGATGTATTCTTTCAGACCAACCCCTGGTGATCTACCACCTCTAACCAGCTTTCACCTTTTAACACTATATTTAGTTATAAACTCATTAGTGGACTAATCCAATGATAAATATCATGCTCTCATGATCCAATTTCTTCTTCAAAGCCCCACTTATCAGTGTATCTAAACCTTAGTAAGAAACAAATATTCAATTGATGATAAAATCTGAGGTATATACTCTATATAATGACTTATTAATTTTATGGTTTCTCCATATAATACCTCTTTTTAGTCTTTGAAATGCATTATGTTGGGTGAGGATTTAGCTCAGCAGCTTAAGAGCCTGCTTGGCAAATACAAGGTCGTGAGTTCGATTCCCAGTCCAAAAAAAAAAAACACACAAAAAAACCCAAAAAACAAAAAACCCAAGAAAACAGAAAAAAAAAAAAGAAAAAAATGCATTATGTTACTAGATGAAGAATATTAAGAATAACAATATGTTATTCTTATAACAAGATGTTAGTTCTGTTTTGGTCTTTTTTGTTATGTTGTTTAGGGATTCTTAATGAATATGAGCTTAAAAAACTTATTTGAACTCCAAGAAGTAACATATAATTCAATCATTTGGCCTTATAGTCTTACATTTTTATTACCTGAGTAAATTGAAAAAATTTAAAAACAATACAGTATTTCTGAGTATCTACTTCTTATGGTCTTATTATGGTTACTTATTAGTTTTTAAAAATATGTAATAACAACCAGTTCCATATATTGAAAACTTATTCTTGTATAAACTTATGTTGAATTCTTTCTTTTATTAAAATTTTGAAATTACTATATCTCCTTAGTATTTAATATACAATTATAAGATTAGATTAGATTCATTAGGGTGATTATTATTTGAAATAGCAAATAAATATAAAAAGTAGCATGAGATTTTTTTTTTTTTTTGGTACCAGGAATTGAACTCAGGGCCTTGTGCTTGCCAGGTAGGCACTTATGCCACTGAGCTACATTTAAAAGTAGAATTTTTATCTAGTTTTACTGCAAATTATAGGAACACAGAGTTTCATGGTATCAGTTCAAAAATTACATGAAATATAGAATTATTTTATTTTTCATATTAAATCTCTATAAATATCTGGCAACAGCTTGCATATTCTTGTTTCTCCATATGAATCATGTTTCTCCTTTCCTTCCTAAATATAAGCTGTAATTTATATCTAGATAGCCCCATGAGTCTCATATACTCATAGGCAGGACTTTTGGCAGGTGATTGAATTAAGGGTGCATTATAGCCAAATGTGAAGTATGTCTCTACTTCCTCTGTTCTTCCCTCACTCTCTGCTTTCTTGCTGCTGTCAGATGAACAATTTTCTCCATCCAGACCCTTCCAGCATTCAGTTTCAATGTTGGCATGTATTAGGAAAAATGCAAAAATGACCAGCTATGCACTGGAGAACCAGAGGGTCCAGCTGAAATTTGAAGATCTGGAATTCACTGCAGAGTCAGGTACAGTCTTAGGCAAAAATTTGAAGGATCTGTATTGGAAGGCTGAGGAGTTTGCACTGTAAAACTTAATGACTTAGAGATGAATACCCAAGGATAACGATGAAGAATAGAGCTCTTCTGAAGCAAAAAGGGAAAATTTCCTTTTTCTCCTTCTTATTCCATCCAAGTTACGATCTTATTGATTGATGTCACCCAATCACAGGTGAATCTTCCCTCTTCAGTTTGTGGCTTACAAGTCAATCATCCAGAAACACTCCAAACTGTGATATATTAATCTGCTAGGCATTTATTAATCCATTGCAGTTGACACCACATTTCATATTGAGTCTGCTGAAAAATAGGCTGAAGTTTCTAAAATGTGATCCAAAATAAACCACTTTTAAATTGTAGGTGTTGCAATTTGTCTCAGTAAGGAGAAAGTGGCTAAGACATCCTTTCAGGGAAATCATGTGGCATATAACTTTGTGATATGGCTTCTTTCACCCAGTAGACAGCCTTGACAGTTTATCCAAGTTGTTGAAATAGTATGCTGCTTTCTAATATCTAGGTTTCTATTGTACTGAATACACAGTTTAATTAGCCATTTGCCAATTGAAGAACTTTAACTGTTTCCAGGTGTGGGAAATGCAAATAGGCAACAACAAACATTTCTCTATAGATTTTTTTTTGCAAATGTAAGTTAGTAAGTCTCTCCAATTATAGATCTAAAATGTCCCACAAAATTCTCATGTGTGTGGAATATGATTGGATCATGGGAGTGCTATACCCATGCCTGTATTGGCATGCAGTTTTCTTTTTGATTTTTAAAAAGGCTCATGGATAAGAGTTCTCCTTGACTCTCAGAGGAAACTTTGAACTTGGATTTTTCAGCAAAGCTAGAATGGTAAGAATTTGGTAACTCAAACAAACTAAATTAATTTAATATAATGAAATGGACATCTTTTGGAGTCAGGAGCAGAATGCTATGGTTTAGATCTAAAATGTCACCCAAAATTCTCATGTTCATGGAGGGTAATTGGCTCATGACAGTAATGTATTCATCAGTGGCCTTATCTACTGAGGAGTTCAGTAGCTGAAGGTGCTGTTGGGTGGGCCTTGTTTGTATTATCATTGTTCTATGAACTGGAAGGGTGTGTTCTTTTCCCCACTTTCTCCTACCTCTCTCCTTCTGAATGTCACAAGTTCAGCAGATTTTCTTCTGCTATGCCTCCAATATCCTGTTGCGCCTTGGAGCCAGCCAACTGGGGACTAAAATATGAGGGAATATACATCTCTCTCCTTACCATTTTGATTGCTGGCTATTTGTTCCCATGATGGGAAAGTAGGTTAGACATATTCATAAGTGGGACTACCAGGATATCTAATAACATATAGTTAACTACTTGAAAATGTAAATCTGACACTTTATGCTTCTAAAAGAAATTTTAAAACTTCCAGTGGCATTATTATACTTGTCAGCACTCTGTAGTATCTGAATTTTATATTTTATCTATTCTATTAAATACACAATGAAATCTCCTAATAGTTTTAATTCACATTTCTTTAGTACCTTACTGATAGCAAATATCTTTCATGAGCATATTTGCTATTCTTGGTTTTCCATTCCAAAAGGGAGAAACAGGGGAATATAAAGGAACAGGATCAAAACAAGACCACAACCCAGCAAGGCAAACATTATCTCCTACAATTCCAGGCCAGACACCTGGGTGGTTCAGTGTGATCTCCACAGGGCTTGAGTGGACCCACCACCACATCATTAGTAGCTGTAGCCTTCATGGCTTTTCTTTTGGGTCAGTCTTGTTCAGTCTTGATGGAATGCCCAAGCACTATATTTATTTTTTACTAGGTTTTTTTTTCTTTGCTTGCAGTTGAGTTTTAAGAATTGTGTATACATTTAGGACAAAGTAATTTTGTTCTATATGCTATTTCCTCAGGCTTTTTACCAATATGTTGACTATCTTTTCATGATTTTCACAAACTACTTTTAAAATAATTTTAATGAAGTTCCCTTTTAAAAATTATCCTTTCATGCATTATATTTTGGGGTCATGTTTAAGAATATTGTCCTGTATGTAGGTTATGAAGTTTTCCTTCTAAAATAGTGTTGTTTATATTTAGATCCATAATGCATTTAGTTACAATTTATATAATGATATATTTTGGAAACTTAGGTAATGGTTTATTTGTTTTCAAAAAGTTGCCCAATTATCCCTGTCTCACTTGTTAAAAGATTAACTTTATTTTAAATTATCTTAAAACTTCAAAAATTGTTCACCTTTATGTTGTCCTGTTTCTAGATTTTAATTACATTCCATTAACCTATGCATATGAACAGCCAGTACGACTCCACGTCACTTTATAAGTTTTAAAACAAGATAGTGTGATCTCATCAACTTTGTTCAAAATCATTTGTAATATTTTAGTTGTATCCTTTTAGAATCAGTTTAACCCTATACAAAGAGTTACCTTCTAAAATTTTGATTGAATATTCTAAAGCCTAAAGCTTGAAGATGAATTGACATAGTTAATATTTTGATGGCTCTGACCCAAAAAATACATTTCTAACCTATCAGATTTCCTTTCATTTCTTTTATTAGTGTGACAGATTTTGGAATATAAACAATATTTCACTACCTTTTTGTCTACATATTCTATCTGTGAAATTATTATAAATGGTATTATTTTCCAAATTTGAATTTTAATAATTCATAGTCTGTATAGACAAATATAAATTTTTAGTGGAATGCTTTTATATCCTGCATCCATGCTTAAAATGCTTAATAGTTCTTAAAACTTTTTGGAAATTGTGAGTTTTCTTTCCAAACAATTTTGTCTATAAATGGATGAAAATTTTGCAGTCTATACATGTTTTGATAACTTTCTCCAGCTTATTTTGTTAGTAAGGTTTTCATTATGTTGTTAAATAGCAGAGAATGTGGATACCCTTGCTTTGATTTATACTTGAGGAAAAAGCATTCAGTCTCTCTGAATATTAAGTATGGTGTCAGTTACAGTTGTTTATTAGGTGTCCTGTTCCATTTTGGGGAATTACTTTTTTTCTATTTTTCTGAGAGCCTTCAGCAGCAATAGATGTTTAATTTTGTGATTTTCTTCATCAATTGATATGACTACATGGACTTCATCTTCAGACTCTGATATAGCAGAATGATTGCTTTTTCTGCTATTGAACTAGTCTCTCTCTCTCTCTTATAGAGAGAGACTAGTTCATAAATAAGACTAAGAATTTTTTAAAGAAATAGAGAACGTATACACTGTTCTCAAAAGTCATGTGTTTGAAGTTTAGAATATGTATGGGGATTAGAGCAAGTAATCTGTTTTTCCTAAATAAAACACTAAATTGAAGAGAAAATCTACCACATGAGGTAAAACAGTACCAATCTAAAACCTAGAAAACCAAGATCATTGTCCTTTAAAGTTTTACTTAAAACTTACATCATATGGCTTTAAATTTGCTTAATTCTCTTGTTAGTATTATTTTTTGAAGTATGTCTTGGTAGTATTTTCTATATTATCAGAAGCAAGTGACCAAAATTAACTACTTTAGACCTTAGTACTATTAGACCTTAGTACTATGGCTTAATATGAGTTTGAGTAAAAATGCAAAATAGTTCATTTCAGATCAACTATACTGTATTGACTGGTTTTCCCCATATTAACTTTGTAATAAAAATACTCCTAAGTCCATGATATTTTCACACTATGTGCTCTACTTATGATTACTACTATTTATATAATAGGCATTTTTCTTGGCGGGGGGTATTTGTTACTAGGAATTGAACTCGTGATCTCAAGCTTGCCAAGTAGGCACTATGTTATTGAGCTATATCCCAGGCCTAGGCTTTGTTCTTGCAATAAATTTAATTGTGTTCATAGATATTTATCCATCATACATTTTTTTATAATTCTCTTTTCATAGTATCATATCTCATTGCATCTGGTGTATTCTCAAATATAATAATTACTTGAAACATATGAAGCATGACTTTGAGTCTCTGATCCTGAAAGACTATCAATTTAATTTTCTTTTGGAGGAGGGTAAACTATAGCACTTAACAAACCCTGGGTATTTACCCAAGGCTCCACTTCCTATGGCATCAAAGTAGAGTCTTTTAAGTTTTCCAAGTCTGCATCAGTTAAGGTGAATATGTCTTATTGTGGTATACAGAAGACAAATCATGGTAGGATCAAAATTATTTAAATTGATTTGATAGCATTTCATTTTACACAAAGCTTTTAGCTTGTTGTTATCTTTGCTTTTACCAATTTTGAAGCATTAACTCTAAGGCTGGTTTTGAAATGAATATTTAAATTAATGCATTGTCAATTTGTGATGTTACAGTTATGGAAAAAATTAAGTTAGAAATATGGATGTGGAAAAATAATGATGCACTCTTGATGTGCTATTTTAATTCAAATATACTTTGCTGTTATCTACGTTGCCATTATCCATGAAAACAGTATTGACAAAGCCCTGTAAAGTCAGAGTAAATTGCTGCTTAAAAAGAAGTGACATTGCTGTGTAACTGACATGGTATGCACCTAGTTCCTCTGATCACTTTAGCTAAAAGCAGAAAGGAAGAAACATAATGATGCTAGTTAGTCCCAAGTCCATGTTGAAGTGATTTTCTTTTAGATATTTAACTTTACCTTACATGATATATAAAGTAAATATCTGGCAGTGTTTAAGCATACTTGAGCTGCAAATAAACTGTTTCCTCAATGCTGTTTTTTAAAAAAATCATCTGAGCACAATGTAAGAGATACATAAAAATTGTAGCGCAAGTTTAATTTTTTTCTCGGTTGGGCTAAGGTGTCCTTAGGCAAGGAAGTGATTATAATCACCATTTTTTTCTTTTTACTGTTTTCTAGTCTTACCCATTAACCTCTATAATTGGAGTTAAAGGAATAAAGTATTGCCTTCTAGATGACCTTGAAGTGCTGTGTGCTGTGACTTATGCAGTCAGAGGGTTTCTGAGGGGGCAACGGGAGACTAAGAACATACCAAAAGGAAACCTGGGACTGGGTGGGACCTGAGCTCTCTAATGGAGAGACAGTGACAGCTCTGTGTAGTCTGCAGTTTTATTTATACACGGTAAAAAGGGGAGCATGCACTAGGGTCAAAAGTGCAAGGTTTCAGTGTTTTGCTGAGAACACTGAAGGCTAAACGTTCTCAGAGTGATCTTACTATAGTTAACAGGGAAAAATGCCAAGGCCCAGCATCTGCTGGACTGGCCTTGCTCTTGTCTCACCAACTTGTTTATATGGCTTGCTCTGGGGCTTCGTGTTCCCAGGGCTGGCTCTGCTCTAGCCCTGAGTGTGTGGTCTGTCTCCAGCTCAGCTGCCCTCCCCCACAGTTGTAAATATTCTCAACTGAAATAGGCATGTTTCTATCAGTGAATAAATGTGCAGATAAACTTAATGATCCTGTTGAGTTTGGAATGGTCAAATATCCCACTTAGCATAGCCAAAAGGGCAGACATGCAGGTTGCTGTAGCTAATACTATTTCATCATCTCCAGTTAAGTATTTTTACTAGTAACTAGGTATGATCTGGAAGGGAACTGCTAAATATGAAAGAAAAAATATGTTTCTATCAGAAACCCATGTATCAAAAGGATGCTGATACCACCATTTTTAAATGGTCACTCTCATTCACTTTTGAAACATTACTTTACTTTATTGCAGTGATGGGAATTCAGCCCAGGGCTTTTTACATGCTAAGCAGACATGCTACCATTGATCTATATCCCCACCTTCCATGTACTTTTGTGAAGTTGGAATTTAGCCTCATGAATGTATTACTTAGTTAAAAGTAGGATGTATAAGCCTTTGTTGTACCCATGACATTTTTACAGCTTTGCTGAAGGAAACAGTGAGTAAAGTTCATCAAGTCTTCTATTATAGCAAATGATGTTGTAGAGAATTCCTTTGTATACTTCCTAGTGCAACTCTCTGTAAACGACAGCTTCTGATACATGTATTCCTCCTTCCTCTTCATATTTTTCTTTCTCTCTGTCCATGGGACACCTATTTTTCTTCACTTCTTAATATCTTGTTTACTCTTTAAGGGATGCTATTTCTCCATGGCAGATAAATTTTCTTCTTGAACATGTTTCACACTTGCAAATGTGTTTTTCATGAGCATCAAGAAGGCAAGCACCACGTCCCACCATAGCATATGATTTTATGTTTTTGTAACAAGTCTCTTAGTACAATGTCTTGCCTATAATGTGAACAGTGCATGCATGTAGGCTGAATGAAAATAATGGGAACTTTTTTGATAAGAGATATATATAATAAATCTAATATAAAAATATTCTGATATTCCTGAGTGGAAGTTCACAACATCTATTCCTAAATCATATTAGACAAAGACACAAGCAAGCAATCAGCACTAGGAAATGGTAACGCCATCTCATGAAGAATTTGTCATGACACTGAAAGCGGGGCAGCCAGTGACCAGCTGCTTCACACTTCTTGGTATCTATTTGTTACTATGACTCCTACTAACTGGCTTTCCTCTTTCTATTCTTACATTTTCTTCACCTGAAATACACTTTTTTCATTATTCTAAGACATTTTAATGAACCTCAAGTCATTTATCTACATTTCTCCCAAGCTTCCCCATAGTATTCAAGCCCATTAGAAAAACACATAGCAGTATCTTTTAACATAGTTCCCAGGAACATCTCCATACTTCTTTAATAAATTCCTTCTGTTATATCCCTCTGCCTGTGAATCTTATGCTTGAAGAGAACTTCCTTTTAATGAACTGACTTATATTCTTTCAAAACTTGCATTGTACCAAGTCTTGCAAGAAGTCTTCCTTTAAATCCCCAAGTTGGATTTGTGTTTGCATGAAAAATCCTCAGGAAGCCCTACTAGTGGGCTGGCTGCAACCTCCTTGAGGTTAACCTACTTGCCTGTTGTCTTTCTTATACATACATCAATTATGAAAATGTAGGACATGCCTTACAATAGTGAAGGGACAATCACTGGGACTTTGCTTGTGTATCAGGTTATAAAAATTATCACAGCTCATTTTTCCCTTTTATTTTTCTTTTTGGTCAATACACTAACATGATTTCTGTGATTCTGTAAAGGATCTACCTATATGATATTTAATTCGGTTCATTGTTTTTTAAATGAATTACTGTAGCAAGGATGAGATGTTAATGACTTATGTTAAAAAATAAGGTAGAAGGGGCTGGGGATTTAGCTCAGTGGCATAAGTACCTGCCTGGCAAGTGCAAGGTCATGAGTTTGATCCCCATTACAAAAAAAAAAAGGTAGAAGGCTAAAAAATGTATATAGTATTGGTTAAGGGAATTGTCTTAGTTACTTTCTCATTGTAGAGATATAATACTTGACACAAGTTAAAGCAAGACTACTTTATTTTGGCTCAGAGTTTGCAGAGCTTTTAGTTCATAATTGACTGGTTCTAAGACAAAGTGCCATGGCAGATGGGCACAGCTGTTCATGGGAGGCAGGAAGCAGCTCTTAGCTCAAGGAGGAATGATATATACCATTTCAGGTCACTCCCAAGTGACCCACCTCTTCCCACCAGGTTTTACCTTCTGACATCACACGCCTCTATAAACTTATCAGTGGACTAATCCAATATCACGGACCCATAATTAAGTCACCTTCCAAAAACCACACCTTTGATTACATGAGGCTTTGGGTAGACATGTAACTGTGAACCATAATGGGAATATATTGGGGAAAATAACAAGGCACTGATAATGGATTTAAATTAGTTAACATATGGAAAGCATGTGGGAAAATAAAAATACTTCTAAGATAGATAAAGTGGGAATACAATAAAATAGCAAACCTTCTTCTGTCTTGTGCCAACACTCAGACCTGTTTGAGGATAAGAGACCATCATGGCCCAGGCAGTCCAGCCAATATCTAAGACTTTATGTTTCAACTTTCTCTCTTAACCTCCTAAATCAGAAACCCCTTTGTTCCCAACTGTTCACAAGTTTCTCTTGAACTGTCATATTTTTAATTTGCTCTCTCTATTCTATAACATTTAATTCACTTATAGACCAAGTATTTTGTCTTAATATTGGAAATTTATCATATTGATAGTTAATACATATAAAGGAAATTCTATGCAGTGCTTGAGATATAGGGAGCCACATGCTCTTAATCTTCATAGCAAAATGGGGCACAAAGTATTATAAATCTGCTTATTTTTAGATTTAACCAACTTGTAGAATACCATCAATGGAAGGATGTTACATAGGTAGTTACTGTGGGTTCCAAGGAATTATTTATTTATTTATTTATTTATTTATTTATTTATTTATTGGTTCTGGGGATTGAACTCACAACCTTGTGCTTGTAAGGCAGGTGCTTAAGCCACTGAGCTAAATCCCCAGCCCCCCAAGGAATCATTTAAAACAAAGATTAACTTTATGGAAAGAGTGAAAAGTATTCATTAGAAAAAAATCCTATGTTAATTATTTCAATTTATGGTTTTGTCTCTCTTCATAGAAATTGAGTTGTTGTCAAAAATTCTATCATTGAGCAGTATATTGTAGGTCACACCCTTTGAAATTATTCAACATTAAAATCCAAAATAACATACACTTATTATGCTTAAATTTGTTAGCTATGGTACTAAAATTGCCTTTGGTGCCTTTTTCATTAATTTTTAGAACACATTTTACATAAATCTTGGCTTCAAATCTTGCATATTAATATAAAATAATTTTATAATATATTTATCCCACACTTTATGTATAATATTGTTAACATAACAAATATGACATAAAATCAGCACAATATTTTTGTGGAGCATTTTATGATGACAATGTGGAACTATTGGTCATAGTGAGACTGCATGTAGAATGTAACACAAGAATTTAAAGAAACTATGTTATTATTTAGGGAAAAAATTATAGCTCTTGAGTAAAATATTTGTGTTATTTTTAACTCATTTCTCTGTAAAGTTGATGTAGTAATTATGTAGCAAAGTCAGGAAGCAATGGGATATGTAGATGATGTTTTTTATAGGTTTATGTTGTTAACATCATTAACATTTTTAAACACTGTTCTAGAGTCTTTGTCAAAATAATCAATCATCTGTAAGTACAGAATCACTGATAAACACTGGCCTTGGACCTTCTTTGTTTAGGCAGAAGAAATATCTTTCTTTGGATGAAAATCCACAGAATATATCACTAGTAGAATTTTTGTTCAAATTTGTTGAGAAACATCAGTTTAAAGAAAGTATCTTTTAGGTATGAATTTCTCTCCCTGTGTCATCCCTCATGTGTAAGAAATGAATGAGATCAGTTAAGGTTAGGCAGTTGGACCTCTTGTAGCACATTCCTTCTAAGGAGCATGGCCACAGCATCTATCCATTGCAGACTGAGGCATACAGTGTATGTTACTACAGATACTCCTTCCAGCCAGCGTGACAGTAACCGTTTCTCTGTCCACAGTACAGGAAGAGTGCTGGAAAGGCTGGGCAGTATACAGACCCTGCAAACTTTCTTCTCGCAAAGGAAGGAATATGGTCCATAAAGAACTGAGGATCTTCAATTCAACCGAAGAACTGCTAATAATTTTAAAAACCAACAGATGCTGTCTTTGACAAAATTCGGTTTCCAAAATAACACTGATATGATTTTTTCCCCTAAAATAAACACTGAGGACTAAGCATTTAAAAATAACATCTTGGCTTAATAAGTTGGTGTCTGAATAAATTTCATCATGCATGATGTATATTTTAATGCTATATAAAGATATTTCCATTCAAAATCTCCATACACAAGTATTGTTTTATAATACAAGATAAAGACTTATATTTGTATTTTTCAGAAATAATTTACAGACTAAAGTACATATGATTTAATTTAGTAAGCAAAATTTTTCATTATAACATGTTTGATGCAGAAGGTTACATTAGAGTGGGGCAAATAAGCAGATTTGTTACTGCAGTATGTATTTGGATTCTATCTTTATGTAATGAAATGCTACTAAAGAATTTAAAGAGAAAATTATATATGGTATGATTTATGTGTTTAAAATGCTATCCTGGTACACTAATTTGGTATAAGGTGGGTGAACATTCATGAAGCAAATGAGTAAGTGCATTACTTTAAACTATTAGGAAATACATTACATATGTATTTCAAATCAGAAGCAGTAGGGTGAAATGGTAACATTGAGAAGACAGTGGAGGGAAAGAAAAAATGACTAATGACTTTCTCACTTGGGAAGACAGATAATCTCACTCTTTGCTGAAACTGGCACACAAGATAATGAACAGAAAGTTGTAGGTGAACAGGAAATGGATCACTCTAACACTTTAAACATATTCAGTATCACATGTCCATGAAATTTCCAAATAAAGGAAAGTTGTTAATACAAATCTAAAGATTATTGAAAGGTTCATACTGGAGATTCATAGGGAGATACCAACAGCTTATAGATGATGATTAGCTAGGAGAAACCGTACAGGAAGGATAAGGGATGATGAGGTATGAGGTCCAGTAGGGGGATAACCCTAGATAATACACAGAGAGCTGACCAAAGCCAAGGTAGAATAACAAAAGGGAAACATTATAGTTTGAAGTGCAAAGGAAAAAATGATGAATAACAATGTTATAATAATGAAGTATCCATTTCAGAAATAGAATTTTAATTAAAATATATTTTCAAATTTATTACTTCCTTTTGCAGCTTATTTTATTTTTGGATACAAAGAAATTTAAATCCTGACGCTAGGGAGAAAGTAACATTTTGACAGCACAGAGCCAAACTACTAATCCCCTTTGGGGACTAGAGTTGCCAGGTTTCTGAAATTACTGCCATTTAAAAAAGCAAAAAACTTTGAAGAATGATCCTTTATTTAGCCAGTGGAACTGGTCTAAATGTTACTATATATATATATATATATATATATATATATATATAGCGAAGCCTCGAATATAGTGAAGACTCACACACACACACAAGTGATCTAAGCCTCTCTTGTAAAAAAAAATAATCAGTAAATATAACATAGTTGCCCTCAAGGTTTAGGAGATATTCAGCCACAGAAGAACAGCTGATCCACTGCTCTTACAAAGAGAAAATTATTTAAACTCCTGTTTCAAAATGCATAAAATGTCCAGGAACAAATAATCAAACAACCAACATATAGCAACACTTCATTTGAGCTAATTTTCTATTTAAACCAACAAATTCTACAGTTTGTTAGGAGTAGGAAAGCCTAATTGAGCTTCTTATTTTATTTTTTTTCTTTTTAAGATAGTATTTATGTTCCTGAGGATTTTGAATATCCTGAAGACTTTTTAAATATTTGCACTCTTAGTACCTCTGTAATATTGCCTAAGATTCTGCATTGCTAAAAAACTTCTACTGGTTGATGCCAATTTCTCTGCTGCAGGTCACATTTGAGACAGAATTTAAAGAACTTGCTGGCTTTCAGAAACTGATGGTGCATCTGTATTTGGCTTTAACAACCCTGATACTTACATGAAAAATTTAATTTTTACATTTGTTACCTATTTCTGCATATTAAATTTCCCAAGTTTTGGTTTCTTAAACATACATTTTTAGTGTGTATCTCACAGGTTCTGTGACTCAGAAACTTAATAAATAGCATAGTAGAGTCACTGTGGCTCAAAACCAAAGGGGCTGGGAATGCAGTCATCTGAAGGCCTACCTGGGGTTTTATCTGATCCAAGGGGTGTCACTCACACATCTTGATGGAGATCTCAGTCTGTCTTTCCTACACCTGTCTATATTCCTGTGGAATGTATTAAAAACATAGCAACTAGTTTTCCCCAGAAAAAGAAATCCAAGGAAAGGAACATTATCTGCTGTGATGGAGATTTGGACATATATACTATCATTTCCAGAGCATCTTATTGATTACACAGGTCAGCCCTATTCAATATTAAAAGAAAATACAGTGTTTTTAAACCTCAGCACTATTGATATTGCACTGCAGTCCAATTTGTTTTTTTTGGCAGGAGGTAGTTAAGTCAATTGTAAGATATTTACATAAATCCCAACTCAAGACACTACTCCAAATGAGATTTTTTAAAAAATGTTCCCTAAGATAGGAGACAAAAATCACTTACTGTTGTGAAACACTGGACTACACAACAGTGTATATGAAATCTTGAATGTCCACTTCTAATCAGAGGCTGATACCTTATTTTACAAAGCAGATAAACAAAACTGATTTTACTTGTTAACAAACATACTCTAGTGATCTTTTAAAAGAATTAATAACTTTAATAATAAACTATAAAAGTGGTAATTTAATTTTGAACCATAATACTTTGTGCTATTACAATTATTATCAATAGATTAGCATAAAATACATGTTTTCTGCCAAATTATGAGCTCTCTCTGTATTTTGAGAATAATTTAATATAATAGTAATGCTCAAAATAGTTTCCCTGCAAAAATTCTTCCCAAGTACCTGGAAGACAGATAGTTGAAACATTTCTAAAAGATTTAGAATTATGAAAAAAACCACAATTATTTGGGTACTAAGGACAACCTTGGCACTGGAGTATAAAGCTGTTGGTGATTTGCTGCTTCATATTTTCAGGAAAGGTCCTTTTTAAATTATCTGAAATTTACTGATTTTCAGATGACATCTTTTGCTATTGCCCCTCTGTGACTACAACAGTATTCTAGTTATTATCTTTTAGGCCTGAGAAAAATAATAATAATAATAATAATAATAATAATAATAAAACTATTGGTCAAAGAGACTATTTTCTTCCTGTCATTATGAATTTATTACTATATATTACATTTTTAAATGAAATTAGGAATTTTGAGTGACACATTTGATATTTTATGGCAGCTTACTTTCCTTATCTTTATAGGTTTTCTAAAGCATGTATCAATTGGTTTTTCCATTGTTATGATTTGAATGTTTATGTTATCCCTAAATACATATTTTGAAATCTCAATCACCAATGTAATTTATTAGGGTGATCTTTAACAGATGATTAGGACACCAGGATAGAGCCCTTGAGAATGGAATTAGTGCCTTTCTTATAAAAGAGATCTGAGAGATTCTTTGCCCCTTCCATTATGTAAGGACACAGTATAAAGGAATTGTCTAGGAGCAAAAAGTGGGGCCTCATCAGACAGGCAATCTGACAGTAGCTCATTCTGGAATTTCCAGGCTCCAGAATGGTGAGAAATAAGCTTATATTGCCTATAAACAACCTTGTATATTGATATTTTGCTATCACTACTCCTTAGACCAAGACACAAAGTGAATGAAACTTTTCTTTAATAATTAAGAGTGGTTACAAACTGTTGTACTAACTGCCCCATATAAATTGGGTGTATCTGTAAAAATACAACATTACAATGACTAGGTGTTCAAGGGCAACCACAAGAACACAATTGTAGGGCTTCATTTGGAACATTGGAAGGAGATCTTTTTTTAGTGTTGTTTCTTTTTTAGAGATAGGGTCTCACTATGCCGTTCAGGTTAACCTTGAAATAACTTTGCAGCCTCAAACTTACAACAACCCTCCTGGCTCTGCCTCCTGAGTACTGTGATTATAGGCATCAGCCACCATGCTTGGTTGAAAGAAGAGCCTGACAACTAACAGCTATGAAACATAGTCTTTGTTGTTTCCCAATCAATCCACTTTTGGTAGACAGTCAGATATTTTTGAATAAATGAGTTAAACTTAAATGAATTTGCTACTTCACTTAGGTAATGTCAGTAAAATAATGTGCCCCATAGAGATGTTGAGAGGAAAATATAAATAAATATATGTAAGATACTTAAAAAAAGACCTATGCCATAGACAGTCCTCAATAAATAGGTGTCACTGATGACTCAAGATTAAGTAAAAAAGAATAGGCAGGAAATTATTAGTACTTTGTTTGATTGTTTGCTTTACAAAGATACTTAGTTTATTCTGTTTCAGAATTAAGCAATGGAATAAAGGAAAAGGACTTTCAAATCACATTTTTGACGAGGTTCTAGTACTAAAATACATTAATCTATGCTGTTTGAAAGAAATTTCATAGTCATAAAAGCATCTCAGAATGACATAGATAAACTCATCTTGTGAATTCCCAAGCTTCTCAAGCTTGCCCTGCAAGTTTTTTTCATACAGAGATCATTTCAACACTGAAATGAGATCATTTGCTGAACTGATATTAGGAGCCAGTAGATAATTTAAGTGGAACATATGGAAAAATAGTGGAGAAAAAAATGATTTTGGCAAAGAAGAGTAAAATTCTTCTTAAACCTGTGAAATATGCCTTGGACAACTTCAAGGCTCAATCATAGCCAAAATAACAGGCAATCTCGAGGCCATGGCGAGGTAGAACAATAAGCTTTAAAGCTTCAAGGAGTAGGTGGCTGTTATGAAAAAAAAAAAAAGCATCTTATGTTGAATTGATATCTTCTGGGAGCTTTAACATTTCAAGATAGATTTATTCAAACAGATATTCCTTACATCTACTTTCAGAAGTTCATACTGCTCCAAAGCAAGGTGAATTCTTCCCTTTGAATGTGGATTAAAATGTATTTTCATTTATCTGACTACAGTGAATCAAGAAATTCCTTACTGGTGCATTTGCATTTCTTCAATGCAAAATGACAAAGGAAATAATATAACTTTCAAGTTATGTCAAGACATCAACGTGGTAATAGTAAAACTTGAAGGTGATCTCATTCAAGTTGAAGGATATTGTGCAGCACACGATGCAATGGGCTGTCCTAGTAGAAGAATTCATTTACTTTGAAGTGAACTGAGGTGGTTTTTTTTCCCTATAAATTTATGTTTGGATGTGAATCAGTAATCTTGCTGGCAGCCTCACTATGCATTTGTTATGGAATTTTCAATGTCATGCATTATATGATTTGTATCCTCAAATAGTTTCAAATAAAAGTTGTCTGCTGCTTTCTGGTAGAATGCCAAGTAAATGAATACTCCGTTGATTTGCTATCTGTACATACAGTTTTACATCTTCTATAATTAACCTGTCAATCTAATGTCTCCTGAAAAGCTGCTACCAGGTAATGTGTACTCTATTAAAAGCTAAGAATTCAGGGGGTGATATTTGCATTTGTTCATACCTGTATTCTACTTTCCCTCAATAAACTAAGACCAGTTTAATTTTTAGTATTATGTGTTTTCTTTAATTTTCTACCTGAGCTATCATTTCATATCATAGAAAAAATCAAATAAAACCATGTCTACTATAATATTTTAAAAAATAAACAGATATTTCTGGAGAAAGTTTATTTAAAAGAAAATGAGTACACTTTCTGTTAGCTCAGACTGATCCCAGCATTTACAAATTAATCTACTACAAACTGTACAATCATTAAATAATCAAATAGAATGTTTAGCAAGAGGTTAATGGATCCAGTTAATTAAGGTTTCTATTATAAATGATAATATTCATCAAATGTAAGTGATTCAGTGTTTGAGACTGTTAACAGGATTAATATGCTAACATAGCAGTAAAATCACTAAAACTTGTATTAGAAACTATTATTAGAAAATCTACATTGGATGTTGCATAGTGAAGATCCAAGTTTTAGTGACTTCTTTGGGTCTTCAGGAATATGATGATCTAGATCTAAAATGTCTTGTCAAAAATGCTTGTATTCATAGGTGGTGCTTATGAAAAATAGGTAGATTATGAAGGTACTATTAACTCATCAGTGGACTAATGCATTCATGAGTTCACAGCTGGAAAAGCCGTTAGCAGTTAGGGCCTGGCCTGAAGAGGTTGGTCACTGGAAGAGTGGCCAGAAAAAGCACATTCTTGTCCCAGATTCTTCACCTTTGGTCTCTACTTCCAGGGCTTCCATGATGTAAATAACTTTCCTCCACCAGACATGCCATTTCTGTATTACCATGCCATGCCATTTCTACATTGGAGCCAACCAGTCATGGCCTGCATCCTCTGAAAACCATGAGCCAATACAAACCTCTCCTTTTATTTGCACAGGAGGTTATCCTATCCCATTCATGGGAAATCTGATTGATACAGGAAGTGTGCCTAAATTTCATGAGTCTTACAAATATGATTTCTATAGTGGGTTACTGTTTAGCACTGTGTCAATGGAAGAAAATGTTCATACGTTTCCCATTAATAGTCATCAGGAAATGCTCATTAACTTTTAGCTTACTAGCAGATCTGAAAACCTGGGCAGCCAAGTGGTATTCAACAGGTATGTCTTACTCTCCTGTTTATTTCAAATTACCATGGGTAAAGACAGCCCAGAACTCTCTAAAGGTAACTGACAGATATTTGCAGAATTGTTTCAGTGTCGTCTGAGACTTAAAAACTACACTTTTTGATTGACTATGTACCATGGGATATTACACTGACTGTAAGCTTCTTTTTAAAGAGCAGAAAAATTTAACTGGGGGAATAAGAATAGGGACTAGGAATAATTCCTGAGAGACAGGATGGGGTCCCAAGTGTGTTGCCTACTCCTTTATCAATAGAAAATTATCTATAGTTTTTAAAATTCAACTTTGCTTATAATACTAGGAAAAGCTCTGGACAGGAGTGGCTGATCTTAAATGTTAAAGCAACTAATCAAATTATATGAAATGACACATTTTAAAATGGCCCCTGATAATTTATTGCTTCTTCCAGATTTTTTAATTATAAAATATGTCAAATGACATTATGAAGATTTGCTTATTGCATCTGAGAGCCTGCTTAATTTTTTTAAAGAAATTGTATTTTGAATAAAATCTTTTAAAAACATATAAACAATTGGAATTTAAAATTACCAAGAAGCTTCTAAGGAATATTTAGACAAAACACAATTTGTATCAGCATCTCCAATGCTACTTATAATAAAAATGCAATAGAAAGCAGCTTTAAGACAAATCCTCTTGCAATTAGATTGTTGCACCCAAGAAAGACCAATTAGAAATCCCAAAGTCTCCACTAAGACATCATAATTCTCATTTGAACTGAAAATATTTCATTCGAAAAATATTGTTGAATGCTTCTCAAAAAAGAAAAAAAGCTTCAGGACAAACTTCTATGAAGTAATTGAAAGACTAATGACCCTATTTCTAGATCCATTTATACATTCCTACTTCTCCTGGTGCAATATGATTCAGACATTTAGGGAACATTCGTTACCATCAAAAAATCAGATTCTACATTTGTATACTTTATTTAATCAATAAGGATGATGAAATTAAACAAAATGAAACTAGTATAGATTTTTGGTTTGAATCATCTTTCATTATATGATACAAAGTGCACGTAAAGTAGTCATTTCCTCATGATTTTCTTTTTAATACTTAATTTAAACCTTTCTGTACAGACATAAGAACTTTATGTTCGGTTTTACAGTAAAATTTTGACTGATATCAAGAAAATAATACGGTTTCAGGGAATTTTTGACTAGAAATATTTCTTGCATTTAAATACACTGACCTTTAAGAAAGATAAACACTATATATATTTTTTTGGTTTATATTAAAAATATTGTGAAAACACATATTTATAGTGAAATTAATTTATTTAAAAAATTTTTGAATATCAAATTACATACATATGCTTTAACTCCATGTTTTCACAAAGCTGACACCATTGAAAACTTAAATTCTCTTCTGCAGAAACAAAGTACCAATGTTCCAGAAGCCCTTTTCACATCACCTCTTACGTCCCAAAGAGAACTTATCTTTATGTATGATGACATAGGTTAATTTTATTGAATTCAAATTTGCAGCTGTGGCATTATCTAACATTCTTTAATGTTTAGCATGCCTTGCTGAGTTATGATTATGAAATGCAATCACATTGTTCCATGTAAATTTAGTATGGTCTCCAAGATTGCTCTATATTATTCCACTGTACAAGCATCCTACAGTATCCTTGTGTACATTTTTCAGCTAATGAGCAGTTAAAGTCTTTTCAGTTTCTGGACATTCAGTTTCCGAACATTCTAAGAAGCCTTCAAGTAGACACACATATTCACACATATGGTCAACTTAGAATTGCTAGGCCAAAGGATGTGGATATTTTTAATTTAAGTGTGTAGTCCCACAGATTTTGACAATGACCACAATTATTCACGTTGGTAATAGCAACATACAGGACTTAAAGTTTTCCTTTTAATTCAAAGATGTTTCTTTTGTTCACTCATTCTGTTCATCACATTTAATTGAAATGTAAACTCTACTAATCATCTTTTAGTTCAAAAATATTCTTGCCTTATTCCATGTAAAATTTTTCTGGATTTCATAGATGGCCAGGTAATATGTATTACTTCAGTTTTTAACATAGTTGTTAAATATTAAGCTAAATTATGTTAATAATTTCTAAATTTTCAGTTGTTTTTGTTATATTTTTAAACTTCTTAAATAATTTTTATCACTATCATAAACTATTATAAACTATCATAAACTGTTATAAAGTATAAACTATGGCCAGTCTATTAAAATTTAAATTTTAGTAAAATATTTAGACAATTAGGAGAGAAATACATAATCAAATATTTTAATAAAATCAATTATAATAATAATTAAAAATATTATTCTACTGTAGTTATGATATATTTTCACTAGCCTTTATAATAATTTGTCAATAATGAAATGTTTAAAGAATATAAAAATTTGTGAGAATAAATTTTAAAGAATTACTTGTAATTTCAATGTTGTTATTAATCTATCAGGGTGTTAAAATGAATTAGGATCAAGTGATATGGACTAATAGGATAAATTGTAAGAACTAAATGAGTTCAGCCTATATAATGAGTTCTATATCTGTAAGATTTAGAGAACTCAATTATATATTTATATATCAATCAAGAGTGGAAAACAGTATAAGATTTTCATTTATTTTGACAAAGTAAAACTTTCAGAATTACTTTTAAATAAAATAAGTTGATAGTAGAATTCAATCAGATTTTCTTTTATACATTCAGATTTTAATTTATATAGTTCAATAAAGAGATTCCAAATCACACTTTATAATGAGACCAGGCAATAATATATAAA
Organism: Hydrochoerus hydrochaeris; assembly: GCA_004027455.1. Taxonomy (NCBI): domain Eukaryota; kingdom Metazoa; phylum Chordata; class Mammalia; order Rodentia; family Hydrochaeridae; genus Hydrochoerus; species Hydrochoerus hydrochaeris. The sequence goes on along the minus strand of PVLA01003670.1, from coordinate 98,423 downwards.
ATAAATGTTTATAATAAGTAAATGTACTATTATTTTGGTGAGTCTGAAAATACTAAATGCATCTATAATGTTGTGAAATGTGGGAAACCACCTGGAGGACTCTCCCCGAAAGAACAGCAATTATCTTCATTTTAGATAAACTTGGCCCTCACTTCATGTACTGATATGTAAAGAGCTGGTTAGGCCCTTTCTTTGACCCTTCAATTGGCTTTAAGCGATATAAATTGGGTTGCCTGAGGAGCTGATGTGTAATCTTTGAAACAAGGTGAGCTGTTTCCCTGACCAGTGACTTCTGAAAAACAAGGTTGAGCAGGGCAATATGGAGCCTCAAGATAAGAACCTAGGACTTCCCAGAGCAGAAAAGACTGTACATAAGAGCTGCAGCACTGACCCGAAGATATTAGATGCTGCCTCAGATCTGTTATGCAGATTACTCTCGCTGCATTTTTTTTCCTCTGCATATCACCAAAGTGATCTCAGTTTTCCTATCTAGCCCAGTTCACAGCACTCACATATTTCCTACCACTCTCTCCGTCACTCATCTGGGAGCCACTCCTCTTGTGGAGTGAGGTTGGGACCTGGGTCATGGCCTTTGTTCAGGTGAACCACCATCTTGGGTGACTTTAGAACCCTCTTGGCTCCCCATAACTTTATAGATATGTGTGTGTGTGTGTGTGTGTGTCTCAGTATCTTCACTGTTGCCATGGGTTGCACTAGAAGTGGTGGACTGGAATTAACTCACTGGCATTCCAATAACTTTTTCATGGGATTTCAAATACAAACTTCCCAGATCGAGATGAGACTCAGGAAAGGACTCACTATAGTGAAAAGTGTATCATCTTATTTACCATGGTAGTTTTATTAGCACTTTTCAGCAGTCATTTCAGTTCAAAACTGTACAAATTAGAAGTTTTCTTTTTTTCCTGAAACTAATTTATAAAGATATAAGAAAAATGAGAGCTTTTAAAAATATTCAGTTTTTATGAAAGTAAGGGATAGTTCAATTTAGGACCTAAATTTGGGAGAAGAAAACTATATTCTAAGAACCAAAGATACAGTGCCCTGGCTAAAGGGTAATGCAACTGAAAACTGTAGGCATAGACTAAAAGATGTATACAAATTTGTGTGTCCATCCGAAATCTTTTGATTGCAGCATTGGAAAAGAGAGGCAAACAAAGCTATCAGGAGAAATGTGACTCAAAGGGTGAAGACCGGGGGATGTGTAGTTAAATAAGGGACCAAATGAAAATTACTGTCTGTGAGAAGCATTCTGATTCTCATGGTAGAGGGATCTAAACACACATTCTTGTGAAAATGAAATCACAGTTTTATTTTTAATGTCAAAGCTAGATGACCAGGAAAAAAAGAAACTGACCTGAGCATCTTACATATATCAAAAGCAAAAGAAAAATCATTTTGGCCATGCCAGTTACATAGGACTATTATTCTCAAGATATTCAGAGTGAATCTCCAAGCAAAAGTTAGCAAAGAGAACTGACAAATTAAGTCAGAAAGACCCATTGCAAGTAATGAATCTAATTAGAGAAGTGAGCCAAATCATCCAAAAGTGATTTTGGGTGCAGAACAAATATGTGTTATTATATCCCCAGACAGTGTAAAATAACATAACTCACTAAACTGGTAAGGGGAGAAAACACAGTATAGTAAGTAGAGAACAAAATACTCTCATTTTCATTTTTTTCTATTCCTTAGACCTGTGATTTCTTCTTTCTTTCAACTTAGTTTTAATCTTCAGTTGTTGGCTCTCCAAACATTTCAATATTTTCTGCCTCATTTTATGCTTAAAAAAGGGGTAACAGCTAACTGACTGCTGTCAGCTCGGAAAATGGGGTATAAGTTTTCTTTCTTCCCTGCAGTATTTTATGACTCCACCTTATAGGAGAGCAAGATATGATCTAGACAAAGAAATGTGTCTTGTTCCTCCAAGTGGTCAAAGCCTAAGGGATCAGCAGGTTTTAGTCATTTTTGCAGCCATACAGGAACCAAAACCTGCTTGGTCTCCCACAGTTTTTCTCTGTCTTCAGATCTTTCTGAATCTTGTAGCACTACTGCAGGTGATCTTCTCAGGTTGCTCATTCTTTTCAAGACTGGAGGTGCTGCTGCTTGTTCTGGGGATGCCCAGGAATTTTAATCTATTATTTTGGAAAACATTCAAAATTTCACAAGTTTTATAATATCAGTTGTTTTATTTTATCCATATTGTTTAAGTATATGCAAGAATTCATCTCTTAGTTTGTAATTCTTAAGATTCCTAATGAAGTCAATTAAATTTGAGAGGACCTACCCAGTAATTTGGAATAGTGTTTTAAAAATTATTTTGCTTATTTTGACATAATATTAGAATTCCAAAGAGTGGCAAAATAGTCTATTGTTCTTATATATTTTATTTTGTTTTTATTTTATGTTTTGTATTGGGAATTGACCTTGTGCTTTACCAGGCAGGTGCTTGAGCCACTGAGCTAAACCTTTTCCCATCCCTCTTACATATTCTTAACCTAAGTATCTAATAATCTTGTTTTACACTGATGGTGATATACTTCTAAAAACAAACAAATTAACATTGTTAGCATATCACTAAATCAATCACAAGTTTTATTTACATTTGTCCATTTTTCACTAGTATCTTTTGATATTGTAAAATCCAATTTGACATACAACAATTTATTTTTCTGAATATGTTCTATTCTAGAAATAAAGTGAAAATTTTACACCGAATTAATTTTTTGTTTTTTTCTGTTGAAGAATAATACTTATATGTACTTATAAGTCAATAAAAGAGATCAAGAAATCTACATGGATACAGCAACATTTTAACTGATATGTCTAAAAGTGATCATGGTCTAAGACATGCTATGTAGAAAATAATTTATCATTCAGTAAAATTTTCATTAAAATTCTTGGGCCAAAATTTTATCTTAGCTTATTGATAATGGTGGTGAGGGGAATAATCTTCCCCAGCAATGACTCAAATGTCATTTTGGGAGTGATCATATTTCCTGCTCCACAGCCACTGGCAGTAGAAGCCACAATTTGGCCATGTAGCAGTGTGTCAATGTGGGACCCAAGTAGGCTGATTCAGCTTTAGTTCCACAATTGCTGTCAGCAAAAGGCCCACTTTTGTCTACATTTATATACCAACAGTTTGATATAACAGTCTCTCCTCTACTCAGCAGCCAAGGTCATGAGACATGATTTACCCAATTTTCCACTCAACAGCAGACAGCCAACCAAAAATGGCAATATTTCATCCTCTATTTAGCAGTAGCATATCACTACCAAGAGTCCTCTATCTCATAAGCAAATAGCACAAAGCAGCTCATTAGTCATTGGAGGAATGCAGATTAAAACCACAATGTGATTTTATATGATAAAGTGGTTAATACGAAGTATTGTCTGGCAATAGGATCTGGCAATAAGATCTGGCAAAAATGTGAAAAACTTGACTTCCTTGCATATTACTGGTGAGAACATAAAACGGTTCAGCCATTATGGAAAAGAGTTTGTTAATTTCTTATAAAACTCTAGTAGTGACAATAATGGTCTCTTTTTCAAAGTTATATTTACATAAACCCCAGTCATGAATGTTGTGAGCAATTCTATTTATAGTAGCCAAAACCTAGGAACAATTCAAATGTCCTTCATGGGGAGAATGTTTAAAAGAGCTATGGTATAGTCATGTCTTAGAGTATCACGCACAATAAAAAAGAAGGAACTACTGATATATTCAACAAACTCAAAAGCAAGGCTCAAAATCTTACACATTGAATGATTTCTTTCTATAAAATTCTTGAAACGGACCTAGAGAAATCATTCCTAAAATTCATCTGGAACCAGAAAATACCTACAATAGCAAAGACAATTCTGAGCAACAAAGGCAAGGCAGGAGGCATCACAATTCTTGACTTGAAGTTATATTATAAAGCTATTGTAATAAAATCAGCACAGTACTGGAATAAAAACAGACCTGAGAATCAATGGAATAGATTAGAAGATATAACTACAACTACAAACTCACTCAGCCACCTTATCTTTGACAAAGGGCCAAGCACATTCACTGGAAGAAAGATAGTCTCTTTAATAAATAGTGCTGGAAAAATTGGCTTTCCATATGCCAAAAACTAAAACTAGACATATGCCTATCACCATGTACTAAGCTAAAGTCAAAATGAATATAATCTAAATATTAAACAGAAACACTAAATCTGCTGGTAGAAATCTTGAAGACAGGGGTAGGTAGAAAATTCATAAACAAAAATCAAACCACACGGGAAATACTTCCCATAATCAATAACTGGGATCTTGTCTTATTAAAAAGTTTTTGTATGTCAAAAGCAATCTCCAAAAGAATAAAAAAGGAAACCCATTACATTTGAAAAAAATCTTAGTTAACTGTCCCTCAGACATAGGACATCTGTCTAGAACATATAAAGAATTTTTTAAAAATCAGACCCTTGAAATTTAAAGACCTATCCAAAAATGGGCATCTGAGATGAATACACAGTTCTCAGATGCAGAAATACAAATGGAAAATAAATACATGAAAAAATGTTCAGCATCATTGGTGATTAGAGAAATTCAAATTAAAACCACACTGAGACTCCATCTCACTCCAGAAAGAATGGCTAGGATCAACAAAACCACCAACAAAAAATGCTGGAGAGGCTGTGGGGAAAAAGAAACTTTCTGCACTGTTGGTGGGAGGGCAGATTGGTGCAGTCACTGTGGACATCAGTCTGGAGGTTCCTCAAAACGCTGGGGTTGAAAGTCCCATTTGATCCAGCTATTCGACTTCTGGGCATATTCCCAGAAGAACTGAAAACATCATACCACAGTGATATATGTGCAACCATGTTTATATCAGTACAATTAGTAATAGCCAGAACTTGGAAACAACCTAAATGCCCATCAACTGAGGAAAGGATAAAAAAGATGTGGTATTTTTATGCAGTGGAGTGCTACTCAGCTATAAAGAATGATCACATTGAGATATTTATAAGTAAGTGGATGCAGCTTAAGAGCATACTCATAAGTGAAATAAAACAAACTCACAAGAGTAAATGCCGCATTGTCTCCCTATTGTAAGAAATGATAAGAATACATAAGATACAAAATCCTCACTAAATATAGTGAAAGGGTAAGAATCGGCTCAAAGGGGAAAAAATAATATCTCTGGGAAAAGGAGGAAAAAGAAAAATGAAGTGAAAAGAAAAACTATCTAAATTTGTATAAACACACTGGAATAGCTGATTGTTCTACTAATTCTATAAATTTGTAGAACAAAGCAGTTAATATTCATATGACTGGAACAATTTTGCATGTTTGTGTCAGGTTACCTGAGGAACTCTTGAAGATCACTATATAAAATATCAACCTTAGTCCTGTTCCTACCACCGTGTTTTGAAAGCCTATATTGTCATTATTTTGGGCTCTTTGCTATTGTTATTTGTTTGTCTTTTTTATTTCTTGGTTTTCTGGTAATCTGTTTTGTTTTTCCTTCTAATCCAGGAAGGATAGGTATACTTGTAGAAGCTTATACATGCCTAGAACTTCTCCTAAACAGTTTATGAGAATTGATTATATTATGAGTGATGAAATGAACAGCTACTTTGAAGAAAAATAGACATGGTATCCATTGCTGATTCCGCATCGTCATGCTGTGAAAGCCAGTAATGCTTCTAGTCTTTGTTCAGAGTGATTTTAGTCTGTTTTGTATTGTTTAATTTCAACATATGCAAAGGTATGGACAGCTATTTTGAAGAGAACAAGTGACATTATGGCAGCCATTGTTAATTTTCCTATTGTCTGGTTTTAAAGGCCTGTAATGCCTTCATCATCCTGTTCTGATCAGTTTTATCCTGCTTTGTTTTGTATGAATTCACTGTGTGTGAAGACATAGACAACCATTTAGAAGAAAACAAGAGACATATATGGTAACCAGTGATGATCTCCTGCTTTTTTGCTTTGAAATCTGTGTTGCTTACATTGTTTTGCTTCTAATCTGCTTTGTCCTGTTTTATGTTTAGTTTTACCTTTTTTAAAATAAAAAAATTCTTGAAATGGAAAACTTACAGGAAATGATAATGAATTCATGCTCACCAGCAATTAAGCCCAGAAGAGATGGAAGGAAAATAAGATGTTATAAAGTAGCATCAGGACAATATCACATCTCTGAATCTTGCTAGGGATGACACATGAATATATTCATTTGACCTCATTGTACTGCTCTAACAATAGGTCTGAACAAAAGAGGCTGTATCACTGTCAAAATCTTGGTCATGTTATAATATTCTGGTGTTGTGAAAATTGTTATTGAAGGAAACTAAGGATATGTGAGTTCTCTATTGTTCCTCACACTTGAATGCACATCTGCAGCTAACCAACTGTACAATATTTTTGAAAAAATAAAAAACACTGACAATTTCCTCCTTAAACTGCTGTGTTCCATCATGTTTTATTTTGCAGGTAAAAATGAAGCCAAAAACATGATTAGGCCAAAATAAGCTCATTGATATGTATATGTTCTTCAGAGAGTCCTGAAAATTATTTTGAATAATTGACTAATATTTTATCATGCTAAGTTAAAATGAGATCCATATAAAAGTATTTTTGTTCATTGGCATTCTGATTACCAAAAATTATTTCAAGATTCTCTCTGGTGTAAAAAGATTGTGAAAGCTAAACATGATGTTCAAAAGTGTGCCCAAAATATACTTAATATCTTCCTATGTAGAATAGAGCCTAAGGCCCACTGAATGAGAACTGGATTGAATTTTCTTCAACTGAATAGATGAAGCTAAACTGACAGTGTGTGACTTTGGAAACTAGGTCATAAAAGCCACTGTTCTTTTCTTCTTTCTCTTTTGCCCTAGTATACTATTTATGAACGTGGCTACCTGTCATGTGAGTAAGAAGTCAGTGGAGTGACCCATGTGGTGAAGAACAAGGAATCATTCAACATCAGTCAAGGAGTTGCAAGTGTCTTCCCTGGTGTTTTCTATAAAATCTACAAAAAAGAATAGCTTGGAGGTGATAATGTTTGTGACAAGACTCTGTGAAAAATTCTAAGGTATTTATGATTGCAGTTTGTTCTGGTGATTGAAGTAATGGAGAAAAATAAATGGATTTGAGAGTTCTTTAGTCCTAGTTAGAAACCTCAGCATTTGGTCAGAGTTGAAAGCAAAAAGCACAAGTAATGTAAACCAAGTGGATAAAAATAGACCAATAGGTAATTTAAAGAAATCAGTGGGTTGCAATTTTATGGCTGACATGCAGTGGGGACTATGAATATAGGTTGGGAAGTTAAGAATAACAAGGATCATGTTATCACGGAGGGGTAGTATGATCTGCAAGATGTTTTCTAACAATTCTGCCACCTGTGATCAAAGATAAGGCACATGAATCCGAAATCCGTAACACTTCAGATAATAATACAAACCGTTTAAAGGGAGACTAAAGATGCATAGGTGTTCTCTTTCCAACATTTGCACCATCCTTCTCTCCTATCTCCTTTCCCCATCTGTGGAAATTCAAACTCATGATGCCAACATGTGGATTCTAAAGAAGGATTTTTTTAAATATAGAACTGAAGTTCCTAATTTGTAGTTATTTCACTATAATTAATATGAATAGCTGTCCGGTAAATTATGTATGTAATATTGTGCTGGGATGTTCACAGGGATGTGATTAACTTCCGAGTTGGCACCCAATCTTCCCTACCTCCCTGATCTTATTCTCACATTGGGTCTATCTCCTCTCTGCTCTAGCACTGATTTGTTTGACTAACAAAATTTAGCAGAAATAGTTCAAAGACTCTGTTAGGATTAGATTATGAGATTTCAGTTTTTGTTCTCCCTTCAACAATCATTTGTCAGTCATTGCTCTTTGAAAACCCAGTTACACTGCCATGAACTGTGGAAAAGCATCAACACTGAATGATTTAGACCTCCGCCAACCTGTGTGAGCTTGAAAGTGAAATTCTCCAGCTTTATTAAGATTTTGAGCCTACATCTTGACTAAAACCTCATGTAAACCCTAAACCTAAGCCTCGTGTAAAACTTGTGTGAATACTGTGCTATCATTTCCTGAATTCTCTTTTTTTTTTCTTTTTCAATTTTTATTAATTTTTTTTGCTCTATATAGTGACAAGATTCCTCTTGGGGAGTTAGTACATGTACATAACAATATGTTAATTGTTTGCTCATCCTTTTCTTTCTCTATCCATTTCTTTGTCTCTTCCATTTTGAACAGGATTAATCTATTTCTTATTAACTATCATATTTTTGCTCCTTATTTACATTTTCAGTTGACATGGTCTCAAGGAGAATCTACTTTTCTACAAGTGATTCAAGTTTTTCCTTATGACAAGAGTAGTACTCATTTATTTGTGTGTAAATACCACATTTTCTTTATTCATTCATCTGTTGATGGCCACACTGGCTGCCTCCAAAAACTAGCTGTTATGAATTCTACAGCAACAAACAGATACACATGTATCATGGTTATGTGATGTTTACTCATCCAAACAGTATGAACTAATATTTGTTGTCTTAATTTTCTGTGTATGTAATTTCTTATACAGCAATAAATATTGTACTCAGATTGTTCATAAAAATTATAGATTGGTTCGAACTGATTTGCAAGAAACTGGTTGATGGGGCTGAGGATTTAGCTCAGTGGCATAAGTGCCTGCCTGGCAAGCACAAGGTCATGAGTTTGATCCCAGGTACCAAATGCGGGGGGGGGGGGACCTGGTTGTTGTGGGTCTAGTGTTAAAGAACACTATTTTAAGTGAATTTGAAGATGGCTTTGATGATCCACATACCTATATAATCCCTCCTTGAGCATACATGCCCATGGTCAAGTAGTTTTGCAGCTGTAAAAAAGGTTTCTAATGAGTTAACCAAAGAGATTTGAAACAGAGAAAGCTCTCCTGCTGACTTTGAAGAAGGAAACTTCCCCGTCACAGATATAGTACAGTAATGTGGCAGTAATTAACCACAAGCTCCTAGCAAGGAGATTCTCAGGCCTACAACATTAAGTAACTGAATTCTGACAACTTGAATGCACTTTGAAATTAACTTTTCCTTAAACTCCTTCTGAAAATGCAGCATGGCTGACACCTTTGTTTCAAACTGGAAATCTCAAGGAAAGAAACTAGGTCTCTGTTTCTGACCCACTGCACAACTGTATCATTTTAATCCACTAAGTTTATACTAATTTGTTACTTCTTAGTCAAAAACCAATAAACAATTTGATATGCATGAAAAATTGCTTATTTAAAAAACACTTCTTTCAGCATTGACTAATCACAAACTTTAAATGAAAATAAAGGAAAATGAACAACACACTTTTCAGTTATGTGAAGCACATCTCATCCAATGTGATTAACTCAAAAGGTACATCTGGAAATTTATATGATATATTAAAGTATTATATTCATAGTTAATATTAAATGCTAGTAAATTCTGCCACCTTCAGTGGTTGTTTGTAATTTAAAAATTTTCTCACTGCTTTAATTTTTACTTGTGTCATTCAATATGATTTCTTTATATATTTAGTATATGATTTTTTTTGTTTGTTTTTTGTTTTGGTACCGGGGATCAAACTCACGATGTAGTGCTTGCCAGGCAGGTGCTTATGCTGCTGAGCTAAATCCCCGGCTATAATATTTACTATATGTTTTATGATGCTTGTTTTTCAAATATCAAAGGATAAAATGATTTTATCAAATTTATTTCCAAACAATAATTTTCATATAGTTACCACAATGAGTTAAATAAATGCCCTGAAAGAATGAAGAAATGATATGAACAGGAATTTTAGGATTCAGCAACTCCAAATAATCATCAAGCATATAATCATTTAGGCCAAATACAAAGAATGGTAAAGAGTAAGACTTGGAAAGGGACACAAATAAATATCTATAACAGCATTAAATTATTGTATTATTCCAAAGATGCAATATTCTGTGTGTGTGTGTCTACAAATGGAAAGTAGGATCTAAAAAGATGGTTGCCATTAAGCTATTTATGCATAATTACATTTTAGAAAATTTATATTTCATTATTTACACTATTTTCAAAATTTAACAGAAAATCATGCTAAGATATTTGTAATAATAGAAGCTTTAGTGAAATGACCTTAAAGATCATTTCCAATAAATATAACTTATAACACTTCTTACATTTGACAGTAATCTCATTTCATAGATTTAGTAAAATCTTGGCAACACATTATATATGTGAATGATACGAATAAATCTTATATCTTCCAGGTAGTGAAGTTCCGTATATGTAAAATGCATTTCTTATGCTAAATTCTTTCTTGGTAATCAGAGTTTGCTGATGAATACTGGTGCTCTACAGGTACCAGTACTTTTCTTTGATTGTCCTAGGGTATTTTTTTTTCTTTTTAGTTTTCACTATTCTCTTTTATGCTAAGGTACTTTCTCACATCATAGTGCATTTGATCTTCCTTCTAATATGTAAACATTTTTCTTTATTTTTTTTACTGTTGTTTCACATAGTTCCAGCTTTTTATTTCATCAAATTTTAAAATCTGATTAATGAAATAAGCCTAAACATGAACTAAACATTTCCAAACAGACATGTTCTTTATAATCAGTTTAATTCACTTGTAATTTAAATGCCTGAAATGAAGCTAAATAGTATTGTTTAATAATATAGTCTATTTTTAAAGAATTATATGTAAATTATTTAAAGAGAAATGCTTTAAGATTTAATAATTAATATGTTATTGTAGTGTCTGACTCAAAAACAACTGAGCAAGAATTTTCATATATATATATATATATATATATATATATATATATATATATATATATGTATATACGTATATATATATATATTACATTACCTGGGGGTAATTACAGAAAAACTACACTGAGTTTAAACCTTGAGGAAAGTCACCTAACATTTTACAGAGAAATGTGCCTTTAAAAATTCTTTTTCATCTGTTACTACACATGCATAAAACAATCAACAGATTTGTAAGGTAGAATTCACATTTATTGCAGCTATGAACCAGGCTAATATTCTCAAGATTTAGAACACTTAGATTAAGCAATTTCTTTATCTTATGATTCAGTCAGGAAGGATAAAATAAAAATTTTAAAATATGGAAAAATAAACTATCAGTTATTAGTTTGTGAGATTGATAAATTACTGAATTCCTGTTCTTCAATATCTTAATTTGTACTACTGGAATTATGGGAACTTCTTTTAGTAAATAACATAATCTATGAAAAGTACTTTTGAAAATAAAGATACTATGTAAATATTAATTGCTAAAATTATTCGTGTTATTTTTGCCTTTGAGATGTAAAAATCAATGATTTCCTTTTTTTATTCAAAGAAGTTTGGCAATTAGTCTCTTTATTATTTTTGTACCAGAATCTGAACTCAGGACCTTGTGCTTGCCAGGCAGGCACTGTGCCACTGAGCAATATACCCAGCTCCATATTTGAAAGGATATTGAATCTTACTTTTATTCTTTCAATAAAATGTTTTATGGCAAATTATGAAGATTTAAGAATATTTTTTAAAAGCAAAAGTAAACTAGCTATTTTAAAACCTTTATTACCATTACCCGTTTTACTCATTTTCAATTGGCCAATTTTAAAATTTTGGTTTTTCACATTTAACACAACTGGCGTTGGAAAGGCTTATTTGGTTTAGCAAAGGAGGAAAGATTAACATAGTATTACCCCTTTGAAAGCATTAGAATTTTATGGCAATATATTTTTCATGTGAGAAGAGCAGTACACACACATGAAAATTTTTAAAGTGGTTGTTATTCTGAAGTACTGAAGCTACTGAAAGTTTTAAAGCCTAAGAACTAAGAAGAACTATATTTACAAAATTGGAAGTTCTCAAGAAATCCTATTATAGCAATAAACTTTAGAACTGCACAGTTCAAGTAAGATTAAAATTAATCCAAAGTTTCTCCTACCTTCTGAATTTATAACATATTCTTCAAAGTAATTTATATGCAAATGTTTATTTGAAAAAGTCTCACATTATTGGGATAAACACTCAATTCTTAAGTATGTCAGTCCTGCTTTTAAAACTACAGAAAGACTCATTTGGTCTGTATAATAAACCTTGTTTTGTGTTTGATGGTTATTTGTTTCTATCTATAGGGTGGTGCTATCCAGATGTCTGAATACTCACTAGAGTTGACTTATTCAGACAAATTGTGCATCAGTGTTCATTATGTTAAGTATCTTGTCCCTGGAAGTTGTGCAGAATGTACAAAGATGCTCAGGGCCTTGAACAAAGCATTCAATAAATACTTATTAAGTTGAGCTTGTTAAAAAATGAGTAAAATACTAGTGCAATATATTGTTGTTTAGTTTCTTGCTGCTAGTTTCCTTTAGTCTCTTAAGCTGGGTTTGAGGAAAATATTGACTGCTAAAATTGACTGTATTATTTTCATTTTATTATCTAATGCAGAGAATACAAGTGACTGACAAGACATGCATGTGTGGTATATTCCAAATAAGCATGAAACTTTCAAATACAGAACCTAAAGCTCAAATTCCAATTATGGAATAAGTCCACACTCATTGCTGATTAATTAGAGATACTCTCTGTATAGGAGGATTTAATATCAGTTCTCACTATTTTACTACAAAACCAAAACCAACTTAACCCAACTTATCAACTTTATTCTCTGTAACTTAATTTTTTCAAATTTATTACAGTTCTGTCATGAGTACACAAAACCTGTGATGACAAGATCATATCTCCTTCACTGTTTGGTTCTACTATCAGGAATAGTCTCATGCATGTAAAATTCTCTCACAAAAAAAAGGTAAAATTCTCTCACAAACATTTATTAGCTAAAATGAATAAATCATATGTGTTAATACTGGTAAAGAGAAAAGAAGTTTACTAAGTTTTAATACTGTAATATTGTAATTAAACTTCCTATTTTTTGGTCTCCCAGTTCCCTGCTCTTTTCTTATTGCACTAATTTCACCAATTAGCTTTCCATGAACTGCTTTTTACTTCTGTGTTAAAGTCATTTACTATTTCTTGGAACTATTGAGAAAAGCTAAAAATCTAATGTTAACCTCCTGAATTTATGAGATTCAGTTAAAATAAAAAGACATGCTACTTTATCAAAATCATTTCCTGAACATTTATTTTTGCTACTGAAAGCAGTATTATACAAAAGTATTTTTTTTAGATACAGCAAAATATGAATGTGCTTTTGCCTTAGAATTAATCATACATTTTCTTCATGTTATGGAATATGGAAAAGTTAAAATAATTATCAGCAAAGCAAAACTCGTTTAAACTATATTGAAGGAGTCAGTCATATGTAATGTTTATTATTTCACAATGCTATGCTATGATTAAAAACTATGGCTTCATATCATATTACTTCTTAGGTATCAGTAAATTCATTCCATAATTATATGGGAGAATGTATGGAAAACACCCAGATTAGCAAAACATATTGAAAAAGAAAAAGTTAGAGGACTGTTGCTACATAACTCAAGGATTCATTATAAAGATAACATAACCAAGAGAGGTTTGCACAGGTGAAAGAATACAAACAGATCAATAAGATAAAACAGAGCCCATAAATAGAGATACAATAATATAGTCCACTAATCTTTCACAAACAAAGGCAACACAATATAGTCTTTTTAAAATGATGTCAGAAAGAATAGATATATAATGCCATGAAAAATGAATTTAGAAACAGATATTACACCTTTCACAAAAATTAGCTCAAAATAGATCACAGACCTTAATGTAATAGTGACAAACAACAAAAACCTTGTAACATTTATAAAAGAAAATATAGGAGAAAATCTAGATCTTGTTGGTTTTGTGGTGACTTTTAAATACTACACAAAAGTCACAGTCCATGAAAGAAAAGTATTAAATTGTATTTCATTAAAGGCTTCTCTTCTATGAAAGAAACTCATGAGATTAAAGAATGCATAGATTAGTAGAAAAACACTTGCAAAACAAAAGAAAACATACCTAATACATGTATGGACATCTAAAACACATACCTACTTTTTTTGGAACTAAGAATTAAAGCTAGGTGTGTTTAAAGTAAGCTACACCTCAGTGTTCCTCCCCCTCTTTTAAACTTTGTATTTTGAGACAGGGTCCAAACTATGCATGATTTTGTAATTCTGTCTCATCGACTCAAGAGTACTGGGATTGTAGGGATGTATCATGATAGTAAATAATATATAAAAGAGCTGAGGATGTAAAGGCCCTAGCATTCCATCTCTACTATTACAAAATATAAATAAATAAATAAATAAATAAATAAATAAATTTCTTTGCACTCAAGAAGAATTCAAAACAGACTAAAAAATAGAACTAAAACTTCAATAGTGCACTAAAGTATATACACAGATACCAAATAAGTATATGAAAGCAACAAAGAAATACTACTTAAAACAACACTAAACTACTACCATGTATCTATGGGAATGGTCAAACTCCTAAACTCCAAACACTAAATGTGATCAGGAGTAGAAAAATGGAAACTCAGCATTTATTGATGGTGGTAATGCAAAACGGCACTGCCATGCTGGGCAACTACACATAGGCGAGGATTTCTAAGGGAAATCTGTGCACCTTTCCTTCATTGTTTATGTGAACCTAAAACTGCTATGGAAAAAGGAAAACTGTATTATAAAAAGCTCTTGAAGGAGATTTTGCTAGCTAGAGTAGAAATGTATACTCTACAGATTAGTAAATACATGCTTATGAAATTAAAAAAATTCCATCTCTCACCAACTTTGTGAATTTGCCCAAGTTGTGTGATTCTTCTAAGTCAAATTTACCTTGGTAAACTGGAGACACCTATACCTACCTTGTAATGTTTTAATGAAGATCCAACTATATGTAATTCATCTTATCATTATACTTTCTTAGTAACGGAAGTATCCTACTCTTGCTAACAACCTTGTTTCTCATTCCTTAAAAATCTGTAATTGGAAAATAACATCATCAACAATATCTGTTCACATCACAGAGGCTTATTGTACTCTATCTTTCAAAACTGTAAATAACCAATATAACAAATACTGTAAGGAAAAAAAATGTACTTAAAGATTTCTGTCCCTGACTAGTAATTTCCAATAGAGAGTCTATTTTAAAAACTCTTTTACAAGCATCAGATCCATGGCACCCTAGGAAATGTTTTTGATGCAGAGAAATTTAAACCATCCTTTATAGTAAATCAATGCTCTTAGTATTAAATTCCTCTATTTTTTTTTTTTCATGAGAAGGTTTCACTATATGGTTCAGGTTGGCCATGAACCCATTTTGTAGCCCAGGCTGGCTTCAAACTTGCAGCAATCCTCCTGCCCTAGTTTCCAAGTGCTGGGCTTATAAGCATGCACAACGGCAACCAGCTCCTCTAATATTTTAGAGGATCATTTGGAAAATGTCTTACTTTGAGCATTATGTTTGAATTATATATGTAATTTAGGCTTTTATAATGACAAATATTTCCTTTTAGAGCTCTAAAATTACTCCACATTCTTTCAGTGTTCCATTGTTTCTTAAAGGAAATCATTATAGTTCTTGAGTTAATTCTTTAGAGGTTACATAAATTTTTTCATTGGACTTTAAGTTAGATACTGGTTTTCAGCAATTTTATTATATGTGTGAAAGTGTTTTAATTTGTAATCCTTCTTGAATCTGTATTTCATACGTGTTTATCTTTTACCTAACTTATCAAACATTGGTTGCGTGTGTCTTTCCATACTGCATTCTATACTTTCTAATTCACTTATATTCAAATGTTACATTTCATTTTTCTATATTTTTCACCCCTTTTGTCCATGTGTTTTACTCTGAGAATTTTCTTTCTCTCTAAAGCCAGTTCAACAATATTTTTTCAACTATATCTGATATACTCTCTATCCCATTTATTGATTTTTTTGTTTCTTTGTTTCTGAAACTGGGTTTTGTTATATAGTTGAGGCTGGATTTGAACTCATGATTACCCTGCCTAGCCCATCTAGTGCTGAGATTATGAGCACACAAGTGCTGATATAACAAGCTTGACTCTGTTTATTTACTTCTTGAATTCAGTCATTGTGATTTGTAGTTTTGTATTCCTATAGAATTTTTTACTTGTGAAATGCAGTTCTCTGCAGATTTTTAAAATTTAATTGAATCAATTGGATGTAGATATTTCAATGCGCAGGACTCTTAATTATATCATAACGTTTGTAAATCTTGTGTTATTCGTTATCATTTTTTATTTTTATTCATTTTTTTTAATTTTGAGGAGAATAAAACCAAATGAGAGAAACAAAATGCGATCAGTCAAAACAAAAGGATGGACATAGTACATGACTTAAAACCAAAATACAAGGTGATCAATAATAGTTACCATAATGTCTCTTGTTATCTTCAATAGAATTGCCCATATCATCAGGAATAATAAAATTGAATGTAACAGTACAGAACAAAATCAACAAAAACAAAACATTGGAGACATTCTAGGACTTCAAAAGAAGATAACAGTCAAACCAGAATGGATATCATAGTGAATCTTATTGTCTTCAAAGTAGTAGCTATACTCTCAGACTTGATATTATCAAACAAAACAGATTTGAATAAAATCAATCAAAACAAGACAGTGATCAAACAAAACAGATTCAAGTAAAATCAGTAAGGACAAGACAGTGAAAGCAATACAGGGCTTCAGATTAAGTTAATAGGAAATTAAAAATGGTTACCATAATACAGATATAGATATAGATACAGATATAGATATAGATATAGATATAGATATAGATATAGATATATCCTGCTATCTTTGGAATAGCTGTCCATGCCATCAAATCTAGTACAAGTAGACAAACTGGAACAGAATATAACCAAACTAAACAGAGCAAGGAAAACAATATGGGTTTCAAATCATGATACAAGATTAACAATGTCCTCTGCCTTCCCTTTTTAGACAATTCCTCCCCTTTCACTTTCACAGGGTATAATGCACATTTTGTATCCCACTAACTCCTTTAGTTTTTAGATTAGGGAGGCAGCCCCTATTTACCTAAGTGATTCTGAACCTTTTTACCTCTGAGCATGATCTCACGTTGTATCCATTTACCTGTAAGAGCCTCAAGATTTTCCTTCCTTATAGCTAAGTAGTTCTCCATTGTATAAAAGTGTTATGTCTTTCCAACCAATCTGCAGCTGATGGGCAAGCTACCCTCATTTTTTTCTGGCTCCCTGTCATATAGAGCATTATTTTCTCATCTTTGACTTTCAGTCCATAAAGTCTCTTTCAGGTTAAATATATTTCTTATATAGAGCATTTTGATGGACTCTATCTCTTGATCCACTCTGCCTGTGTTTCTTTTCATGAGTGTATCAAGGCCACCTATGTTAGTGATTAGGGCCAAACTTCTCTGCCTCATCTCTGCCATGCTATTTTTCTGTCATTGGTTGTCATTTCCCCTTCATTCCACTCTCTGCCCCAATCAGTAAGCCCTCTGCCACTGTTCCTAAACCATGGTCTTTTTTCTCTCTCTTTACAATGTTCTTTGGTATTTTTTGTAGGTTTGGGTTGGTGGTCATGAACTGCCCTAGTTCCTCTCTGTCATGGAAGCATCTTGTTTCTCCATTAATTTTGAGAGATAGTTTTGCAGGGTACATCAATCTGGGTCGGAGGTTATTTTCTTTCACAGCTTGGAATACTTCAAGTTCTTCTTGATTTGATGGTTTGTGTCGAGAAGTCTGTCATGATTCTGATGGGTTTTCCTTTATAGGTGATCTGTTTTTTTTTCTCTGACAGCTTTTACTGTTCTGTTCTTGTGTTCAATTTTCTAGATTAAAGCTGGACTTTAATTTAGGTCAGGATTTATTTCTACTCTTATTAATCCTGAGGGCAGCCTTTTCTAGTATCAAAATTCTGAGTTCTCTAATTGACATTTCCTTTTTGTGATCCTGAACTTCAGTGTCTCCTCAGCCCTCTGAGACTGACAGAAGCTGCTTGGCTTCCCAAACTTAATGCAACTTTCAGAATAGCCAGTCTCCTGAAGGGCACAAGCAACTGACAAGTCTCATCTCTACTATTTTACTTTCCCACTGTTCATATTTGGGCCCACCATAATCTCAGGACTCTAAAAATAGTTCTCTAGTGACTACAGACCTAATTCTTATACTTTAGTCCAACTTTTCTAAGTGTTTCTAAACATGCAAAATTAAAAATATAAATATCCATATCCAGAAGCAAAACTCGGTGCATTTCTTTTGAAATATCATATTATTCTTTGAAATTTCTATGGGATCCTGCCTTTATTTTGCTATAATTCTTTGTCTTGCTATAATTTTAACATATTTCTCCTCATCAAATAGTAGAACATCATATAAATACAGGATTCTTAAATTGACATTCATCAAATGAGTTAGGAAAAAGTTTTCAATACTATTGTAACTGCCACTCATTAGTTTTATTATTTAAATATTGAACAATGACAAAATAAAAACAAAATGAACAAAAAGAAAAGAAATTTTTGTTTTTACTACAGAATAAAGCAGAATAAAGTCAGCTGGTATGAGAACTTGACAATTTAGGGATGTCTAAGAAGTGTTATTAGAAGTACTATTACCTGTACAATTCATTTACTTTTCTAAGTAATTTATACAAAAGTTCTACTCCCAACTACACAAAGGAAGACTATATCAAATGTGATGTAATTATTGATTTAACATATATTTTCTTTCTATTAGTACATGTCTTTCATACAATGTAATTAATCTGTGGAAATTACTGCACGTACATATCTTATCTTGATCATTTTTTTTCCCCTCTCACTCCTTCCCCTTTCCCCAGGTCTGCTCCCATTTTCTACAAAGTAAGCTTTCTGCTTTCTACCATCCCTCTTTCATTTTGGTCTTTTTTTACATTTTGAGTTTTTCATATAGTATAAACTATGTGATATTTAACCTTCTGTATCTGATTTATTTCACTTAACATGATCTCACATGCTTTAAATTAGATATTTAGCATTTTATTAACTTACATTTTAGTGCATGTTAATCTAATAGTGAAAGCAATATTTTCAAAAATACACACAACTTTAATTTCATCTAGCTATAAAGTAGAAATGTGAACTGAATCACATAAACTTATGTAATAACAAAGGTTTGTCAGGTGACCTATTTGAGATGCATCACTGCATTTATTTTTAAATTAGTTATTTTGCCTTTCCCATCAGTCCTTATTAGTTACAGTTGTTGACTTCTAATTTGTATTAACAGAGATGACTTCAGTTTATTTCAAAGATATTTATATTTGTGAAAAATTTCCTAATATTTTAGCATGAATTTAGAAATTATTTTCCCTCTCAAAGCTCACATGTACAGTATCAGAAAACTGAAAATACATCTAAAATTTCTTTTTCTCCCTAACATATACAAACTTATGTTTATTAACCAGCAACCTGTTACCCATGCTTAATGAGCTCAATCTCAAATACTTTGGGAATCTAAAAAACTTCATATAAAATTATTATCTAAGCTTGAGATCAAAAATCTAGTCACATTGATTTTAGTATGATAAATCTTAGTGTTAAAAAGAAATAGGTTTATTCTTCATTTAGACATTTACTATTTTAGTTTGTTTGAGCCTGTTTCTGTGTTGGAGTGAAAATAAACAGGTCAGTATTTCATCAAAACGTTCATATTCATTGTATGTTTTTGCATTGATTTGCCTCCAAAGGCACTGTTCTTTAAGTGTTAAACTGACTCCATTTCATATGGTATGCATTTAATTAGGACTACAGCATAAAACATTTTTAGAAACCAATAGCTGATTTCTACGAATGGTTGATTCCTATGAATTTGAACAGTAGACTGCTAAACAATACACATTAAATTAAGCTATATCTCCAAAACAAATGGAAGACTGATAGGAATTTTTCTTGTGATACACAAATACATATTATATTGAAATTTTTCTTTTTTTGTTATTTTTGCCACTGAATGGATGCCATCAAAATAAGTATGCTGTAACAAAATGATATAGTGAATTACTCAATGATTAAATAAGTTTTCCCTGAATTTATTGTTAATTAACTGATTAGAATTTTCAAATTCTTAACATCGTTTATTTGTAACTTATTAAAAATGTTGATTATAATTTTGAATTTTTAAGTTTCCTTTTGTTCCCACATGCCTTAAGAAATGCCTATAATTTTCTTTCGTGAAAATAGTGTTTTTGGAAGACTCTCCCCAAAAATCAAGAAAATAGCAACATGTAATTGTTACAATAAAATCCATATTTTTAGTTTTGAATAGAAGTTATTTATTTTCAAAGTAAGCTATTGAATAGAATGGGCTCTGTAAAAGCAAACATATGAATCTGCTTTGGGTGATAGATATAGTTTTTTCATAACAAATTCTTGAATATTTTATAAACTGCAGATTTCTTTTTGTATTTTAGTATTTTTTACTACACCTGGAAATTCATTATTTATCTTAAAACCAATAAAAGTTATGAATGTTTATCTTAGAATTGAAATTCCCAATCCTACTATGTATGGATAATAAAGTATTGAGAGAATTTCTGTCTAGGCAAAGTTCAGCAATTTAAAACAAAAGTAATTAACTATTTATGTTTATAAAATGTATTTTTTATTAAAGACCTAAAGCAATTTAATTTAATCTATCTGCTGAAAGTAGAGATAATTTAGACACTGTAACAAATATTCTGGCAGAAATGTCAGTGTTGCTGACAGCTAATTCATAGCATGATAAATATTCTGTGTAAGTTAAAAACTTGTTTTTTGGCTCTATGACAATCAGTGTCCATTAACTTACTTGTTGATTGTGATATACTTTTACTTAGACTATTGCTCAGCTTCTCCTTAGGAATATTTAATACTGATTCTCAAGAAGGCTTAGCATGCTCTTTAATGAGACTCAGTTTTTTGCTTATATCTACAAACAAATGAATGGTTTGATCTTGTTTCCTAAAAAGGTATGTTAAAAACCCTTTTGTTTACTCAACATCATGTATATAGTATAGGAAAATGGCTGGATCAAATGAGTCCATAGAAGAGAACTACATAGCATTCAATGTAGAAATTTAGACCAGCAAAACAAATATTACTTCTTACTAGCAAATCAAAGATAAGTAATTTTTAATAGTATATTTGAGTAAAAATAACCTCTGCTTAATACTAAGCAACACAGGTTGCACATGCCATATCCAAAGTGTTTGAGAGAATAAACATTGCAAATATTGTATTTTCAGATTTTGGAATATTTTCATATGTATGAGATATATTGGAGATGGAATGCCAATCTAAACATGATATCCACTTATATTTCATATATACAATATACACATTCCTAAAGATAATTTTATGTGCTATTATATCAATCTTACATATTAAATTAATTTTATGTACTTTGAACTATCAGAAAAAAAAGATGTCTCTAAATTAGTCACATAGACAATCTGTATCTTTGGCATCACTATCATCTGGATCACTCAGAATTTATGTGCTACCAATGAGTAATCATTTTCTTCCATCTTTTCACATGCAAGACTTAACAGCAGAAAACGTGGAATACCAATAATACAGTGAAAATCTTAATATTTTCAGTCTAAGCAGCATAGTAATTTAACCAGAATCCTTGAACCAACTGGCAACTGTGAAACAACAATAGTACCAATGAAAAATGACAACTTTTAGCCTCCATCTAAAATTTGTTTTGATACCTGTTCTCTGTATTACTTTTTTCAGGTTAGAGGGAACATCAGAAGAATGGCAAGATGAAGTGGATCATCTGGAAATAAGGAAAAGGCAATCTGTTGGATGACTTTTTTAAAAGTTTCCTCCAGACTCATATGTCTCATTAAAAACAGATTTTTGTCTTTAAAGTCTCTGTGGTTTTATAAATTGACATGATTTTTTTTATTATGAATGCATACTTCTCTAATTCTTTAAGAAATCCATCTCGTATTTTTTGGCATATAGGTACTTTTTCTATAGTGCTATAGCCTCGCTATTATAACTAAATACCATGATCACCTTGATTCAGAACCATTTCAACATTTCACTACAAGTTAATGAATGAACAAATAAAGTCTCATTATTGATGTTGATTTTTTTGGATAGTCACTGTTCCACTACATTGACAGATTCTGAAGATTTTTTTGCATATATAAGCAAGACATTTTTTTCTCACATAAGAAATCCTCAAAAATCACTACCAGTTTATCATCATCTCTGAATTGAGTCACACACAGGGTCGATGTTTTACCATGTAGGCTCAAATCATTGACAACACTTATGTCATCATGCTAAAATTCCTTTTGAGAAACAGTCCACATGCATCCTTCTGTTCATTTTTCCCAGCATTCTTTTATTTTTTGGTGGGGGGTGTTTTTGTTTTTTTGAGACAGGGTTTCACTATGCAGTTCACGCTGGCCTTGGATTCACTAAGTAGCCAGGCTGGCCTTGAACTCCCAGTGATCCTCCTGCATCTGCCTCCTGAGTGCTGGAATTACAGGGGTGCCACCACACCCAGCTGTTCCCAGCATTCTGTTTAAAAAAGTAGATTTATATTTCCTTCTTATCGATCTATGCCTATTTTTATCATATTGCTGAATAAGACACATCAGGAAAAGTATAGGCATAAACATTATTTCTGATGAAAATTTCACTTGCAGAATGGGCAGAACAATAGTCAAGGGTAACTATAATCTTCAGTCATAATCCAGTCTAGCTTCCCTCCAGTGAGTATGATCCACAAATACAAATAATAGGTTTCACACAGAACAGATGTCCTGGTGATCCATGAATTTTATTTAGCATAATAATGGACTGGAAAGAAATTTCCTCCTTAAGATCCAGGTGACACCAATGTAGAGAAAAGCAAGTACAAGTTGGTAAATACCTATGAAAAGTTTAAAGAAGAGATGAAGAAATAATGTGTTCAAAGAGGAAAAGACTCAAAACTTTATGGAACTGTCACTCAAAATATTGAAAGTGGTTTGGGGCTAATAAGTAAAACAATTAGAAGAGCTGATGAAAATGGTTCAAAACATGAATGACAAATTGACCAAAGATATGGAATTCATGAGAAAGTAACAGATGAAAATACTTAAGGTAAAAAAATTGCATATCATTTATAAATTGCCAAAATGCCTAGATTGAAGACAGAGTGTCTGAAATGGAGAATAAAATGGTAAAATTTGATGAAGTATTTAGAAAAGCCATAAAATAAGAAGAAAAGAAAAAAATAGCAGGTACAAGATGACACTGAAAACTGACTGTAATTAGAGAAAAGCTAAAAGATAGCACAGACAGAATTATTAATTTATTTACAGAAAACATAATAGAAAATTTTCCAAATAGTAGAAAAGAATAAGTCAAAAGGGCTTCTACCATAGCAAAATCTACGATGAAAACAGAGGCTCATCAAGACAAATAATTATTAAATTGCCAGATGTCCAAAAAACCAATTTTTAAAAGCAGTCAGAGAATAGAAAGTCACATCTCAAGGTAACACCATTAGAATTACAGACCTTAAAGCCCAGAACAGCTTTGGGACCACTTCCAACACAGGTTCATATACCCAGAAAATCTGTCCTTCAAAATACATGGAAAAACAAGGACATTTCATGAAATAGAATAATTCGAGAAATTTATGATTATAAACCAGCGCTCCAGGAAAAACTCAAAAATAAGCTAGGCTAAAAAGACAAAACTAACAAAGCTAAAAACTCAGATGGAATGAAAACACCAACCTAGATAAATGGATGAATAACAACAAAAAAAGATGAAAGGAAAAGGAATTGCAAACAGAGACAAACACAATGATAGCAAATAATCAACATCTCTCAGTAATATTTCTCAATGTTAATGATCCCAGGATTATAATTAAAAGACATCTTGGCAGACTGGATCAAAAAACAGAATCTAACAGTTTGTTGTAGTCACAAAACTCATCTAAATCCAAATAGATACTTATAGACCCACCCCCAAATCAAAGGATTTGAAACAAAATGTCAAACACCAGGACCATGAAAATAAGCAGGGATAGGAATTTTAATTTCAAACAATGTAAACTTCAGACTAAAACTTATGAGAAGAGACACAGAAGATAATTAGATAATAGTAAATAGAATGATTCAATGTTGAAATAATGCTTATAAATATTTATGCACCAAGTGCATGAGGAGTAATCCATAAAATAAATACTGTTGAACATAAAAGATCAAATAAATATTAATAAAATCATAGTGGTGGATCTTAATACCCCACTTTCACCATGAAATAGGATCACCTAAATAAAAAATCGATACAGAAGTATCAGAGCTGAACCACACCCTTAGCATATGTATTTAATAGATATCTACAGAGTACTTCATCCCTCTACAACAGATTATGCATTCCTTTCTGCAGCACATGGCAATTTCTCAAAAGTAGATCACATACTAGTAACAAAACATGCTAAAATAAGTATACAGGAATCAAAATAATCTCATGTTTACTATCAGATCAGTGCATGATGAAAATAGAAATCTAACACAGAATAAACTTTGGAAAAATTAGAGGGCCCTGGAAAATTACTCGTGCTCTCTTGAACAACCCATGTGTCAAATTTGCTTCCTGCTAATTTTGTTTTGAATTTCAATATATTATGTCATTGATTAGGTAACTCTTTTCCCTCAGGTTGTTAAACCAAAAGGAAATTTTCCTGAGGAGTTACAGTAGAAATCAAACCAAAGGAAACTCATGCATACCTGGAACCGATATAGAAGACAATGTCTTAAGGTACATGTCTGAGACTAGTTCTTTAGCGGTGACACTTATGAGGAGTATTGTCACTAAATGTGTGTTTTGTATGTAAGAATATGTGCCAGTTGGAATATAATGAGTTAAGCTTTTCTGACATTGTTTTACTTCTCCTCTGAAATCTGGTCTCTGCAACATCTGGGACAATAGGAATCAGAAGTGATAATGTTTTATGGGTTCTAAATTTTAGAAAGTTGCATTTCCATGTGCTATAGATTCGGAGGTTTCTTATATGAACCTAGCCATCACACTGTGTATAGATGAGGATATGTGTAGATGTTCTCACTGATGACTTTGATGATGTCCCAAAAGAAAAACTCATCAGTCTTCAGAACCTGAGAAAGGTCTTTAGCCTTTGGCCTACCTCAGGTGACACTACTTAGAACAAGAAATTAGATGTCTCCACCAAGAAAAGCCTGACCTAAAGATTTTTCAGCGAATTAGTGATTGATGTTCTTATAGTAGTAGGTCTGGGAACAGTTCTTGTGTAGTAATAGATAACTAGCATGACCATACAGAAATGTAAGGAACCACTGATGCCAAAATGTTATTTACATGTGATTATCTAATAAATAAGGGTCCCAATTCTTATACTTAATTATACTTAACATATATAAAATTGTCACTTTATTACTTTTATTTTCTGTCTCCCTTTTGCCACATAAGTATCCATTTATAAGAAAAGCTTAAGATTGAAAGACAGTGATTTACAATCCATAGAAAATGACTAGTTTCAGAAGGAGAAATCTTGAGTTTTATCTTGAGTTTTTCTCTTAGCTATGAAAAAGACGGAAAAGATAGCGACTCAGCAAAGCCCATGTTTTCAGTTCGAGGGAAGAGAAACATAATATTAAGAAGTGAATACATAGACACATGATCGTTATTATGAAAGAAAATAAACCATTTGGTGAGGAATTAAGAGGAACAGCATTGGGTAAGGTAGGATGTTGTTCATGTAAGTAAGGAGCTGAGAAACAATTTAAGAGTGGAGATCAAAACTTTTCATGACTGTAGCAACAGGAAGAAAATGAATCTCAAGCACAGATGTAGAGTAGGTGCACGGTCATATATTTGCTGTCAAGTCAGCATCAATCAGTATCTGGTGATTACTAGCAGATGCCTAACAAAATAGAGAAAGGAACAGAATTATTTTAAGCTTTAATACAACTACTACCAGAAATTGTAACTTTCCAGTTTATAAAATGACACAAGACATTTTTGCAGTTTATATATGCTGCCATTTGTCTCCAAGTTTTAACCTCTGTTATATTTTTCACTATCTTTTACTTCATTTTAAAAAATGTTTATTTATATCTTCAAATCTAATAAAATGTTCAAACAGAGTCAATGCAGGTTGTTATAGTCAAGTATTATATATTTACTTCTTACGTGTTTACTGTTATTTTATACTAGTTAATTTTAGAGACATGTCCCTTTGAAAGCTATCTTTGTGCCAGGGATCATGAGTTAGTTTACTGAGAAATTTTAAAGTGTATTGCTGCACAGTCAGAGGAGTTGTGTGGCTTTGCTAAACCTATTCAGAAAGACAACAAATGTCATATGTCACTTATGTCAGCAAATCTTTTGTGTCATTTGGATGGAATTGTCATAATGAGAGCAATACTTGCAATCTTAGGAAGGTAGAGCTGTTATGTATTCATGTCTGCTATCCCATCCTCAGTTTAGACTGTTAACCATGATTAGCTACAAATAGTCTTAATTACTTTATTTTTTACATAAAAACATGAAGAATACTTCATCTAATAATATTTTTGTCATCCATTGTTTTTCATTCACATCAATTTTCTAACCTCATCACGATTGCCAATCTGAAGCTTACCACATCATTGCATGCCACCAAAATCATGTTCCTTTCACATAGTCTCATGTACAGGGTTCCTATCATTACAATTCATTTTGGAAGATGGCATTAGAGAATGATTTCAAATGTCTGTCTCACAAAAAAATAAAATTTACTCCTGGTTTTGTACTACTGTAGCACTGAATATAACACTTAGCATAGCCATCCTGTTTACATTTTGTTACATTCTTCTATTTTTTTTAAAACTGTAATAAAGTACCTCTTGTTTCTATGAAAAGTATATCTTTGTCTTCAAACCTCTGACAGACGGTAGATATCTATGGATAGTATGAAAAAAATCATAAGCTTAGGGACAGAACCTACTGCCTCGGACTATGAATGGAACCTGATCCGGCAATGCATGGCCCTGGCCAACTTTGTCACCATGGATTTTGCACTTTGGCTGTGGCCAACTGCCAATTCTAAGACATCTCTGTGCTTTAGTTCCCCTTGGCACAGGACAGCAGAGGCACAAGTTGACTAACCTGATCATGGATGAGGATAGCCCAGACAGAAGGTAAGTTCTGGAGAGTTGGCAACTCTACAGAGAAATAACCGATACAGTTATCCCCTTTAAAAGGTTATCCCTAAGAAAAGTTCACAGCTTTTGTAAACTATAAAACATTCCAAGGTTTTATTCTGAAAGTGACTCCTTCATGACAAAATACAGCACAGCAGCCCCTACATTCCCAGTGAGTAATCAGGTGCCATTTGGGATTAATTATTTAAAACTGATCCACAGAACAACTACAGAATAATTCCAATGCAGGGTTACCAGTGTCAGTGACTGTGTGGGAGTTGGGTATGGGAGACAACTGAAAAGAGAGTGTGGGCTGGATGTAGATTTCCTGCAGTTTAAACTCAGGGCAGGAAGGGCACAGCACCATGACGAGAAATCAGCCCCAGTACACGTAGCATGCAGAGGCAGTTAGATCTGAAGGTCCTGGGATTAGGTCTAGTAACTCACTCAAATGCCTGGCCTGCTGTCTACATCCAGCAGGGACCAGTGATGTGACTGTGATCTCTGTGTACTAAAGTGAGCAAACACACATCACCTTGGATAGTCTTGGACAAAGGGGCTTCTAGAGCATAGTGGAGCACCTCACAACCCACGCCACAGATCAAGGCGGAGAAAATCGTGACTCATAAGAATACAAAACCTGGAAAGGAACCACTCATTCAAAAAGAAAGAGGAATGAAAAAGACTTTCTTTTATGTTTGTTTTTAATATTTTCAGTGTGTTTGTGTGAATTTTTTTCTCCTCTTTCTTTTTTCTCCTTTTAAATTTTTAGTTTTTCCTTTATATTTTACTTTGTTTCTTGTTGGTTCATTTTGGTTATCCTAACACAAATAATTTACTTTTATGCCTCAATAGGATCCTTTATCTCATTTTTCTCTCCTTATTGTCTATTGATTAATTTTGCAAATTTTGCTTTTGTTCACTCTCCAGATCTCAACTTTCTTTATCTCTTCTAATATAACCATTAATCTTTATGAATATTTAGATGGTTAATAAAACCTATGTTATTGCTGTTGAATATTCATCTATTGATAGTGGAGGTATAGTTGTTATATTTGGTAGATATTTATTGTATACATTTTGTTTGTCTTAGTGTTTATAATTATAGATCTCTTTTCT
Organism: Hydrochoerus hydrochaeris; assembly: GCA_004027455.1. NCBI lineage: Eukaryota > Metazoa > Chordata > Mammalia > Rodentia > Hydrochaeridae > Hydrochoerus > Hydrochoerus hydrochaeris. The sequence goes on along the minus strand of PVLA01003670.1, from coordinate 70,064 downwards.
ACTCAGTAAAGATGGCACTTTACTGGATCTTAGGGTATATCAGTAAATATCAAATTTGTCTTTAATGCTATTACTATTGCTAATTTTATTGCTATTGCCAATGTAACACAATTGTTGCTATTAATTGATAAGTATGCCAACATCGGAATTGCCTTTGTGTTGTTAAGAGTACTGCAGTCCTTACCTGAAGATCAGGGTGCTGTGCCAAGTATGCTGCTTCCTCCACTCCCAAATCAATGGAAGGGATTGAATCTTGAGACAGAGGCAAAGAGTCCAAGAAAACATCACTAAATAAAGAGCTATCCAGACTAGTAACAAAGTCTTCCCTTATAATCAACTAGCAAAGCACATCAAAAAAACAAATAAGGAGAAGAGTGGGGCTAGGGAGGGGATAGGTATAGGAAAACAAGAGGAATCAAGATATATCACGTAAAGGTACAAAATTCCTAGGATGTATGTGATCATAATGTATACCTAAATTAACCAATAAATGTAACTTAAAAAACAAACTAATGAAAGTAGAAACATGAGATGGCAAGAAAGCAAAATGTCTCCTGAAACCCCAGGTCTCCCAAACCTGACATGGACATTATAGGGTAGAAAATCAAAGGCTACATGGCCAAATTATTCAAACAATATGAACAGAGACAACAAAATAGATCAATAAGGTATTCAGTGAGTTCAAAGAAGAAGTAATTAAACAGAAAATAGAATAATCAAAATGGTCATCAAGTTTCCAGAAGACACTAACAAAATACCAGCTGAACTAAAGAATGTGATACAGAATATGTATGGCCAGTTTAGAAACAGCTAGAGTCCATGAAGATGCACCAAACAGAAATACAAAAATTAGAAATTTTATTGAAATTATCAGCGGCAGAAATAAGCAATGTCTAGAGAGTGTCATATCCATAAAATGAGGCTGCTGTCAGAACCTAGTTTTTCAGAGATATTATAAAGTATCTGAGATGCAAAGAATGCTAACCTATAAATAAGTCTAATTACTGGAAAATCAGAACACAGCACAAATGGCTTAAAAATTTTTTCACAGAAAAAAATAGCAGAAAAATATCCAAGCATTTACAAATAATTTAATATACATATAAACAAGGGATATATAACACCAAATAACTGATCAGAGAAGAACCCTTCTCCATGACATATTTTAGTCAAAACTGAAAAATTCCAACACAAAGACTGAAATCTTCAAAGCTGTTAGAGAAAAGCAATGACTCACTCATAAAGGTAAACCCAGCATAATTACAGAAGATTCTCAAAAACAACATTAAATGCTAGAAGAGCTTGGAGTGACACATTTTAGGCTCTAAAACAAAATATCTTCTAACAGTGTTTGACATATCGTGCATAACAATCTCTCAAAACTGATGGGAACATCAGATATTTTCATGACAAAAAGCACCTTAAGAAATGAATGAATACAAAATTAGCACTCCAAAAATTTTCAAGGATATCCTAGAAAGAATATCCAATGCCAAAAGGTGTAACAGAATGAATCTACAAGGCAAGGTGGACAGTTAAGAAGGGGAAAGAGGAAAATCAGCAACAGAGAAATAATGAACGATAGGAATAAATCAGTAACTTTCAGTAATTACTCAATGTGAATCATCTCAATTCCACAAACAAAAGACAGAATGTCAGAATAATACAAGAAAAAAAAATCCAACGATACACTCTATAACACTGAAATAAATGTGTAAGAAACACACTTAACTAAAAAAAAAAAAATTCCATGACTCAAAATCAATGGATGAAAACAACAGGGATGCAGAAAACAAGCAAGGGTACCTACCCATTTTCAGACAAAATTAACATTAAGTCAAAACTGATCAGAAAAAGTAAGGTCACTTCGTGTTTTAGGAGACCAGATAACGAGGGCCAAGGCCTATTTGACTTCCTTTGTGAGTACAACACAGAAAAACTGCAAACTGGGCTCCTTTGGCCTGATGTGAGCATGCTGGTACACTGCAGGTTCTAGGAAACAGAAAACACAGCTGAGATCCGGTTGTTCACTTTGGCATATACTAATAGGTAAAACGAGGCAGATAAATCTTGTGTTACCCTAATTGCTTCTACCATTTCTAAGCGGGGGAAAAAAAGCAAGATGACCCAAATGCTCAAGGCACTCTCTGCCCACTAGGGGCAAGAGCCCCCTCGCTCCCAGTATTCTAAACTAACTATTCTGTGTCTTTTTGTCCTTCATCCTAGTTTACCCCTTAGGACAAACTCATAGGCTGGTTTTCTATACAAGTTGATTAAGGGGAAAAAGCAGTAAGAGATAACAATTATGAACATATATCTCCCAAACACCAGTTGCACACAACTTAAAACAAACATTACCGGATATATAAGATGAAATAGAAAACTCCAGACGTAATAATGATATAAAGCAGAGAACTGTAGCTGAGGAAAGGTCCAACACACTGGCGATGTTCTATGGAAGCCCCTGTGGGCCAAAACTATCCAGCGCGAAAAGTTCAATGGCACTGGGGATTTGAGGAGATGCGACTGGGTACAGGAGGTAGGGTAAGATGTAGAGGGCACTGCAGGACACAGTGTGGGCAACGTGGGGCAAGACGGGGGCCTCTGAGGGTCAGACCGTAGCGACGCGGTAACTCTGGATAAGGCAGCAGCTAAAAGAGGAGGCTTGTGTGAGAGGAGCCTGGGGACCCTGCGTCTGCAAGAGGCCCAAGGACCTAAGCCTACCCAATGCCCTCATCACCGGGATCATCAAAGAAGCACTCCCGGATGTGTCAGCATCTGCAGGGAGGCCCAGAGTGCCATCTAGCGTGCAACCAGCGTCTTTGTGCTATTGGCCACATCCTGTGCAAACAGCTTTGCAATGAAAGGGACCCGCGAGGCAATGCCAGTGATGCGCTCCAGGCCGTGGAAGGGGAAGAGATGGAGCTCCTTCCGTTCTTTAGCCGCGGAAAACAGCTCTGGAAGGCCGAGCAGAAAGGCAAGAAGAAGGCTTCAGAACGGAAGAAGGCCAAAAACAAACACAGATTCAAAAGTGCAAGCCTGAGAAGGGATAAGGACAATGATGAAGATGAACAAAGGCTGGAAGAAGAACAGAATGAAGAGGAGGAAGTAGACAACTAACATGGAGGGAGACTGGCACTGTGGGAGCTACCACTCTGAAACACGGTATGTTTCTGGGACGCTTTTTCCTGCTAGACAGAGGAGTCAGGCACAAGTGCCTGGGGAGACCAAATAAAAATGATTATAATTATCGTCAAAACCAGCGTTTGTACCAACACACATCTGAGTAGCAGAATCCTCTTTTGTTTAATCAGTCCGAAAGTTATTACTTTTTGGCAAGAGGGATTCTGAACGGCTAATTAAACTATCACTTTATTACCGTATTTACATATGTGTGTGATTATGTAGCCTTTTAAATAGCAGTCTTCCTGCCCCTCCAAAACTTCCATGAGGCCTGCTGTGTTTCAGATCACAGAGGCATTGAAGGCTCAGGAAATATTAGGGCTTTGATCGTGGTCAGCCATATTTGATTTGCTGTAGCTTTTTAAGAATGTTCAGAATGGGCTGGGCTTGGTGTCACATGCCTGTAATCCAATTTACTTGGGAGGCTGAGGCAGGACAATTACGAGTTTTAAGCCCAACCTGGGCAACTCAGTGAGGCCCTGTTATTACCTCCCCGCAAAAATTAGTATGGCTGGGTATTAGCTCAGCACTCCCTCAGAACTGTTTAAAAAAAAAAAATCTGTTCTATGGTTTCTTCACTTGACAGTAGCATTCACTGAGTTTTGTTTTCTCTAAAACTACTTAGTTTGTGGCTCTCCTGTATTACCTGTAGGTCAGAGACCTGCTGGGCTGGCTGTGCTCTGGGTACAATATGCTCTTAAACTAACAATTGTAAATTGAGAAACAAATAAGAATGTTTTACAAAGCAAATGACTTAATCCTAGGTTTATCTCACCCCTGCCACTGCACAGTTGAGGATTTATTGTCACCTCCTGGAAGGTGTAAAACCCTAGGCATCCTTTTACTGTGTCCATCTCTCAGACTTGTATCTATGATTTTGTGTGTGTGTGTGTGTGTTTTCCTAACAAGCTAGAGGATTTACTTCATTTAAGGCACAACTTTTTCTTTCTGTGCTTCTTGCTTTCTATTTCTTTTTGCTTTTCCTCTCCTTTCCATTCCCACTTTCTCTCCCTGTTTAATTCACTTCGTCTGCAAATCTTGCAACTGCTTTATGTCCAAAATGCAGGTTCCTACTTCCTTAGTTCTAATCCATGTCTTAAAAATGATTTCGTGAGTCAGGCATATTAGCACACAGCTATAATCCCAGTACTCGGGAGGCTGAGGCAGGAGGATTGCTGCAAATTCAAGCCCAGACTGAACTACATAGGGAGACCCTGTTTAAAAACAAAAAAAAAAAAGATTTTGTGAAACTTCTCTGAATATTGAGAAAAATATAATGGTGCCCAGGAATCTAACCCCTTAGCCCAACCATCCCTTTGAACTGCTTCTAAAGGGTCTGTTGGCTTTTCTTAGACTTTTTCTCTTTCCATTTAGTATTCCAGTCACCTCTGAGTCTCAGTTGAGCAATTGGGATTTGACCGGTAATATGTGTAGTTTGACACTGTTAGCTTGTTAAATGAAAAGTTTGTTCATAAATGATGATGACTGTTGAGATTGTAATGCTTTGTATAAATAATGAACATTTCTTGTTTTAAAAAAATCAGATAAACATCAATTCAATTATAGTTGGTTAGGTCAATCTCCTGCTGTCACAAATTGTCAGATCAACTAGCCATTAAAAAAAAAGAAAGAAAAAGAAAAAAAAATCAACAAATTCTAGAATTCAGCCAAACCTTTGAAGATACGAACTTAGCAGATACCCATAAGAATGCTCTACCCAGCTGCAACTGATAACACATAGAAAATTTTTTCCAAAATAGGCCACAAATTATCTCATTATGCTTAAGTAAATGAACATGAATCAAAAGTATGTCATGCATTTTATCAGGTGATAGCTTAATAAAACTACAAATAATTGGCAAAAGAAATGCCTGAAATTATGCAAATGAATGGCTATTAAACAATATATTCTTGAATAATCAATAAGTCACAGAAGAAATCAAGTAGAAATTAGTTTCTAGAGTCAATGGATAATTCCAGTGAAACATCAGAATTTACAGAACACAATAAAGGAGTCCTAAGAGGGTGATTTATTGCTGAGAATTACTGCATTAGAAAAAGACAGTGAGCCCAAATGAATAACCTAATGATGTACTTCAGGGTACTAGAAAAGCCTCAAAAATTTAAATCCAAAGCCAAAGCAAATTAAAAAAAAATAAAGATCAGAGCAGAAATTAATAAAATTGACACTATAAAAACAATACAAAAAATCAGTGAATCAAAGAAATAGATCTTTAAAAGAATATACAAAGTAGACTAACAGTCAATTTTACCAAAAAAGGAAAGGAAACACTGAAATAAAATCAATTATAAATGAACAAATTAAAATCACACAGAACATTGACCAAATCCACGAAGCTTACTAGCACCTACTTTGAAAACTGCAGAATATTGCTAGCAAATATAAAACTCTACTCCAATAAACTGGAGAATTCAAAAGACATGGATAGATTCCATGTGAATTACTCAAATTGAACCTTAAAAATGTTCAGTTGAACTCTGACCATTAGAGAAAGGAAATTCAAACAACACTGAGATTACATTTTACTCCTAGCTATCATTAAGAAATCACACAATTACAAATGTCAACAAGGTTTCTGGGGAAAAGTAACCCACATTTTGGTGGAAATGTAAACTAGTGCAATAACTTTTAAAGTGAGTATGAAGGTCACTCAAAATACTAAAAGTTGGAATTTCATTTGAGCTAGTTATTCTCTCTCTAGGTATCTTCCTAAGAGATATAAAGATGCCATATTACAGTGATAGGGCACACTCATTTTTAGAGCAGCATAAGTCATGGTAGCTAAATCTTGAAGCAGCCTGTTTGTCCATCAACAGAAGAATGGATAGAGAAAATGTGATATTTACACTCAAGGGAGCATCATGCTTCCGTAAAGAAAAATAACCTAGAAACATTGCTAAGAAAATAGATACACCTTGAGACCGTAATGTTAAGTGAAACAAATCAGACACAGGCATAAATATCACATGGTTTCTTTTATGTGAAAAACCCAAAATATAAATAAAAAGCAAAATAAATGGTAGAAAATACAGTTAGATCTTTTGAAAATGGATGGAAGGAGGTGGGACAAAGGGGTGAGGAAGGGGATGCAGAAAGAATTGAGATGTGTTCTGTACATACTAACTCACCACAAGGACAGTAATCATTTTATACTGCAAATATGTACAAACAAAAAAGTTTTTTTAAAAAAATCCTAGTATCTATTAATGCTAACAGCTATGGATTTTTCCTAAGTTTCAAAAAGCCCAGCAGTACCTTGGTTCACAAACTATGCTGTTCACCAGCAGTTCAGTATGTGAACAGAAGCACTGGGCTGAGTTTTATTACTGTCTTGAACTCTCTATGGAGTGACAAACTGCTATGGCCACCTTTCCCAGAAAAGTGGAATAAATTAAGTTTGTACAACAAGGTACCACTGTGCAGTACTGATACAGAGGAATGAAACTCCTGACCTACTATATGTCAGATAAGAGTTTGTGTTCTCTGAAACTGGAGAATGAATTTCAGGAACAAGGGAGGTTAAGAGTGGAATATATTTATTGAAAGAAAGACAGTTTCTGTCAGAAACATAATCTGTTCTTTTAGTGTTACAGGTGGCTGAATTAGAAATATTATAGTTAGTGAGACAGAAGGGGTCCCAAGCAAGTTGCCAAAGACTGTCATTTTTAGGACAAAGTTGGGGAAAAATGGGAATTTGCAAGGTGGGACCGAACCAATAAGATTAATAGCTCCGGTTAATTGATTAAATTAGGAGCAAATAGGGGAGTGGGTCACGTAGTAAGCAGGCATGCTTAACAGCAGGAACTCTTCCTGTAGGGGGTAGGATGCTGACTTCTGACTTCCTCAGGGTGATAGAGAAGTATTTGGACTGTGGATCCTTAGGATGTGGTTGTATTTGCTTTGCCTTTTGTCTTGAAAGCCTGCCCACAGCTGAAGTGATGGTCTCTTCCTAGGTTGCAAACTATCTGAACTTGTGATCTGGCTCCTTTGAGAGGCCAACCCTGTCTGACTGCCTATAATATTTCTAACTAGCTCAGCTGCCTATAATAGTACTATCTCCATTCTTCAGGCAAATAAAAATGTTTGTGATTCATTGATAAGATCCATCACACAGGCTTAGTAGAGACCTTCAAGCATTGCCAAAATCAGTCCTCTAGACCCTCACTTTCCAGACCACCGCAATATTCCCAACTCATCCCTACATTCTTCCACTTTTCTTCTACCTGTACTAACATTTTAAAATTTTATGCTATTCTTGCTTATCTCAAAATGCAGACTTCAGGATTATATTCCCATTACCTACGTGTTGGCATCACTTTCTGGTTCAGTATGTCAGCAGACATCTGTGGATAAGTGCTGTCTCCCATTCTTGATTACCTACTTTCCTGGGCAGGACTGCATCTTACAGGCAGTGTGGACACCAGGCAATGAGAGGATATGGTAAAGTCCTCTTATTTTGTAATTTTTAATTACAACCATTCAGACTTTTTTTCTCACAGTGTATTTTATGACTCTAATCAGTTTTCTAATTTTCATTTCTATCAGTTCATTTAAATCCTATTCTGTAGCAAAGAACTGATAATTTGTTTTATCACCAGGTGTATTTATAATACTATGGCAAAGAGAAGATGATGTACTTGATGGCATCTTCCAGATATTATTTATAATCATATTTAAAATTTTTATTCTATTTGTGTTAGGCACTATTCCAAGTTCAAATTATTTCAGTTCTAAAATTATTTTGGAATATTATATCACCATTGTTTTTCTTATACTGAGTTCACCTAGAAAATATTTAACTTATGTATTTTCCATGGAAGGGTCTAATTGTTATACTCTTGATAGCAGTGTTTCCCAAATGTGTTCTTACAGACTTAAAATTATATTTATTTAAGGTAAAATATAAGTGCTAGAAATTTACATAATAAATTTTATGAGATGTTGATAAAAGCTTATCCAATAAATCTAACAAGATTTACCTTTTTAAGCAAAGCAGTTAATATACTTGCAGATACTTCTGAGTTAAATATGCCATTCATAGTATATTTGTTTGTGTGTAACACAGAAATAATATTATGAGTTGGAGATTTAGCTCAGTGGCATAAGCATCTGCTTGGCAAGTACGAGGTCATGAGTTCGATCCCTGGTACCCAAAAAAAAAAAAAAGAAAGAAAAGTATATGGACTAAAACTATTAAACTATTAAAGTCAATTTCAGGCCTGTATTTAATAACCTGAACAACTGTTTTGAAGATAACATTATACAATGTAACAACCATGGTTAAATTCCTATCATCTTGTTTTGAAATTCTGTATTACTAATTTTGTTGTTGTTGTTGATAATGATGATGGTGTTGTTAGTGTTGTTCTTTGGCTTTCATTGTTGCTTTTTTGTTTGTTGGCTTGATTGATTGTCTTTTGATTTTTCTGTGCTTTTTTGCCCTTTACAATAATAAAAAAATAAAAAAAACTTATTCACTTTGAAAAAAAGTAGTCAATTCCAGATGTAAATGTCAGTTATTCTGAATTAATCCAAAAACTTTCAAGAGTTTTATGGCATTATCATTATGCAAGTAGTCTAATAAATCACCAGACAGAACCATAATCTGTTTTCTTAGTGTTGCAGATAGCTGAGTTAGTTAGAAATATAGGCAGGTCCTCCAAGAAGCCCAGATACCTTGCAACTGTGGGGAAGACAGATATCTCCCACTGTGGGCCAGGCCTCAAGACAAAAGATCTAACAAATGCACCCATATCCTAAGGACTGATATTCAATTCCCTTGAGTTAGTCAGGAGTGAACATCTCAACCCCCTATCCTAAAGTAAAAAAGCCCGCTTGCTACATGACTTGCTTCCCCATTTGTCACTGATTTAATCAATTTTACCTCAATAATTAATCTTCTTGGTTAACCATAGTTCTGCCCCACCTTCCTTGTGAATTCCCAATTTTTCCCACATTAAACCTGTCTCACACCATGGTTTTGCTCTATAAAAGTCCCTGGAAAAGACAGTCTTTGGTAACCCACTCAGGACCCCTTCTATCTTTCTCACACAGAAGCTTTCTTTCTCTCAATAAATGTATTCTACTCTTAACCTCCATTGTTCCTAAAATTCGTTCTTCAATTTTGGAGAACACGAACTCGTACCAGACATACAGTAAGTAGGTTCAGAGTTTCATTCCCCTATATCATTAGTATCTAGTAAATCTCAGAAGGGACACTGAAGAGTATTTTTAAAAATTGTAGTCCTTCTTACCTGGCTACCATTTTAGACTTTAAGGCTCTTGCCTCCTCTGTGACTAGTTTGTCATAGACAGAATTATCTTACAACGACATCTACTCGGATAATGCAGAAAAGCCTACATAAGAACAAATTGTTCTGCACTAGTCTAGCTTCTCAAATTTTGCTAAAAGTTTGCTCTGAACCGTTTATGTGTGTGTGTTGGGTCTTTCCATTTTCTTCTGTAACAGTTGTAATCGTGGAAGTTAAGAGATATTTCACTTCAGTTATAATTTTATTGATATTGTTGGCAAGATTGTCTCAGAAACAATTACTTGCACAACACTTTAATACATGTACAATGTGATTAAATTGATAATGTTTAATAAAGAAAATACAAATTTTTGATATAGAATTCAGCTGTATTCACTAAATGATTTCAATTCTTTTAAATTGTGGAGATATAGTTTATCAATATAAATGAGGTTTCATAAATTTTTCAGGTGGAAAGTAGGACCTCACTATTTTCCAAAGACTGATTGTGGACTCTTGGCCTCAAAAGATTTTCTTGCTTTAGCTTCTAGGTATGTGGCACTATATCCAGCAGTTTTCACATCTTTATGTAAAATACTTCATCAATATGAGCAAACATCATAATGTATCATTGTAAATAAAATTTGAGGTGTTAAAGTGAAATATAGACTTGTAAACCTAGCGATTTCTAAAACAAATGATTGACAATTCCTGTTTATTACTTACTTTTGTGCTTTGCAAGATGATAAATATATGTAATTAGTTTATAGCAAGAAATATTTCCAGAAATGAAAAACATTTGCTTGCTGGAGTTCAGTATTTTGATAACATAAACTAATTCATGATTAATATTTATTCAGAGCCCATTTCATCTGGAATTTTCTATTGGAATATACAAGACTGGAGTGGTCACTGTATTCTTAGGATTTCAAATAATTAGTTAAAATGTACTGAATATTAATATAGGACTTTTGATAGTGCTTGCAAATGGATGCTAGTCAATAGTATTATAGAAAGAGTCTCAGGAAAAGTTTCATTATATTTTTTAAAAATTTTATTTAAAGAGGAAAAAAGCAAAACAAAAAAGGATAGAAATAACACAGAATTTAAAAAAAATAAACAGTAAGAAATTATTAGTTGATGAATTACATACTGTCGTCTTAGAAATAGTTGTTCAAGTTACAAAATTAAAGCATACAAAGCATCTTAAACAGTGAGACTGTGAACAGGTCTGTTCAATGATCCAACAAAAACTTAGTAATATGGTCATCTATCTTATACACTTAAACATACATGCAGTTATATCCTTTACAGCACTGTCTTTTCCTCTCTCTTTTGCAATAGCAATTACACATTTTGGGTTTTGTTACTCCTACAAAAACCTAAATATTTTCTTATTTATTTTCACACTAGAGACACAATATGATATTTATAAATATGATTATTTATTTCACTTATGAGGATAGTCTCAAGTTGCCTCCGTTTGCCTATGCAGGCCTCAAGATCATCAATTTTTATAGCTGAGTAATATTCCATTGTATAAAAATACCACATCTTTTTTGATCCACTCTGAAGTTGATGGGAATTTTGGTTGTTTCCAAGATTTAGCTATTACAAATTGTATTGCTATGAACATGGGTGCACATATATCATTGTGACATGACCTTTTCAGTTTTTCTGGGAAAATACCCAAGAAGGGAATAGCTGGATTGAATGGAACTTCCAATCCTCGTCTTCTGAGAAATCTCCATAGTGATTTCCATAGTGGCTGCACCAGTATACACTCCCACCAACAGGAGAACAATGTTCCTTTTTGCCCCCCGCAGCCTTGCTAACATTTCTTATCGGCTGATTTCTTGATGGCAGCCATTCTTTCTGGGGGGAGATGAAATCTTAATTCTGCTTTGATTTGCATTTCTTGAATGACCAGTGATGGTGAACATTTCTTCATGTATTTATTTGCCATTTGTACATCTTCATTGAGAAATGTGTGTTCATCTCAGATGCCCATTTTTGGAAAGTATCTTGAATTTGAGGGGCTCAATGTTTTTCAATTCTTTATATGTTCTGGATATAAGTCCTTTGTCTGAGGGGCTGCTGGCTAAAATTCTTTCCCACTCTGTGGGTTTTCTTTTCACTCCTTTGGTGATTTCTTTTGAAGTGCAGAAACTTTTCAATAATATGATATCCCAGTTGTTGATTCTTTGAAGTGTGTCTTGTGCAGTTTGCATGTTCTTGAATTCTCTGCCTACCCCTATGTCTCCAAGACTTCTACCTACTTTGTCTTCCAGTAGATTTAGTGTTTCTGTTTTAATATTTAGGTTTTTGATCCATTCAGACTTTAGTTATGTGCATGGAGATAGGCATGGGTCTAGTTTCAGTCTTTGGCATGTGGAGAGCCAATTTTTCCAACATCATTTATTAAAGAAGCTGTCCTTCCAGTGAACATGTTTAACCCTTTTGTCAAATATAAGGTGGCTGAGTGTCTTTGTAGTTGTGTTTGCATCTTTTAATCTTTTCCACTGATCCGCAAGTCTATTTCTTTGCCAGTACCAGGCTGATTTTATCACTGTGACTTTGTAGTATAGATTCAAGTCAGGAATTGAGATAGCTCCTGCCTTGCCTTTGTTGCCCAGAATTGCCTTTGCTGTTCTAGGTTTCTTCTGTTTCCAAATGAATTTTTGGAGTGTTTTCTCTAGATCTGTGAGGTATGTTAATGGTATTTTGTTTGGGATTTCATTAAATCTGTATAACAGTTTTGGGAGTATAGCCATTTTCAAAATGTTGGTTCTTTCTAGCTAAGAGCAAGGAATATCCTTCCATTTTCTAATATCCTCTTCAATCTCCTTTTTTAGTGTAGCATAATTTTCGGCGCATAAGTCATTTACATTCTTAGTTAGGTTGCTTCCTAAGATTTCATTTTTTTAGATGCTATTGTGAAAGGAGATATTTCCATAATTTCTCTTTCAGTGAGTTTTTTGTTTGTGTACAGGAATTCTACTGATTTTTGAGCATTGATTTTGTATCCAGTTACACTGTTGAATTTTTTTATTAACTCTAGTGGTCTTTTAATGGAGTTTTTTGGGTCTTCTATATAGAGTATCATGTCATCTGTAAATAATGACAATTTAACTTCTTCTTTTCCTATCTTTATTCCTTTTATGTCCCTCTCTTCTCTGATTATCCCGGCTAGTATTTCTAGAACGATATTGAAAAGGAGTGGTGATAGTGGACATCTTTGCCTTATTCCATTTAATATAATGTTGGCTTTGGTCTGTCAAACATGGCCTTTATGAGATTGAGGTAGCCACTGTATTCTGAGTTTCTGAAGGGTTTTTATCATGAACATGTGTTGAACTTTATTGAAAGCTTTTTCGGCATCTACTGAGATGACCATGTGGCTTTCGTTTTTTGGCTCTGTTAATGTGGTGTATTACATTTATTGAATTTGCGTATGTTAAACCATACCTGCATTCCTGACATGAATCCCACTTGGTCGTGATGTATAATCTTCTTGATGGTTTGCTGCATTCTATTTGGCAGTATTTTATTGAGAATCTTTACAGCAATGTTCATTAGTGAGGTTGGCCTATAATTTTCCTTTTTAGTTGTATCTTTCTATGGTTTTGGTATCAGAGTAATACTTTGCTCCAGGAATGATTTAGGGAGGATTGCTTCCTTTTCAATATCATTGAAGAGTTTAAGGAGCACTGGCCTCAAATCTTCTCTAAATTTCTTGTAGAATTCAGCTGTGAATCCATCAGGACCTGGGCTTTTCTTTGTTCGTAAGTTTTTAATTACATTTTCAATTTCAATAGCTGATATTGGGTTATTCAAAATTTCTCTATCTTCTTGGCTGAGCTTTGGTAATTCATATGTTTCTAGAAATCTGTCCTTTTCCTCTGTGTTTTCCTCTCTATGTGAGTAAAGATTTTCAAAGTAGATATTCATGATCTTTTGAATTTCCATGGGATCTGTAGTAACTCCCCCCTTTTCAGTCCTTATTCGTGAATTTCTGTTTCTTGATAAGGTTAGCTAGAGGTTTGTCAATTTTGTTTATTCTCTCAAAAAAACAGCTTTTTGATTCATTAATTCTTTGTATTTTTTTTAGTTTCAATTGCATTGATTTCTGCTCTAATCTTTACAATTTCCTCTCTTCTATGAGCTTTGGGTTTAACTTGCTCTTCTTTTTCTAGAAGCTTGAGATGGAGCATTAAGTTGTTTATTTGTGCTCATTCTGTTTTCTTGATATGACAATTTATTGCTATATATTTCTCCTTAAGACCGCTTTTATTGAATCCCACGTATTACAGTATGTTGTTTCCACATTTTCATTGAATTATAGGCATTGCTTTATTTCTTTTTTAATTTCATCTGTAGCCCACTGGTTGTTCAGAAGGTTGTTATTTAAGTTCCATGTATTTATGCAGGTTTTGCAATTTGTTTTGCCATTAATTTCCAATTTCAGTGCACTATGGTCAGATATTGCACATGGGATAAATTCAATACCTTTGCATTTACTTAAGAATGATTGATGGAATATTATATGTTCTATTTTAGAGACTGTCCCATGTACAGCTGAGAAGAATGTGTATTCTGATGTGGTTGGATGGAACACTCTGTAAACATCTACTAAAGTCATTTCTCACAGGTACGATTCAATTGTATTATTTCTTTGGTGACTTTTTGTCTAGTTGATCTATCTCTTTGTGGCAGTGGGGTATTAAGGTCCCCTGTAATAAGTGTTCTCGTGTATTTGATTTTTCATGTCCATTAGTATTTGTCTTATATAGTTGGGTACTACTATATTTGGTGCATATATATTTATAATTGTTAGCTCTTTCTCTTGAATTTTTCCTCTAATGAGTATGTAGTAACCTTCTTTATCTCTTTTAATCATCTTAGGTTTGAAGTTCACATTGTCTGCAAATATAATAGTTACTCTTGCTTTTTTCTGGGTTCCAGTTGCATGAAATACTGTTTTCCATCCTTTGGCTTTTAACCTATGAATTTCCTTTTTGGTCAGATGTGTTTCTTGTGTACAGCATATTGTGGGATCCTGTTTCTTGATCCATTCTGTCAACCTGTTTCTTTTAAAAGGTGAATTGAGGCTATTTACATTTATGGATGTCACTGATATATAATGGCTCGACTTTGCCATGTTATGTTCCAGTTGTTTGCTTTCTGCTTTTCCCCTTTATTTAATTGCTTGTCCTACCTAGTGGTTTCTTTCTCCTGTTGTTCTGGGGATTGTGGTTATTTTTATCTCTGTCTAGCATGTCTTTCAATACTCTTTCTAGGGTTGGTTTGGTGGATGTGAATTTCTTCAGTTGTTCTTTGTCATGGAAGTATCTTGTTTCTCTATTAAATTTGAATGAAAGTTTTGCTGGGTACATCAGTCTGGATTGAAAATTGTTTTCTTTCAGGGCTTGAAATACCTCACTCCAAGCTCATCTTAGCTTGGTTTGTGCTGAAAAATCTGCCGTGATTCTAATGGCTTTCCTTGATAGGTGTATTGTGTCTTCTCTCTAACAGCTTTTAGTATTGTTTTCATGCCCTATGCCTGGGATCTTAATTATTATATATCTGGGTGTAGATTTATGTTGCCTGTGATTGTTTGGAGTTCTATATGCCTCACTTATTTGCGTATTAGATTTTTCCCCCTATGTTTGGGAGATTTTGTGCTATTACCTCTCTGAATAGTTTAGTTATGTCATTTGCATTGACTCCTCCATGTTCACTGATGCCTATTACTTTCTTATTGTTTCTCTTGGAATCATCTTGAAGCTGCTGGATTGTCATTTCATGCTGCTTTGTTATTTTTAAAAGTTCTATCCTTTCATGATCGCCAATCGCGATCCTGTCTGCAAGGTACGAAATTCTATCCTCAGCTTCATTTAAATGGTTTTGCTAGCTTTCAATAGCATTTTTTGTTTCTCAGATGTCTCTTTAAGTTTGTTTCATGAATTCTGCTTGTTTTCTATATTGTTCATTCAAGGTTTCAATCAGTTTCCTATGCTCCTGTACTTTTTTTTAATCTATTTCTTCACTAGTTGCACTGAGCAACTCCTTTCTAAGGTTGTTATTTGTCTTTACATGAGAGATTACTTCTAATTTGATTTCCTCTATAGCCTCATGTAGTTGTTTTTTTATTTCACTTGCTATCTTTTTAGAGGTTTCCAGTGTCTTACTTTTGAAGTTCTCTATTTCAGTGTCTCCTGTATTTGCTCCTGGTGCACTATATGTTTGAGATTGCATTTTGCTTTTTCATTTTGACATTTTCCCCTTTTGGGTTAATATTTTGTCTTTCAAACCCATGAGTATCAACTGTTGGTAGTGTGTATTTTGAGGTCCTACTGTAAGGTTGATGTTTGTCCAGTTGCTGGGTCCCACATGAAGAGACGGGCCAGTCACCTGAATTCCCCCTGCAGGGCCTGTTGAGTGAGTCCTATGTTTTTCCTAGGCTGACAAGCCTAGGAGTAGTGATGGAAATCAATGCCTAGTTCCTGCTGTTATTATGTCTTCAGATTGTTCAGAGTCACCAGATCTCCCCGTTTGTAGTGTTTGTCTCGGCTGGGACCTTACTGTGTCTCTTGGTGTCCCACAGTCCCCCTTAATTTTCTCCAGGTTAGGGGAGGCCTTATGGGCCACCTCCTCAACCCACCTGATATTCTCTGTGTGGAGGAACAACTCACCCACCTACTTGCCAAGTTTGCCTATGTCCTACTTCTGGAGGGGGCTTCACTATTGGTCCTGTTTAGCCACTGAAGGTGGCACTCTATTCCTATTTTAGGGGCAACTCATTTCACTGATGGAAGCCTGCTGAGTTCTTCCATCAGTTTGGATGAGGGGTTACCAAGTCTCCTCTCAATGCTGAATGGTTAATCCACTGCAGTCCAAGGTTTGGGGAGAGGTGTGGGAGCCAAAGATCAACAGCAGTACTAAGTTCAGGAGGTGTGTGTGGGGTCCCTGGTGACAGCAGTGGTATTGTGGGGCATGCATCATGGACTGGAGTTCCTAGATCCTGAGGTGGGTGGACAGGACTGGGGGGACATGGGAGGGATCCAGTTCTGGCCTGGCCCGCCCGCACTACTGGCTCGAGTTCTTGGGTCCTGCAAGGTGGTCTGCTGGGATGGTGGGAGTCATGGGAGGGGCCCAAGTCTAATCTGGCCCTGTAAGTGCCATTGGCTGGAGCATATAATGCTTTTTATAAACCTAGAGCTAGTAGCTGAGAGACAAATTATTTGTCTATGCTTATCTTTGCCCCAGTACACTTATTTTTCAAAAGACTTTATAATTCTCTACAGAAAGAAAATTAACCTTAAATCAGTTTCATGTAGTCTGATGTAACCAATTTGTAACAGTAGGAATATTGTTTATACCCATTTTTTGTGTGTAATTAGGTATTTTTGACATTGAATAATAATAAATTAGGTGTATTTTCACTTGTGAGAGTGAAATTTGTACAAGGATTCACAAAGTTATGACAAAAATGTGACTGAGTTAGTAATTATATTCTTTTTGAAGCAGTATGAGTATATACTATTTGAAGAATATTCTATGACAGTATTAGTATCAAGGATAGCTTAAAAATTTTCTCCTGAAAAACTGTAGAATTAAAATCATAGTATATAAAGTAATATGCATTGCATTTATAATAGCAAATACAAATATTAATAAACTTTAATAATTATTTTAATAAATTATATTGTACATACTATGGAATAGTATATAACAAATGAAAAGATTTACATGTGGCTCCATTGCTCCAGGAAATTCATTTTGTCCCCAACTTGCTTTCTGTTGAATGGAAAAAGGAAACTGCTAGGAGACATCTATAATCTAATAATTTTTTATATGTGGGTCAACCAAAATGCACAAATACATTTTTATTGACACACATAAAGTATGAAAGGTCATAATTCATGTCCATATTAAAGTTGTGAAAAGTATCATTATGCTATAATCAACATCCATTTTAGCTGGAAAAAGAGGGGTTTTATAAGAGAAAAAATGAAATGTATCAAAAACAATTGTACAAATAGTATTTATCCAGTGAAAATGTCATACAAAATGCAGTCTGGCTAATCACTATATTGTTTAAAATGTATTAACATAGTTAAGAACTGTATCTGTAGGACTACATGGACATGCATATTTATTTCTTTAGCTGACTGTGAAGTGGGAAGTAATATATTAAAATTCTTTTGCTAATGTTTTTAACAATTAGGAAACATATTCTTTAAAAATGTATAGATCAGATATTCACAAAAACTCCATTTATATTTATATTAACCATATATTATGATATATGGTTAAATTGTCCTTGTTCATGCTTTTGTATACTCTCAGAGTGGGAACTGTATTTTACAGAGTCTACCACTGACTTGAAATATACCAGTCCCAAGGAAAGTTCCCATCATAATTTAACACTAGATCAGAGGCTATGGTCCCCCAATGAGAAGTTAAGAATTTGACTTTTCATAAATCTCTCAGAATTGTGCTCCTCTCTACCCCATCAAAACCTGTCAGCATTGCTACTTCTTTTGGGGCCCTGTTTTTATTCTGTCACTAAATCTGTCAAAACCTAGTTTTTCTTATTCTTATGAATTTACTTAAAATATTTCCCCAAACAGCTTTAAGTTACATTAGACCAAAAGGTGTAGATATTTGAAATAGGAGTAAAATACAGTAATTTTAAGTAATATGGTAACTTTTTTTTAATAAAGAGTCTGTCTCTCTAAAACACACACAGTGCAAAATCTAATGTTAAGCTCTCAAAAATCTCTTCATACTGTTAGAGGTGTTTTCTCCTCCTCAATTCTTTCAGGTCAGTGGTGTGGTCCCTAAAATATGGACCTTAGAGGGGTACAGACCTTATGTGCACCAGCTCAAAGGGAACTTACTTCTTTGTAAATCCCAACACTGAAAAATGTTACAATCTCTATCTCTGTAATTCACATTACAGGAAGACTGTCTTTGCTTACAGGTACCTGGGAGTTTTCAGCCTACTCTCAGTAGTGCATTTTCAAAGGCTGGCTACCCCTTGGCAAAGCTTTGAGGAAACCTTTGAAAAATGTCTTTCAGGAACAACCTGAAAGTAGTTTGCAGAAAACTCTGCTAGTTGCCTGCCCAAACAAACAATATGATTTCTCACTTTTACACTGCTAGCTTTCATAAAACAACCAGTTATTTAAACTATCAAAGCATTTGTCGTAGAAAGAAAAAAGAGGATAACAAAATGAAATGTATTTAGATACTTTTCAAAATTGTGATATTCTGTTTCAAGACTATACATCTTCAATTCAAAACAGTCTGAGTTCCCACATTTTGTGCAGTGTAAATAAAATAGCCTAGAACTAAAATGTTCAGATTCAAGTAAAAGAGACTGTATTGTTGGTGAGCATCTATGCATTGTAATAGATTTATTAGTGGTGATTTTTCCAGCTTTTTCATTTCTATGAAATGTGAATAATAAAATTCTACTGTCTCCCTTGATTTATACACATAGACACATACACATACACAAATTATGCCTTACCTGTAGATGCTGGATTATATAGAAGCACAAAGGGAACTAGGTCATGAATATCTACTTTTCAATGCTAAGGGTAAACAAGATGTTAAATTAGTATATAATTGTATTTGTTACCTCTGAATATTAGTCCCTATTATAATCAACAAAGGGAAATGAGTTAGTTCTCTTAAAGTTCAATTGTCTACACTTTCTTGGGACAGAAGATATTGATATAAATTAAAATTAGAGTTTCATGCCAAGTAAAAGTTACAAAGGCAAGAAAGATTGACATAAAGAGAGTGAGAGTAAAGAAGATCAGTTAAATTAAGTCTGCGTTTGGGATGTTTTTGCCCCATGGGAATTCCATTGGAGCCTTTTATTTTATTTTATTTTTTTATCCTGAAGCAAGTGAATTTGAAAGGTAATTCCCCCAAGTAACTATAGTTACATCTTGAATTTTACTCATTTTTATATAGTAAATGTTATACCCTAAAAGGCTGCACCCCGAAATAAAATGAAAATTGTAAAAAGACAAAAAGAATAAAAAAGGCCAAGACATCTTGGAGGAAAAAGAAAAGAGCGCTTTAATATTTAGGCTGGTATACAGTGACACAGAGGGAGGATGGAATTTACACTGCTGTGTAACTGGGCTAAGATTTGGGGGAGGTTTATAAAGGGAAAGAAAACCTGTAAAAATGTGGGGGGTCCACACCTGTGCATTCCTGAGGAAAAGGGACATCCTGTTTTCTCCTTTTTAAAGGTCAAGGGACGTGGCACATACAGAACAGAATGGGGGCACTAAGAGTTAGAGTACAACATTCCCCACTGATTTTTGTCAGTGAGCCAAATCTTTGGCTCATAGCTAAATCTACAGGTATTAGCTCATAATCCTGGGTAGCTAAGATCATCAGTTTGACAGCCTGTATTCGGCCTTTTATATAAGATATCAGTTTATTTGTGATACAGGGGCCGATAGTTACACCAACTAAAAGCACTATTAGGGGTCCTATGGATGCTGATATGAGGGTGGACAACCAAGAGGAGAATGAGAACCAACGTTCAAACCAATTTTGTTCTGCCAGTTGAGCTTGTTCCCTTTCCTGTAGGCATTTTTTAAGGGCAGACATATTTTGTCTTATGACTCCAGAGTGGTTTGTATATAAGCAACAGGTTTCCCCCAGGGCTAGACAGAGGCCTCCTTCTTTTAGAAAAAGAAGATCTAATCCTCATTGGTTTTGTAACACCATCTCAGCTAGGGAGCTTAAGGAGTCTTCCAATTTTGACACTGAGTCACCTAGGCTTGCTAGGTCACGAATAATGAGGTTAGTGAGGTGTCTATAGTTTTGTTTTCCACCACTAAACTAAATATTCCCAGTCCCAATGACCCCACCACTCCAATCCCCAGCAACACAGGGATGAGCACAGGGTTTCTCTTTAAATGAGGTTGGCCTTCCAAGCCTTCCCTAGGGAGAATGTGACTTCTTCCATTGTCTCCCGAATACCAATAGACCTGGGGCAAAATGTGAACTAAAATACATAGCCCAGGACGCTGGGTGAATATGTGGTGCATAGAACATGGAGTTATACCAGATGTGCAAGCAAACCAAGTCCCATTGGGTGCAATTAGGTGCTGATTAGCAGGATAAGTGTAGTTATGAATCTGAAGGGAGACAGTTCTGTCGCAGAGGGAAGCAAAAGGGGAAATATGCAAGGAATAGGAGGCTGAATAAACACAAGTTCCTGGTTTCCCAGGAACCTAAGGGTAAGCAAAGGTCTAGCACCCCACCAACAAGCGGGGTCATCTGAGGAAGAATTAGACAGCTCTGAATCAGTAACTACTATAGGGGTGCCAGTATAAAAAGGAGGTCGAACAGGGAGGCATAACCAACAATCAGTAGTTAGGTCAGGAGTACTATAATTAAGGAACTGAAAGGCTGTGTCCAAGGGTAAAAAAGGGTCTGAAGGTGGCAGTGTGACTGGCTGTGGGATAATGGCAGAGATAATGGTCATTTGGTTTTATGACCAGTCACATCCAGCTGGAGTTGTGGAGCAGATGGGGAGGTTGAGGGATCCAGGGTCAGAGTCCTGGGAACCGGAGGAGGAGGATGAAGTGAACAGTTACCTCAGAACAGTCCTGGAGAGGTGCGGAAGGATCATCATCAGGCAGCAATGTGGCAGGATTCAACGCTGCAGTTGTCTTATGACCAATGGAGGCAGGGTCTAGAAGTAGGGCCTGATAATGCATAATCCTGGCATTGGACAGCCATTGGCTCAGCAGGGCCTTGATTAGAGTTTCCAGCGAGTGTGAGGAAACAACAGTAAGCTTCTGTCCAAAAGTCAACTTTTGAGCCTCCTTTACCAACAAGGCCACTGCAGCTACTATTCGCAGACAAGGAGGCCACCCAGCAGCCACATTATCAAGTCTCTTGGAGAGATAGGCCACTGGACGTTGCCAAGGTCCCAAGTTTTGAGTTAATACTCCTTTAGCCATGTACCTTTTTTCATCAACATAGAGAGAGAAGGGCTTGTGTAAGTCAGGCAAAGCCAGTGCAGGTGCTTCAGTGAGGGCCTGCTTGAGCTGATTGAAGGCCTGATCTTGATTCTCAGTCCATTTTAGGAGGTCTTGTGTAATCCCCTTTAAAGCATCATAGAGAGGTTGTGCCACCTCTGTAAAATTAATAATCCAAAGCCTGCAATACCCTACAGCTCCCAAAAATTCTCGCGCCTTTTTTTTTTGTCTTGGGAACAGGTATCTGTAAGATAGCCTGTATTCTTTGAGAGGACAGAGTCCTTTTTCCTTTATGAATTTGGTACCCCAGATAGGTCACACATTGCCCACAGAGCTAGGCCTTTTTAGCAGAAACTTTATATCCTAGCTTACTTAGAGTCCACAAAAGGGCCTCACTTATACAGTTCTCATGAGAATCAGTGGCTATCAGGAGGTCATCAACATATTGCAACAGCGTTACATTGGGGTACTCCTCTCTATAGTTCATGAGATCTCTAGCAAGGGCCTCATCGAATAGGGTGGGCGCATTTTTAAATCCCGGAGGTAGGCATGTCCAAGTTAGTTGCTCAGACACTCCTGACACAGGATCAGTCCATTCAAAGGCAAAAATGGGTTGGCTTACTGGAGCGATGGGCAGGGTGAAGAAAGCATCCTTCAGGTCCAGTACCGAGTACCAAGTTCGACCTGGGCTCAGCAAGCTTAGTAACATATAGGGGTTGGGCACAGTAGGATGGAGAGTCACGACTTGCTTGTTTACCTCTCAGAGATCCTGCACTGGTCAGTAATCTTGGGTTCCGGGCTTTTGGACAGGCAATAAAGGAGCGTTCCAGGAAGAGACACAAGGTTTTAAGACATTATATTCTTTTAGCCTTGTTATATGCTTAGCAATGCCTTGGCATACCTACAGACTTATAAGATATTGCTTTAGCCATATTGGGGTTGCCTGTGGGAGGAGCTCTATCACCAAGGGAATCTGATGTATCCCTAGGCCTGAGGGGTTATCTTCCGCCCAAACGTTAGGGATCTCCTGTTTCCAGCGCTGCAGAAGCATGTCGTCACCTAACACCTTAGGTTCTTCTAGCAAGAGGTGTCCTTCCCCCTCAGGATAGAGAGCATATAACTTTGTGCTATGGATTTCATCAGATGCTTCAGAGCCTAGCGTCACGGTTGGAGCCGCTGCTTCAAAACTGAGTTGAACCTTTAGTTTGTGTAAAAGGTCCCACCCTAAAAGGGGATCTGGACACTCCGGCACCCAGAGAAACTCATGAAAGATAGTTTTCTGTCCAGGTCTGGCAAGCCAGGCTTGCAGTTTCGGATAGACCTTTTCAGTACCAATGGCTCCTAATACTTTCAGTTTCTTTTTTGTCAGAATCCCTAATGAAAGTTTTTTTGTCAGAATTCCTAATGGCTGTGTCAAAACAGAATGAGCTGCTCCCGAGTCTACCAGAAAATCAATGAGTTGGCCCCCCACTTGTAAGGTTAGCCTGGGCTCTAGGGGGGCAGCAGAGCCCTGACCCCCTCAATCCTGAGATAATAGAATCTTTGTATCTTTTTCTCTTTTTGCTTTTAGTCTGGGGCAATTTCTACGCCAATGTCCCATTTCTCTGCAATAAGCACATTGGTCCTTATCTAGTAGAGGGTGCTCCTTGCCTCTTTTGTCATCTTTGTCATTGCTATCTGGAGGCATAACTCTTGTACTTAAGATTTCCAGCACCTTGGTTACCTTTTTACCATTGATATCCTGCCAGCCCTCCCAATTATCAAATACTTTATGAGCAATTTTTATGAGCTGACTAAGGGGCATCCCTTCAAATCCTTCAAGCTTTTGCAACTTTTTTTTAACATCTGGGGCCGATTGAGTAACAAAGGCAATATTAATGGCCCATGCATTCTCAGGCGCGACCGGGTCTATGGGTGTATAAATACGATAGGCCTCCAATAACTGCTCAAGATAACCCGATGGAGATTCATTAGCCAATTGTCTTACCTCTGAAACCTTGGACAAATTTGTGGGTCTCTTGGCGGCACCTCTCAGGGCTCTCAGGAACAACTGCCAATACTGGGCTAGAACCTCCCTACCTTCCGTGGTGTTAGGGTTCCAGTCAGGTTGAGACAAAGGGAAACTCTGGTTCAGGTGATCTGGGTCCAATGACGAATTTCCATCTGGATCCAGGACTGCCCTTTGTCCCAATGCCCGAATGCGCTCTCTCCTCAGCGGTGAATAACACCTGCAGTATCTGCTGATAATCATCCCAGGTGGGATGATGGGTGGAGAAAATGGATTCTATTAAAGTAATGATACCTTGGGGGTCTTTGGAGAAGGGTGGGTTTTGCCCTTTCCAATTATATAGATCAGAAATAGAAAAAGGAACATAAATAAAAATGGGGGCTTCAGGATTTATAGAGTTGGGCATCTCCCACAAGGGGCAAAGCACGGGAGTGGGGGCTGTGGAGGAGGAGTCTGGTGGCTCCGGGCGTGGTCGGCTCCTGGTCTGGATAGGGCTCGGCAGACGACAAGGAGGTTCTTCTTCTTCCAGCAGTGCTGGTGGTGCCCTGTGTGGAGCTGACAGGTGGTAAGGGGGCGGTAGCAGCTCCTCCACATCTCCCTCCGGTAGGACCGGTAGGGCAGATGGTGTAGGTTTTGGTTTTTCTCTTAGCGGTGCCAGCAACAGAGGGTTATTGGGCTGCTGCCTGGAAACCTTAAGAACTTTCTTAACCAGGGAGGAGAATCAAAAATAAGATCATTCCAAATCTGTATATAGACAATTTGGTCAGGATGAGTTGGAGGGCTGAAGACGTATCTCCGGACTGCCTCTGTGATAGCCATGTCGAAGCTACCGACAGATAGCCGTTCAGGGGCTCCGCGAGGCCACTCCAAGGAAGCGAGCATGCGAAGTCTCCCAGGATGAACAGGTTCTCCTTATCCCTGGGCTCTTTGCTTAAATTCCTTAAAATGATTAAGAACTAGAGTTAAAGGCACAGATGAAGATCCTTGTCCCATGGTGACTAGTAAGAAAATGGTCTATTAAACATACACACAAGAAGGCAACATAGAAGATACAAAAACACCAACAATGCACACACACCCTCTTCCGTCCCCTCTCGAGCGTCCTAGAAAGAAATATTAGATCTGGAATGGAGTTGAGCGAAAAGCAGTTCCTGGTTCCCAAATTACTAACAGGTAAATTCCAATATGTGACTGTACAAATTACGAACGGGTAAATACCTGACTGTACCAATGGGCAAAATGCCCCCAAACCCAGAGGGCGTCCCGCTCCAGTGTAGAAAGAGCACTTAGGTTCCTCTACCAAATGCAAATGCACGCCAAAATACAAATGAACCAAGGAAGAGCATACATAAAAAAGATACTTACAGAGTACCGACCCAAACATTTAAAAACAGAAAATGTGCTGGTTTGTCTTAAGGTTCACCAGTTATACAATTACAAGCATTTTGAACTTCTTTTGCATGCTTAATTTCTGTCTTTTCTCTGTCTCTGTGTGTCTCTGTTTTTCTATGTCTCTGTCTATGTCTCTCTGTCTCTGTTTCTCTCTCTGTCTCCCTCTCTCAGCTGACATGCTGTTACACAATATATCACATCTGATACCTTTTTTTCTTCATTATTACGTTTAACTGTCAGGTCTGAGATACGTGATTTTTTTTGACTGGTTCCAGTCCATCCTTTTGCAGATTACTGCATATCATCTGGTACCACAGTATATTGACAGACAGAAGTACCATTTAAAGAAAACCATAATTTAGAAAATGGTAAATATCTTTTCTATTTCTAGTCTGAAAAGTTCCACAGCCAAGGGTGAACTGATATAATAGAAAGAGAACAAAAATATAGCTATATTTTGTTCTGAAGGGTAATTTAACATTTATTAAAAAGAGAAATGAAACATACCACAGAGACTGCTGTTAGTTCCAAGGCAATGAATAACTGTATCCTAAAATAATGTAGCATACAAAATTCATGATCATAACTTTCAAGGGTTTTATTCAGTTTTTGATTTTAAAATGCTTTTAAATTCTTTTCTGTTACTGTTGAGGAAATTAAGAGTTTCTCCTGTACTCTCCTGCATTTTGTGTTTGAGCAAAGGATATTCAAGATATTGGCCTGCGAAGTAAGAAATGAATGTGCAGGATGAGAATCTCTTAGAGTAGAAGATACATTCTCTGGATGTGGGTAGCTGATCCTTAAATAAAAACAGAAATTACAAAAATAGCCAAGGATAATTTAATCAATAAGAATAAAGTTACCTCTTAATTTTGAGATTTACTACAAAGCTACAGTGATCAAAGTGTTGGTTTCTAGAATATATGTTGGTTCTTTACCTTTCCCCTCTGTTTAATTGTTTCCCTTGCTTAGTAGTTTTTTCCTGTCTATCTAGAATGTCTTTCAGTATTCTTTGCAGGATTGGTTTGGTGATCATGAAGTTCTTCAGCTGTTCTTTGTCAGGAAAGTATCTTATTTCTCCATCAATTTTGAAAGACAGTTTTGCAGGATACATCAATCTGGGTTGGAAATCTTTTTCCTTTAGTATTGGAAATACTTCAATCCATGCTCTTCTTCACTTCATTGTTTGTGTTAAGAAGTCTGCTGTGATTCTGATAGACTTTCCTTTATAGGTGATCTGTCTCTTCTCTCTAACAGCTTTTAATATTCTGTTCTTATGTTGGATTTCTAGGATGTTGATCATTATTTGTCTGGGTATAGTTTATTTTGGTTATGGCTATTTGGAGTTCTATAGCTTCACTTATCTGTATTTCAGTTTCCATCCTCAAGTTTGGGAAATTTTCAGCTATTGCTTCTGTAAATAAGCCCAACATGATTTGTGTGCTCACCTTCTTTTTCATTTATACCTATCAATCTTTTTTTTCCATTTAAAAAAATTATTTAAAGAGAGGGGGAAAAATAAAGCAAAACAGAAAAAAAAGGGTAGAAACAATACAGAATTTAAAAAAGTGAAGAGTAAGAAATCACTACTTGATATATTACATATTGTCTTCCTGGATGTAGTTGTTCAAGTTACAATATCAAAGCATACAAAGTGAACATTCAAACAGTGAGGCTGCAAACAGCTCCATTCTCTGATCCAACAAAAACTTAGTAACATAATTATCATTCCTACACCCTTAATTATACATGCAGTTGTATCCTTTAGAGCACCTGCTTTTCCTCCTTTTGCTTTTTAAGTCCATTATCTGTTTAGTTATATCATGTTTCAGGTTTCTCAGTACATTGCTGATCTGTTTTGTTATTTACTTTTAAAAATTTTTTTCTTATTTTTTATTTATATATTTTGAAGGTAGTAAAATACAGCAGAACAAGACAGGACATAGCCAAGTGAGGCAGTGCAGTGAAATTGGCACAGAACCTTATAGCAGGTTACCGGGACAACAGCAATAGGCACAATAGTACATCTGGTTTTCTTCACAATAGTTGTTCCTTCAATCAGGCAGAGCAATATCGAAGGAAATACTGCAATTACCAGAACAGAATATTGAATAGAGCAATACCATTGATCAAAACAGAGCAAAACAGAGATAAAAATATTTGCCCTCAAAGAGATGGCAGAAGAAAATTCCCCTTTATTTGCTATATCTCATATAGTCAAACTCACAAGACATACTCAGATCTCTGGCTCTCACTTGCTGGGGGGGGATGTTTGATTCTTAGCCCACACCCCGGTAGGCTTGCAGCCACCCATCAGAGGGGTGAACTGGCTGCCTGTTTTCCCAGTGCCCCAAGGTCCAACATGGTGTGTAGTGGATCTCAGGAAACACTGATACAGTTCTCGCCATGGGGCGGTCATGGCTTGCCAAGCCACAGCCACTTACCAGAGCAGCATGGTGGTGGTTACCTGTTTTCCCAGTGCCCCAAGCTATACCTATCAATCTTATGTTTTGTTTTGTTTTTTTTTTTTTGCATCATCTTGCAACTGTTGAATTGTTATTTCCTGATTCCTTGTTATTTTTAAAAGATCTTTCCTTTCCTGTTCACTACCTGCAATCTTGTCTTCAAGGTCTGAAAGTCTACCTTCACTTTCATTGAGGAGGTTTTGCCAACTTTCTATGGAATTTTTGATTTCCTGTATATCTCTTTGATTCTGTTTCATGCATTTTTTGTTTTTATATTGTTCATTCAAAGTTTCCATCTTTTTGCTTTGTTCCTTTAATTTTTAAACTATGCTTTCTTTAGATGTGTTCAGCATCTTTTTCATTACATTTATCTTTTCTTCTTTTATCTGGGAGATTATTTTCTGAACTGTGTTGTTTTATAACTTCCTGGAGTTGTTTCTTTACTTCAGTCACTATGATTTCAGGGGTTTCAGGTATATGGCTTACATTTTCTTCTATGTCCATGTCTCCAAGACTTGCTTGGGATGGGCTGGAGGTTTGAGATTACATTTTTCTCTTTCTTTTTTTCATTTTCCTATATTCCCTCAGAGAAGCCAAAAGCAAGTTCTCAGTTGTTTCCTGGGTCGAGAATATCTATCCCTAGTGCAGGGAGTTTCCCTAGTTGAGTGGAGGTTCTTAGACCTTGCCAGGTGGCTAGGAGGTCACTGGTGGTCACTGGGTAGGGCCCAAATATGCTAGGAGGGACCTTCCCATGTGTCCTCCGGTGATGGGGGATGCTGGGTGGGGCCCTACCAGTCTCCGAGCAATGTGCCAAGGCTTCTCTGTGGGGTGGAAATCACTGCATGCACTTTCAGCTTGTGAGGTGGAGCACAGGTGGCTCTGGGCCACTCAGGTGTTGCTGTGCAGCTCAAAGCAATTCTTTAACAACTTTCAGACACGTGAAAATAAAAAGAGTCACTGGCCATCTTCATCAGAAATGTCTTGATTGAGTGTAAAGAAATATAATTAGCAATTTCATTCATCTGTATTTCTATTTCCTGCCTCTTCAGTAAATTGTTGTCTTTAATTCTAGAAAACATGAAAGATCTTCAGAAAAGATACTCTTAATCTGGTACATATAACTAATTGGTTTAATTTTTATTTTTAAAATTCCTTTATAATTTTCAAAGTCTGTTGTGTTATCTCTAATGAAATAAGGACATTTAGTGTCATGTTACCCACCAAAAGTCATGGGTTACTTGTATTTTTATTTATGAAAAAGATTTTATAAAAAGGTTGTCTAAGGCAAATACTATAATAATAATAACAACAACACCAGGGGTGCCCTAGGGAGGCAACTATCAAAACAAACATGCAAATAATTATAAAACAGAAAGTCTTAAAGTAACCAAAACACTGTATGAAGTTCTTTTTTTTTTTTTTTTTTGCAAATGTAGTTTCCTTCATTTCCAATTATTCTTTTTTCCAAGGTATATTTTCTTGATAACAGAAAATTTTGCTGTTAGTTCACTCTCTTTCTCATGAGACAAGTGATAATATAGGTCTTGTTGGCTTAAGTTTCTCATATTTCCCCCTTGGGAGTAGGAACTATTTTCAACAAGAGAGCTGAATTTGAAATCGCTTATTATCATCATTCTTCTACTTGATCTTGGTTCAATTAGTGTAAGACAAGATTTCCTAGACTGTTTATAATTGCAAATGAACTATATGCTCAAATTTTTCTATAATGTTCATGTAAAGCTCTTTATTTTGTGATGCACAATTTTCCTGATACAGATGCTAAGAAAGGAATGACATGTATTAGTTAATTTTACAGTATTTGTTTTATTTTTTCCCATGTCATCAGCTATCCAATCTAAAACCATAATGAAGTAATATAACTTATTTGCAAATGGGATTCTCAGGATTCAATAAAATCATTGAGCTTAATATGAAAAAGTAGGTTAAAAATATCCATTTTCAGATTATTTTAGCTATACAGAGAATTTATTAATGAAAGTTAGGCATATAATTAGAATATCCTCTTAGAGTTGGTTTCTAAATGGGATTTAACACTTATAATAATTTTTATTTTAGTAATTATTGAAAGAAAATCCAGTATTATAAATTTCTTTCTCAGCTGATAATATATGAACTATCAGAATTACAATCTATGAAGAAGTAATCATTTTGGTTATCCAGGGTTTAGAAAGTTGAATTCTCAGAAGCTAAACTTTGTCGTCTGAATATATGATTAAATAATACAAAGAACTAATGCATTAATGCATTATAGAAATGAAAACATCTCCTATACTTTTGAATATAGTAAACAAGGTAAGTAATTATTAAATACACATTAATACTGCTAAAATGAAGAGTAGGAAATTATTTCTAGAGGAAACACAAAATTTTACTTTTATAAATGCAATATTTCATAAGTCATAATTGGCTTGAACATAAAATAATCATGTGAATTCTCTATAGTTCTTCAATACTGGTCTGGATTATATTCAGATTTTGAATAATAAATGCAGCCTCGTTCCCTTTTTTATCATTGTCTTCATTGCCTTTTTGTCTTCCTCCTCACCTTTGAGAAATCAAAAGGGAGAGAAATATAATCACCTGGTATATTTATATATATGGTTAGTATGAAAGAGATTGTTAACATTGTATTTAATCCATATGTATCCAACAACAACACTAAAGATAACAGAAGAGTCAAGTCTAATTTAGAAAATAAATTGTATCCTACTGAGAAATCTTCCACTTCTGGCACAGATCCTTGTCACGAGGCTACAATATCATTTTTACTATATCATCTCTGAGTAAGAAATTGCTGACAAAGAATAGAATATACTGTTCTTAAAATGGCACCATTTTTTTCTGGAGGTTCAAATTGTATTTCTCTGAGGGATTTTGATAGTTAAAATAAGTATTTCATTTCTTTGATTCTATCAGACAAATTTCCTGATGAATATTTTGCCCATTTTTATGCAAAATATTGAGTGAATCTTAGTTTAATTGTTCCTTATTTATTCCTGTCACCATTCAAAACAAAGTCTCTGATCTTGAGTTATGTGACTACTGTGTTGCAATATATCAACTATTTCAAAAGAAAGACGAATTAATTCTCAATAAAAATACGTGAACTCAATACCAGCTTTGATTTTTATGTCTTTAAAAGTGAAATCAGTTACTTAATTTTGAAAAATAAAGTATTTCTAAGTATTTTGACCACATATATTTCCTTCACTTACAAAATGGAAAATATGCTATCTAGTCTCTTGTCTTTTTGTGAGTTGTCAAGGAGTTAGTAGGTAGACAGTGGACAGTGATTAGAATTTTTATGTTGAGAATTTGACAGGGTAGTTTTGTTTTGTTTTGATTTTTTAAATAGGAGGAGGTTGCCACTTTAAAAAATTTGTTTGTAAGTTATATGATCAGAAAATAGTAAAAGTTGGTGATAAACATAAAATTATGAAATAAAAAGTTAATATATATATATATTCTGCAACATGACAGTAATTCTTATGTCAGTTGTAAAATTTATGAAGTTTTTCTTCCTATCAATAATAATGCATTCTACACTAGTTTTTGATTCTACATTAATTTTGAAGTAATGCATTCTACACTAATTTTGGATTACTCTGTTAATAGACAGGCATATACTAAAGTAAGATAAAAAGTATTGACATTAGCTTTATAAGCCTAGGGTCGAGGGAGATGGGAACAAATATTAATTATTATGAGCAATATAATTGCCTGATGGGATCAAAGAAAAAAATCTAAAAAGAAATATGAAGAAGGGAAAATAAAACCAGCTGATAGTGTAAGTATCCAGAGTAGATAGATTTTGGAGTGAATTTTAGCACTCATAAAATGATAAATCCACAAAGTTGTAAACCAATATGACACTAATCTCTGGAATTCAAAATCTCTAGAATTTTCAGGCAATTCCACAAGAATTGTCTGAATGAGACCAGTAAAAGATGTGACTGGAATTGGGGAAAGTTTTAAAATACAAAAAGTCAAGTGTGCTTTCAATCAGTATTTCATTCATTCTAAACACACTGGGAAGATCAATCACTAATTTTATTAAACTGGAAAATTATTTCATGCACTATTTTATTTCTCACAAAAATTATATGAATATTTAAGGGTTCATTTTAGGATAAAAGCTAGATTTATGAAGTTGCATAATTATAAAGATTAGCAATTATAGAAGTAATTTTCAAAGTTATCATATTTGTAAATCTACATGATTTTATAAGTATTAAAAAATCTCAAATTATAGAATTTTATTACCCTTTGAGATATTCCAGTAAACAAAGTTTGAGATGTAGTAACCAACTATCACAGAAGAAGAATATATGTAATAAAAACTTAAAAAACATGGACACACATAATTCAATAAAGGAAATAAAACCTTACAATCTAAATCAATATCATGACTATGCAATTCATTCTAAAGTTGTAAGAAGAGCTCAGTATGAAGTAGTCAGTATATGTAAATCATAACATCTATAGGTCTCCAAAGATCCAGACAAGGCATTTCACAAAATTTAGTAACAATCACTGTTAAAAATTCACGGGCAGAAGCTATGCTGGGTCTGAGAGTACAACAAGAATCCAATTTACCCTTCTCATAAGCCACACAAGCAATGCGGGGCCCAGGAAGAGAGAAGCCACTTTGTCCCTTCCGTGAGCCAACCAGAGGCTGAGAATCAAGAACGGACCCCCATCCCCAGCTGGTTCCGAGGACAGGCTGTGTTGACAGCAACTGAGATACAAAAACAACCAAATGCTTGTATTGTTTGATTGACTTTGCAGGCCAAAGGTCTGAAATCTGAGCATCTATTAGGAGAGTAACATTATGCAATATAGCAAATGTAGAGGATTTCCTTTTGTCTTGTTTTTAAAATCCAATATTGTTCTCACTGTTTGGTTTTGTTCTGATTTATTATTTTGTTTCATTTAGTGTTCAGTTTTGCTTGGTTTTATTCTGTTTTGTTTTATTTGAGTTTTATTTGAGTCTGATTGTATGGACCACTATTGCAAAGATAACAAGAAGTATTATGGTGGCTATTGTAGATTTCCTATTATCCTGTTTTGAAGTTCTGTACCACTTTCGGTGTTTTTTTTTTTTTTTTTTTGGATTGGCTTTTTTTTTTTTTTTTTTTTTTTTTTTTTTTTTTTTTTTGGATTGGCTTTATTCTGTTTTATTTTGTTAGGTTAAAAAATTTAAAACTGAAGATTCACAAAGAAATAATAAACAGCAAATGTAACTAGTAATAAGGATGAATACCTGTCAATGCTTTATAAAGATGACTCTGTATAATAAATAAAAAGCCATTATACTTTACAATGAAATTTTAGAAGATCTTCCATTAGGTCATGATTGCACTATCAGATTATTATTCTATACATTTCTAAGACAGCCAGTTATGAAAACACTGGAAAGCAGAAAGTTAATTCATCAATGCTTGTTAGGAGGAAAATTAGTTAATTGTGACACATCTATACAAACGTGCATTACATAGAAAATGAGACAAGAGCAATTAGAAAGATTTTTATGTGCAAATATAGGTTGACTCACACAATAAATGAAATTAGTAAGATTCAAAGTAAATATGCAAATAATGTGCATATATGTAATGCATGTGATATGGTTATACATGCATGGACAAATTTGGGGTTGCATATACATATCCTCATATAAACATGCACAGACTGTTACTCATTTGGTTTAATTATGGTAATGAGACTGGGATTATAAAATCTGTTACCTTTTTGGCTTTTATTCACAATAGCATATATAATTTTTTTCTTTTTATTGAGGTTAGTTAAAAGCCTTGAAATTATATGAAATTTGGATTTTAATGTGCTTTTCACACTAAAAATCTTGAATTTCTACCAGTCAAATCACAAACTTCCTGCTTCATAATCATTCTCTTTCACAACCCAGACTTATTTTGTCATTTAAGTATCCACCTTTGTTTTTATTTTAGTTTAAAAATGGTACTACATATATTATTTCCATGTCTAAAGAAAAACAGTGAGTTATAAGATAAAATCGCTAACATTTTATGCTACAGATGCTACTTAGTAGTAGTTGAAAGTCAAGTAATTAAATTTTGAGAAGGTATAGTCAAGAATAATGGTATTGGGGTATTTTGCTTACAGATTAAAGGGCATAAATCATTGCTTCTAAACATCAGAACAAGCATTGTCTTTAATAACCTCTAATAAGATAGTTGAATCCTGTTTCTACATTGCTTAGGCAAATCTCTGGTTTCATAGACAGAATAAAAATTTCTGAAGACAAAGTAGGTATGTGGGCATTTTATTTAAGACTTCTGAATTGAATGTTTCTGATTAGCTTCAAAAAAATGTTGTGTCTCATCAGATAAAAAAGCAGAAATGATATTAAAATGAGGTATTTAGATACAAAATAAAGTGAATACTTGAATGTGAGCCATTTTTAATTAGTTATGGGTTCTCCCCAACACCTATTCAATCAGTATCTACATTTTACCAAGATATCCTGAGATCCATATGTAATTTTTCAGTTTGAGAAGACCTGCTATAGGAAAGATGCTTTAATTATCCATTTCCAGTAAGATCTACTTCTCTCAGTTTAAATCCATTTTTCTGGAAGTAGATTTACATGAAAAAAGTGAACTTCCCATGGAGATCTTGTATTGAGAATCTTTAGCATCATTAACTATTATTATATTTTTGTTTGTTTTGAATCTATTACATAAAAGAAAGTTTTCCATACTCCATTTGGTAATATGAAAAATTGATGACTGAATATGGTAAATTGAAGAAAATCCATGAATTACTCACCACTGATCATACTAATTAAAATGCAGATTCCTACGTCATGTACATTGTGTAACAATCTGACTTCACCAATTGATTTATAGCATCTTTGTTTTATAAAGACCTACTTTCTAAAGTCAGCAAAACATCAGGCTATTTCCTTAATGAATTCCTCAGGAAGATGTTACATTAAATTATCTTATAGCATAAAACTCAGATTCTTCAGTTTCAAATGCTTGATATGAAAATAAATTACACTTATCACTCAGATTAAGAAATTATTTTGATAATTATTCTTTATTCCCTGTCATTCTTTGTTTTCATAGATTTTTGTATTTAGGATGGTTTCTAAAATTTTTTGTCA
This sequence comes from Hydrochoerus hydrochaeris, assembly GCA_004027455.1. NCBI lineage: Eukaryota > Metazoa > Chordata > Mammalia > Rodentia > Hydrochaeridae > Hydrochoerus > Hydrochoerus hydrochaeris. Next base: position 35,549 of record PVLA01003670.1, on the reverse strand, counting down.
ACTAATTTATTTCTCATACCTTAACTAATATAATTAGGCATTTAGTACAGAGTATGTTTGTTCTATGTGCTTTTAAACTATCACAGAAAAAGCAAATTGATAAGAATTTAGTCTTTAAAGAAAAATGTATTCATTTGTTATTAGTCATATAAAGCTATAGAGTGACATTGGAACAATTGTTAAAAATGATCATCTGACTGGAATAGTATATGATATTATTTAACTTTTTTTGAAAGGAAAATCACTGGCTTTCAAACAGGTACTGAACAAAAGTAAAATATATTAATATACATTACTGCAATGTGTTTGTGCATAGATAAAATTCTATAATCATTTCATGAAAATTATAGTAATTTATGAGTTTCTATAGCATAGCAAATAAAAATTAATACTAGGTAACTGATCACATTAAACTATGTCACTGTTAAGTAACAAAACAAAAAATAAAATCAAATAATAACAAAATCTCCTTGACCTACAGCTGAATTAAATCACTGAATCTGCATCCAAAAAATGAAAACAACAGTAGGAATCAATGAAAGGTTCAAGAAGCCAAAGTCAATGAAGAAATAATTTGTTGTTTTTAGAACCCAAGATACCAATTATCATTATGCTAAGGTCATGTCACAATTACTGGAAATTCTTTGAAACTGGGTTCTCTATTGAGTGTCACCCACATGTACATTAGTGGACTCAGTTGAAAGTAGAAACAGCACCTGAATTACTAAGCTTTTCATTGTCACAATACATCCTAATCTTCCATAATCAGAACATTCTTAAATTCCACTTTGCTGAACCTCTGTCTTTGTGTCACATGTAAACCTCTTTAGTTTCATTTGCTTGCATGTTGATGATTTCATAAAAAATATATTGACCAAAAGGTTTTTGTCACACATCTAACTTCTTCAGTATAAAGGAAATGAACATACCAAACTATGTTAGAAATAATGAAAGTGAAAACTTTAAGGTTTTCCTCTGCATGTAAATGAATGTGGATTACTTATTGCTTAAAATGCACTTTTGATTTGAACCACCAAGATGATTTCTGAATACAGAATATTTCTTTGGGCCCTCAAATTCCAAATTTTAATAATTTCCCAGAAGGTAGATGTACAGAAACTGCTGATCTAAGAATCAAACTTTAGGGCTGGGGATTTAGCTTAGTGGCCAAAGCGCCTGCCTGGCAAGAGTGAGGCTGTAAGTTCAATCCCTGATACAAAAAAAAAAAAATCTTACTTTAAGGTACAGAACACTAGTAACACTCAAATATATACCTGAAATATGTGTGATTTGGGGATGTGTTTATTGTTCTATTGAGAACATCTATTGGTAATCAACCAAATAAAGGAACTTAATTATTGAATTTTATGAATTATATATTCTTACATTTACTGTTTATTAAACTTAACCATTTCTTTATTACCAAGCTCTAATAAAAACTTATTACAGCTCTGTATGCTGAATAAACTTCAGTCATTTATTCCTTCAATTCACAATAGCAAAATATAATTTATTATAAGGCTGCTATTTGCTATGAAACTACAAATATTATTAAATTTGTACTAGGATTAAGCTTTTTTTTTGTACTGGGGATCAAACTCACAACCTAGTGCTTATCAAGCAGGTGCTAGTGTTAAGGTTTTAAAATTTACTTTAGGAAAGAAACCTTCAAAGAAGAAAGAAAAGGGTCAGTATCATCATAAAATTATGGAGCAATTGTAAAGTAGATTTATTGGTTACATTTTATAGATAGAGAACTTGAAATCCATAGAGATCAAGCTACTTAGATTCATGCAAATAGTTAGAGCTAATAATCTAACTCAAATTGTTTCAGTGCATAGTCTTCAAACATGTCATTTTTTATAAGAGTGTCAGGGAAAAAAGTCATCAATGTGAAAAGAACAAATTGGGATTTTTCTGTTATGTTTTGTTTTGCTATTCTCGATGGTAATATAGTGTGTGCTTCAGTCGAAGTAAAAGTTTATCAGAGCAGTTAGGTGGGACATTTAGAGTAGTGACAGCTTACAAAAATGGAAGAAAAGAAAATGTAACACTTCTCTCGGGGATTGTCAGGCCTGTCTGTACTTTCTCAGTCATTCCTTATTGTATTTTTAGATTTGTGTACTAATGAAAATGTAACTATGAACATCTTTCTGGTGCACAAATGCAAGACACTTTCTTTCTGAAAAGTTTATTATTTGAAAGTTGTTGCCAAATGAAAGTATTTATATTTCAGTTCATTCAGATAAAATTTATTCTTTAACATTTTGGTTTTTGAGAACATAAAGTTGAAATTCCATGTACTTGGTGAATTTTTCAAAATTTCAATATTGAATTCTAGTTTCACACAATTGTTGGAAAGAGTACTACACACAGCTTCCATCTTTTAAATTTGTTATAACTTGGTTTCTGGACTAAACCATAATATATAGTGAAGTATGTCCTGTGGGTGGTTAAGAAAAATGTGGACTTGTTGCCATTGGATGGAATGTTCAGATATGTCAGTTTTTCCATTTAAAGTCAGTATGTATCTTTATTGATTTTCTTTCTATATCATGTGTTCACTGCTGAAAGTAGTGTATTAAGCCACCTACTATTATTTCATTATAGTGTCTCTCTCTCTCTCTTCATAGCTCTTAATATTTGCCTTAAATAGGTTTTACAAAGTTAGGTGCACATACATTTACAATTACTGAGTTATATTTATATAATGACTCTTATAAATATATAATAACCTGTCTCATTTCACAGTTTTAATATTAACCTATTTTATGATATAACTGCCTTTGCTCGCTTGTGGTTTACATTTTTAAAAATTATCTTTTCCATTCCTTTACTTTCAATCATAGGTATTATTTAAAATTAAGTGACTTTTATAAACTTCAAATGATTGAGTATTCTTTTAAAATTTTTATTCTTTCAGTCATTATATGTCTTTTGACTGGAAAACTTAATTAAATTACATTCAAGTTAATTATTGACAGTAAGGATTTATTCCTGATGTTTAAAGCATTTATTTCTAGTTGTATCTTACATTTCTGTTCCTTTCATCCTTTATTTCTCTTTGTAATTAGATGTTTTTATATGGCAGTGTGATTTGATTCCTTATTTTTTATCTTTAAATGCCTATTTTTATTAGCCTTGTGATTAACATGAAGCCTTACAAAAAGGCCTTTTTTATTAATTACGTTTATTGGTACATTTTAGCTTAATATGATAATATACTTAATTTTCATAACATTAAGAATCCTTTACTTGTATTTCACTACTTTTACTTCACTGTTTTTGATGTCATATTTTGCATGCTTTGATATTTTATATAACTGAAAAATATCATGGCTAATTTTAAAGTAACTTTTGCTTTTAACATTGAGAGTAAAGATAAAATGATTTACACACAATCATGACAGAATTAGATAATTCTGTGTTTACTATATATATTCACATCTACTAGAGAGTTGATCTCTCTCAGTACCACACAGGTCCACTCACAGGGGTGGTGGCATCAGTTGTTGAGGAATGGTGTGGTTAGACTGGCCATGGAAGTGACGCCTGAATCATGGTAATACATGAGGAAGGACATGGCTCTGGGTCTCAGGGTGGTGATGGCAATAGTATCCAGTATGCAGGCACCCTGCTGCTAAGTTTGTCAGAGTGTGTCAGTTAGAAGATTGTTAAGCAGCCAGGGAGCAAGGGACAGGCATACTGGTATACACAGAGTTACAGTGGCACAAAAGATTATAGAAAGCTAAGCATAATTGAGGGACCTGGAGCTCAAGGACACATAAAAAGACCTTGGTTTCAGGACACAAAATACAAGCTAGCTTGTTAGCTAGCACTGACTCTAGTGTTGAGGTGTGGTCACAAGCAGTACAACTTTGAAGATAGAACTGAGATCTAGAACCCCAGATGCATATAGGTATAGCATCTATCAGTTCTTGACCATAGAGAAACTCTATGAGCTAGTGACTGAGATGTGGGCATGCTTGCATAATTATTGGCTCCAGTACCTACGATGCAAGATGGTAAGATGGTGATGGTGATGACTCTGGTGCCTCAAGTAAGAGCTGGTAAATGCAATCATAGAGCCAGTCTGAATGGACACTTGCAGAGTGACCAAAGATCTGTCTCAAGGGCATGCAGGGTTGGAATGTTGCAACAATATTAGTGAGAAATTATCCATGGAAGACAGAATTGATAAACAACCAAGTTTTATTCAGCTGGCTGGGTGATATGGTCAGAACTCTACCATGAAAAACATCCACAACAGTCTTTGTTTTTCAGAAAATTTTGTACCTTTCCAGTAAATATAGCAACCTTATCACTTTTCTAGGAATTTGCAAATTCCTTGGTTACCATAGCAACCCTATCACGTAAGTCTCACATGAGTGATATAGGACTTTCCTGAACATCTTAGTTATTAATCAATCAGAATGCAGGCAAGGATTATTATTTTTTAAATTTTATTTAAAGAGAAAAAAAGCAAAACATGAAAAGGGTAGAAACAATACAGAATTTCAAAAAAAAAATAAACAGTAAAAAATCACTAGTTGATAAATTACATATTGTCTTCTTAGATATAGTTGTTCAAGTTACAAAATCAAAGCATAAAAAGTGGACATTCAAACAGTGAGGCTGCAAACAGTTCTGTTCAAAGAACCAACAAAAACTTAGCAACATGGTTATCAATCCTACACACTTAAACATACATGCAGTTATATCCTTTAGAGCACTTTCTTTTCCTCCTTTTGCTTTTTAAGTCCATTATCTGTTTAGTTATATCATGTTTCAGCTGGCTCAGTACCTTACTGATGTGTTTTGTTGTTGTTATTTACATTTTAATCACCTTATATAATTCTGTTTTTGAGTTTCTCCTCATCCATTCCCTATGGATCAGCTTTGGTGGAGTTTGGAGGTATTTTGTTACTTTGTTATAACCTTTTTTAATATTATTATTATTTTAAAGGTAGTAAAATAGAACAGAACAAGACAGAACAAAGCCAGTTGAGACAGTGCGGTGAAATTGGTACAGGACTTCACAGCAGGTTACCAGGATAACAGTAATAGGTTTCATAGTATATCTTGTTATCTTCACAGTAGTTGTTTTTTCAATCAGATATGGCAAAATCAAAGGAAATACAGAACATTATAGAATTTATCAGAATATTGAATAGAGCAGTACAATTGATCGGCACAAAGCAAAAACAATGATAACAATATTAGGCAAGGATTATTTTGACCACTGTGTACTAAAACTATCTCTCTTTTTATGGTTTTATGACTGCTAGAGATGGAGATTTTCAGGAATTATGGATGGAGTTCACCTGAAGGGTAACTATATGCTAAAATGGAATAAAAAAACAAGATGGAATCTCAACTGCCTCCACAGGAAGAGGTGGTGGCTAGAGTCTGTGAGTGACACAACAGTGTCTGGTTTATTTATTTATTTATTTATTTATTTCAGTTTATTAGCATATGTGTGTGCTACATAATGTTTACATTCCTTGTGGGAAGTTGGTACATACACATAACACATCCCAGTTCCTTTTATTCATCATTTGTGTCTTCCCTCCTTCCCAGGTCCCTCCATTTCTTCATTCCTTTTCTCTTTGAGAATGGTCTGTCTCCACACTTCCTTTTATGTCTCTTGAGCAGGGGCTCTATGTAGCCAAATTTGTTTCACTGATTTCCAGACAAGAAAGACGGCTGATTCTCTCAACAGAAAAATATTTTAATGTCCTTTTTAGACCAGATCAAGGGATCATGCAAGTTCCTGACACATGGATGTTAACAGTAACTTCATATTTCAGTTATTTCTGTTTTGTCAGTAACACTTTCTGTGTAGTTATATTGGCATTTATTTATTTTTTTCACGACTGCATTGGATAAAGGATTATACCTGCAACTCCACAGTCTTGCTGATGTTAATTCAGTCTTTCATTTTTTTATATTAATATCAAAATGTGTGACAGTTTTTTTGTGGATATAAGGTGCTAAATCTTCTAAGGCCATGGAGAGAATACAAAGCATAGACTGTCAGATATATGAATATTTTTTTGTTAAATCTTTAAAACTAATAACAAAACTTGAATTGTAGTCTTTGTTTTACCAGGCAAGAAAGGAATAATCAGGAAGAATTAGTTTGCTGTCATTTGTTTACCTATCACCCTGGCCAGCCAAAAACAAAAAATTGTTTCCTAGCTAGTTGCTGTCTTTTTGTTATGGGTAAGCACTCAAAGTACTTAGTTTTGCTAATGTACAGTGAAAGCTGGCTATATAATGGCTATCTGTACAAAAAGATTTCTTGCTATTTGTTTTTATTGGCTACACTGGTAGTAGCAATGCTTGATGATAAAATAGTCAGAATAGAAGTTATGTTGTTACCAGCATCTTCAGGACTTGTTTGTTATCATAGCTCTGATATTTCTCAATAAATGAGACTAGGCTATACTTTAGGCAAAGAGTATATAGCATGCTTATTAAAAGCCTCAATATTGTTTTAACATGTTCAGTTACCTGAAGAAGTGTATGTAAGCATACATATACTTTATGTGCACCTTATGATTTCTGAAAAAAATTAAACATAAAGGGTTATAATAAAAGATTTCCCCTTTTTTTGTATTCCTCTATTCAAGTGTAGGAAATAGACAGATGTCATAAAGATTAAATACAAAGTATTCCAGATGGCCAGAATAATTTTTAGAATTCAAAAGTTCCAATTTATATAAACAACATATCATTAAGATGAAATTGAAGCAACAAACATTCATTTAATTGATCGAAAGGTTCATCAAACATATGTCCTACCATTTTTCTATTTTTATAGACACCTGAGGATCAGAAATGCCAGACAAAAATATCAACATCTTTAGTATGCTGCAGTTTTTAAAATGTTTGATAGTACTGTTTCCTTCAAATGTGCTTTTCCTGTGAAAGTGGCCTATAAGGTATCTTCGTTGTTGGGACTATTTATGCTGAACTCTTCTGAGTTGTGGCTTGATGTTCCCTAGAGATGAGAAAATCATCCAAAATATTGTAAATTTAAAAATGTTCAGAAATTTCAAAGGTTAGGTGGTGAAGGAGAATACAAAACAGTTCATAATATTCTTTTTATTATATAGTAACATAAAATTTTACATGAATCCAGTTAAATATATCATTTGATTGAAATTAATCTGTTTTACACTTTTAAATGTAGCTATAAGGAAATTTAAAATTACACATATTACTTTCATTATATTTTGTTACACTATGCTACTTTAGACCATATGAAACATTTTTGTAACAATGTTGTATCAATATATTTTCAAGGACCGAGAGTAATATTATTTGGAAAGCATAGGTTTTGATGATTCTCAGTGAAATAATGATTGAAGAAGTTTGGAAAATAATAGTAAAATATTTTTTGAATTTTTAAAAACCACTGGTTAGTTGTTTCTCATGTTCCAAAAAACCCTGTAATTTATGTTTATATATAGTTTTATTGAAAAAGTATATGTTAGTTTCATATTTTATATAGTTGCCTTTGCCCAAAGGTAGTGATACCTTTAAGCATGTTTAAGTGTATACATCTATAATAAATGCTAATAAAATATATTATTAAAGGTTAACATTTTTATTGTTATAGTTTATCAAACAATATTTTTATTATTTCATGTATTAGAATTGATGAATGATACTTATGACAAGAAAAAGGTTAGTTTTTTGTTTCAATGAAGGAATATCAAAGTTTTTGTTTATTTACTGCATAATTAATGAAGGATATCCACGTACTGGGTGTTGCTTGCATAAATAAAGGGAATTATATGGAATCAATTCCTATTTTGAGAGGAATTTACAGTCTAGAAAGAGAAAGCCCAAACATGTAATGGCAGCTGTTAAATGGTATATAATGAAGATACAGTTGTAAGGAAAAGGGGATTCTTAGGTTTGTGGAGGGTGAATAATAAATTTAAATGATATAGGAGCAAGCAACTAGTAAATCTGGAACAATTCATTTGGATTTCTTTCTCCCAGGGAATATTAGGAAAAGTCCAGTATAAGAAAAACACCACTATAGAAATGAGGACATTAAAGACATAATAAAAGAAAAAAATATTCAAAACTAATACCTTTATGAAAATAAAATAGAATTGTTTTTTTATCTTTTTTTTTTTTTTTTAGCGGTACTGGGGATCAAACTCATGACCATGCTCTTGCAAGGCAAGCACTTATGCTGCTGAGCTAAATCCCCAGCCCCTAAAAAGAGTATTGTTATATCACTATCAGTAAAGAAACACAATCTTCAGGATGGGAAAAATCACATATCTGACAGTGGGTTAGTAACAAAATATGTAGAGAAATACTCGAGTAGAACAACAGCATCAAACACTGACAACCTGATGCAAAAATTGGTAAAGGACTTGAATAAACATTGAGAAATTAACTTTTATATTTCTAATAACAATACACACATACATATATATATTAAGTGTGTGTGTGTAGTTCATTTTTCTCAAGAAAATACTAATTCATTTTGAAAGAGAAGTAAACTGAGAAGAAAAACTATGTTATTAAATAAACAGTTCTGGTAACACATTGGAGGAAGAAGCAAGGGCTAGATTGAATTGGGAAGACAATTTCAAGAAAGGAAATCTCAAAGACAGTGGTTTAATATGACTTTACTCAAAAGGTTTAATATGAGTTTACTCAAAAGAATATTCAAACAGTACTTTCAGAAATTAAGCAAATTTCTCAGAGGATTTAGCTCAGTGGCTTAAGTGCCTGCTTGGCAAGTACAAGGTCGTGAGTTCAATCCGCATTACAAAAAAATAAAAAAAAAAGCAGCTTTCAAACTGTTGCTAATCTGTGAATAGTGTTCACTTAGTTGTAGCATAGTTATAATAACATACACTGAGTAGAATAAAATATACAATTACTACAGATGCATAAACAAATATTTTGGAGTGATTTTCAAGGAACTAACTCTTCATCTTTATATAAAAGCTATCCAAGAAATTATGAAGTAGGAACGAATAATGGAAATAGAAAGATAATGAAAAACATTCAAAAGCAGCTGAAAGAGTAGAAACTACCACCTCTGAAGATCAAGAAATAGATAAGGGAAAGGGAGGGGGCTGAGACTATTTTCTTGCAGGAGGAAATGGTGGATTTGGAGACATGATGTTAGTCTCCATATGAAAATAACTGCTGTGTTTTAAACCAAAACCATTATAAGTGTAAAATTTTGGTTATATTGAGTAATTTTCCCTAAAGGATATCAATGAAGAAAATACTGAATTTGACATCTGTGAATATAATACTTTTCCACTTAAGAAACTGCATGTATGTTTGAGTGTGTACAATAGATGACCATATTGCTGAATCTTTGTTGGATCTTTGAGCAGAACTGTTTGTAGTCTGACTGTTTGAATATTTACTGTGTACCCTTTAACTTTGTAACTTGAACAACTACATCCCGGATGACAGTATGTAATTTATAAGTTACTGATTTCTTAGTGGGGCTTTTTCTCATTCTCCTTTTTCTTTCTTTCTTTTAGAATTCTGTATTGTTGCTACCCTCTTTTCTGTTTTTTTCTTTCTTTTCTTTAAATAAAACTTTAAAAATGTATAATTGCTATTGTAAAAAAAGAGGAAATAGGAAGCACTATAAAAGATATAGCTGCATGTATGTTTAGGTGTGTGGGATTGATGACCATATTTCTAGGTTCTTGTTGGATTGTTGAACAGATCTGTTTGCACTCTCACTGCTTTAGTGTCCACTTTGTGTGCTTTAATCCTGTAACCTGAATAACTATCTCTAAAAGAACAATATGTAATTTATGAACTAGTGATTTCTTACTGTTTATCTTCTTTTCTTGAAATTCTGTCATATTTCTACCTTTTTCCTGTTTTTTTCTCTTTAAAAAAAGAAAGTATATTATATAGAAGTAATGAAAATACTCATCTTTATTTAAACATTTAATACAACAAAATTAGTAATGAGAAATAAAATATAATTTGTTAACTCACAATTTGAGATCAAATATATATAAAATTATTCAAGGATGCCAATACTGTCTCTTTTTTATTTTACAGAGAATAAAACAAAAGAGGACAGAAAAACACAGATCAGAACAGAACAATACAAGCAACACAGCACTTCACAACAAGATAATTGGATATCATCAATAGCTACCATAATATCTCTTTCTTTGAAATAGTTGAGCATAACTTCACACACAATATCAAACATAACAACATAGAATAAAAGCATTCAAGAGAATGAAACTATTACAAGGCATTCTGAACCAAATAACAGAAAATGAACAATGGCTACTGTAATATCTCATTTTCCATAAAAAGTTGTTTATATTATTATATATATTAAAATCCAATAAGACACAACATAATAGAACCAATGGTAATAGAAGAACAAAAGCATGGGAGGACTTCAAAGCAAGATGATATTAAATCAGCAATGGCTGCCATAATGTCTTGTTTTCTTCAAAGTAGCTATTCATAACATCACACATAATAAGGTCAAATAAAACAGAATAAAACCACTCCAACCAATAAATGAAAACATTACAAGTTTTCAAAGCAATATAATGGGGATCCATGATTACCATAGAATCTTAAGTACTCTTACCTTTTCTTACACTAAGGAGACTATGCATATTTGAATTATTATTTCCTGATTCCTTGTTATTTTTAAAAGATCTTTCCTTTCCTGTTCATTAGTTGCAATCTTATCTTTAAGGTCTGAGATTCTATCTTCACTTTCATTGAAGTGGTTTTGGCATCTTACAATAAAATTTTTGATTTCCTGTATATCTCTTTGAATCTGCTTCATGTATTCTGTTTGTTTGTTATACTGTTCATTCAGGGATTCTCTCTGTTTGCTTTGTTCCTCTAGTATTTTAGCTGTGTCTTCTTTAGATGCATTCACTATTTCTTTCACTACTTTTATCATTTCTTCTTTAACCTGTGAGATTATTTCTAATTTGAGTTCCTTTATAGCTTCCCTTACTTGCTTCTTTATTTCAGTTGATATCATTTTAGGTATTTCAGGGGTATGACTAGCATTTTGTCCTATCTATGTGGCTCACAGGCTTTCTTGGGATGGCCTGGAGGTTTGAGGTTGCATTTTGGTCTTTTGTTTTGTCATATTCCTATATTTCCATGTTTCAGGTGATGTTCCAAAATGTTCCCTGAGCATATTGGGAATCACCTCCTGGGCCCTCAGCTCCTGGGACTCATGGGTCTTGGCTCCCCTGGTTGAATGAAGGTCTCTGGGCATGGTCCACTCGAGCCTGTGAAGCCTTTCAAGGCTAGTCCAGCATCCTAGGGGGCTGGGCGGGCACCCAAGCACCAGGAGTGGTGTCCCCAACTCTTCCAAGCCAGAGCCAGGGAGCTGGAACTCCATTCACTGCCATGGGGGCCTTCCCCCCCACTCAGAGCTGGCTTATTCCCCTGGTTGAATAAAGGTCACTGAACGTGGTCCACTCAAGCCCAAGAAACCTCTCCAGGCTAATCCAGTGTCCTAGCAGGCTGGGCCGGCACCCCAGCACTGGGAGTGATGTCCCAAACTCCCCAGAGCCAACGCCAGCAAGCTGGAACTTCCCTTGCCACAGCCTGAGCTGGAACTCGGCTCACAGAGGTGCTGGTCTATCTCCCTTCTCGGAGCTGGCTTGTTCCCCTGGTTGAATAAAGGTCACTGGACATGGTCCACTCAAGCCTGCATAGCCTCTGCAGGCTAATTCAGTGTCCTAGGGGGCTGAGTGGGCACCCCAGCACCAGGAGTGATGTCCCAAACACTGCCGAGCTAATGCCAGCAAGCTGGAACTTCCCTTACCCTTGCTGCCAGGTGAGCTGGAACTCCCTCTCAGCAGTGCGAGCCTACCTCCAATACTGCCTCTTTAGCACTGTTTTGGCTCCATTTTCTGAAGAAATTAATTCTTCAGTATCATCTCTCAGGTAAATGCTAAAATGTATTTTGAGCTATATTAATAGGAACAGAGCCAGATGTTACAGAGTGGTAGCATAGGGAATCTTCCATCAGTGCCAGGAGAAAAGAGTGTAAAGTAATTACTTCGTTTCTCTGTCTCTTTTTTTTTTTTCAATTGAAGCAACAATGAAATTCATTATTTTAACAATTAGTGGTCTCTTGCTATGTCTCAGATATTTTGCTATGTACATGATCAGATATGGTCTTGAAATGGTATATAAAGTAGGAACGTTTTCTGCTAACTTCATGTCAGGAAGGATGAATATAATGTAAAGAACACTTGTTGAATTAATTATTATTATATCTTTTTCTCTTCACTGAGTCCATCCTACTATTCACTGGTAGATGTCTTATAAATACTACCTCACTGAGTCATCATAATAATGCTACATTAATTATCCTCATTTATAAATAACAAACAGGCTCTGCAAGTTTAATGGGATTATTTAACCAAGATACCAATGTCTCTCAATAAGGTGGAAATAATGATTTTGCCAAGCCATTGATAATTTAAGATTGAAACCTGTAAATTATTTGATATGAAAAAAATATCAGCCACTAGAAATGTTTAAAAGACAGCATTTACATTTTAACTTTTGGTGAACTATATAAGAATGGCACATTTTGGGTAAAGACAGTAATTATTAATGTACATAGAATGTTGTCAATGGGAAATGAAAAACTCATTGGAGAGAATTAATTAAGACACAACATAATAGAACCAATGGTAATAGAAGAACAAAAGCATGGGGCACAGAGACTTAAAAGCAGAAAATATAAATAAATTTTATGGAAATTGTAGAATAGATAATCACTCAGTTGTTGAAGTGGTCTAAAATAATAGGCTAAAGAATGTTTTATAAATTGGATAATTAATTTGTGTTTATTCTAATTTAATATGTACAATAGAGAGGAAAACAAAGGCACTAAAATAACATAATTGCAAGAGTGAAATACTTGAATACAAGATAATGCAATGCAGTGAACAATTTATAATTTAGACTTAAAAGGACACAGAATAATTCAAACACTGAAAAAGGAAGGAAGATCAACTCTGTGAGGAAGTGGCTTGACAAAACAATGATACATTTTCATGATTGATTAGGTTAATTTTGGTTTTTTTATAGAAGAAAATATGAAGATGGTCTATGTAGGATTTATTAAAATGTACTACTTAACCAGAGAGAGATGGTAAACATGCCAGCATACAACAGTAGTAGTTCAAAGAGGGCACTTGGAATATTAGCTTCAAAATTGCAGTCACCATAGTTGTGTATTTTTGCAAATGTATTCATCTCAGTTGATATAGGTCTGACTTATGTACTCCACAAATGAGTTAGCAGGAGTTAGTTTGAATAGAACTCTCATGAAGAAGAGAAAAGGCCCACAAAGAAGGCAAATGTATAATTAAATTGCTACAGTGCTAACCATGTAAAAGAAGGCACATAAAGAGAGAAGAAAAGACAAGGGTAATGGTGGAGAATGACTAAAAGTTGCCAAAATTTTGAAGAAATTTTGACGTCAGAGAAGTAAAAGATGGCTGGAAAGTTAGGCGGTGCTATTGAGAAAGAAAGATGCTTAAACTATTGCTCTAGAGTCTCTGTAAATTGTGTCAATCAGAGTAAGAAAAACATAGGACACATTAGGGAGTAAATGTTGGAGATTCTATAGGTAATGCTCTCTGAATTTCTGAGGATGTGGTGCGATTTTTATGGAGATGTATATCTCCTTCATATGTATAAAATAACATTTGCCAAGAGGATACAGGAAAAAAACACATTGATATGAGGATAATTTTGGAAGATAGAGGATATCTGTGATTCTGATAGTCACTAATATACAAAGCCCCTGAAATAGGAACGAATTGTCTCTTAGAAGGATTACCTCCTAAGAAGTTATCTCTGAAGAATTAATCAATTTTATGTAGAAGTCTTTTAGCTCTGTTTTTCAATGAGTCATTGATAATAAGGCAGAGACGACATGTCATGTAGATGAATACAGGAAACCAAGAAGGCAGTAACTGAAGCAAGGAGAGAAAATGTGAGTGGGGAATAGAAATGCAAGAGCCTGCACCATGCAAAATCAGAGTGGGACAAAAGCAGCTCAGATTCCATGTTTTGGTAGCCAGTTACTTCCCTAAACCTGCATGGCGTAAGCATAGAATGTACGTCCCACAGTGCAGTACAGATGGGTTCCCTCACTTCCTTCTTCATCTGTATGAGTGAGAGAGTGAACATTGCTATGGATACTAAAACAAGGAAAAAGAAGAAATTCATGTAATTCAATTTGTTTCTTTTTCTTTTGTCTTTACAATGCCAGTGAATTTCTGCTTTAGACAATCAACATCACATTCCTTGTCATCTTGATAGTTTATGCTATGACAATAATGTTCTTATAAATGTATTCTTGAAACATGTAGTGTGGACCTTATCCAATAAATAGACATGTGAATTAAAGCTTTCTAAATTATTAGACAGTTTTTAATTAACCTAATTTATCTCTTTTGAAAAAGAAATAAAAATGAGATAATATTACTCCAGTACCATGAGATTTAAAGAAATAAAAAATATTTTACAACAAATATAATTTTCTTCAAATTTACAGCATATTAGAGTGAATGTATTGAATTGCTTCATAGATTTTGATCAGTAGTATTTTAAAATTTGAGTTATTAGTATATATCTTGTAACTGTTGATGTTTAACTTTGTGTCAGATTGACTGAAAAAGATGTCCAGCTAACTGTTAAACAGTTATTTCTGACTGTGTCTGTGAAGATGTTTCTGGAAGAGATGGATACCCTACTTCTCAGTGCCTTAAATCTAGACAGAATTTACACTGTGGCTTTACTGTTCTCAAACCTCCAGACTTATGCAAAACTGTATCACTAGCCTTATGACACTGTCAGCTAGCAGGTAGCATATCCTGGAAATTTTCACCATCTATAATGCCATGGACTAAACCTTTATGCTAAGTTTCTTTTCATATATGTCTACATATTCTGTTTTTCTTGAGAACACTAACATTTTGAGTGACTCAATAACATAAAGGTACTTTAGCAAACATATTGATTATTATGATTAATGAATAACAATCATTAAATTATTAGTGATTTTTTGTTGCTTTTGTTTTTCAGTAGTTTCAGAATCTAATATATTCTATACGTTTTTCTACTTCAAATTTATGCAAACATCAGTTTATACTTATCATCAAATGTGTATAATATGTTGGTGAATGATTTATCCTATATGACTCTTTTTACCCAATTTTAAAAAGACATTTCAAGACTCAAAAATAATCTATTAATTTTAAATTAAATAAAATATATAATTTCAATGAAGTATAACAGAGAAAATAGACTTCAGAATTATAAGAGAAACAAAATTTATTGTAATATAAAAGTTACAAGGAAATTTAAAAATCTTTACCTAGCATTTAATTAACTATTCCCAGTTGTCCTCAAATTGAGTATATGGGACGTGTACTCTGGCTAGAGATCTATTTGTATGTTTTTATGCTAGTGAATATGTATCATCAAGTTTAAATATTTATGTTTTTATAGAACTTGAAATATGTATTCCTAAATCGCATAACTTTGATACACACACTAAGCAATTACATCTTTGAATTTGTGTTGGTGGATCTGACAGGAATGTTTACAGAAATGAAACTCTCCATTTTACTACAGAGAATTGAAAGTCAAAGTTCTTGCCATGTGTGAAACTGCAGCTTTCTACTATTTTTCATTGAGTGTATGTATTACTGTTTTCTGAAATGCCTTATGTATTAAACAAGGATATATGAGAAAAGAATATCCTCCACTGTCCTCATTTGATAAGCTTTTATCTTTCCTTCTGTTAATAAATACAGTATAAATTTTTGACACCCATGTGGAGAAGATAAAATCCACAGGCAGTATGTTGCTTCACAGATTTTTGGAACAATGTCTATCTACCTACCATCTATCTATCTATCAACTATCTGTCTATCAATCTATTGAAAGGGAGAACTTTTCCATCTAAATTCATATATTTTATTCTCCATTAAGTTTCAAGCAGATATAGTGGCACACTTTGTATTCCTGACTAGCTGGGAAGCTACATCAGCATGATTATTCATTTGAGACCAGGAGCTGGAGATCAGCTTGGGCAGCACAGCAAGACTGTACCTCAGAAAACAAAACAAAACCTCCATTAAATTATGCAAATTTGGTCTACAGATTGAACTTAACAAAGAAGTCTTTCTAGGAAGCATTATGCATTATAATATATACATAAGCATTCTGTTTTTAGTTACAAAATAGGTTATCAGCTTCTAAGATATACATTTTACACATCTAGATATTCCTAAACTAAATATTGATACATACATAATATATGCTTAACATACTGGTGTATGCTAGAAAAAATTATTTTGCAATGCATTCGGCTAAATGATTATGTGTACTGTTTTACCATTACACAGACTATTGTTATATCTAATGAGAAAGTGAGACCTTACTTTGGTTCAATAACAGAGGAGACAGAGGTACATTCACACTCTAGGCCAAATTTCACTTTTGCCCAACACCGAAGTACACGTTTTATCCATTATAAAACATTTAAACATCACAATAATCTGCTTTTGTAATATCTATTAGCTTCATGCATAATTTTGTACTTAAAGTTATAACAAATTTCATCAGTTATTGTATATTTTTGGTTTTAATTTATTACTTCATAGCTTAGTGTTCTAGTTAGCTTGAAGCTTATATTGTTTTGTAAGTTTCTTATCATATTGTAGATGAGAGAAGATAGTAGTTAGTAATCTGCTAAGAATGCAAGGTGTTTAAGAAAGCAAAAGGATAATACCAATTCTTGTTTACATGGAGGACAACTCATATCTCCAAAATGTGGTTTACTTCAAATACCTGATACAACACTGACAAATAAAACACCACAAAAAACTTCTCATTTGTTGAAACTGAAAGCATAGAGCAAGGTATATAGGTAATCATGGGTTCAATTAAAATTATTATTTTAATTAAATTGTCTAAAGTTCACATCATAAGTGCTAAGTTCTCAGAAGAGAACAACATTTTGTTTTGCAAAATATATTGTGCACTTGTCTCAAGTTGACCACTGCACAAAATCTGAAAGAAAAAATAATGCTAAAGAGAGCTGAGTACAGCACTGTTGCAAAATTGCCCAATGAATCATTGAAAAAGTTCCAGCAACCCAGAAGGAGGATTACAAGTAATTAACCAATCAATTAATACATTAAAATAGGCAAACATTTTAATTAGAGACAAATTGAATTTTGAAGGACATATGAAATTTCATAGTAACAAGTGATATAATGAAATAAAAATATTGAAGCTAAAAGAATTAAAAATGTATTAAAGAAATTATCTTAAGGAGATTAATAAAGAAATTATTGAAAAGGTAATTCCACACTCTTTAATTAAAATAATTTCCATGAATTAGCTTTTGACCTATTATAATATGATATTTTATTTCTTTGATGCATATAAAATTACTGAACTAATTTGTTCCTGGGAAACAGGCTTAATATAAAAGCATACACTATAAAAATAGATATAGCATATGTATTTAATATATCTGTAAAGAAGGCTATCTCTGTTATCTAAAATTATTATCATACAGTTAAAGCTAATAAGACAGGATTGTTTTGATGTTCAGGAAAATACAAAAATTGTTTTTTATGTTATTTTACCTGAAAAACTTACTAGATAAAATTCTTACCTACATAAAAATACTTTACTGTCATAGTATAACCCACTTGTGCTTTGGTTTGGTTTTTGGAGGATGATACCAGGAATTGAACTCAGGGCTTTATGCTTGCCAGGCAGGCGCTGTGCTGCTGAGTTGTATCTCCAGACCTGTACCCCATTTGTTAAGCTCCTATTTTTTATTGTTTTGAAACTTTTCCTATTATTTTTTGGTTTAGTTGTCCATGCTGCTATGGTTTTCCTATTCCATATGTATAATTGTCACCCTCATCAAATATTTTAGAGTCATGGTACTTTTATTAGTTAAGTTTAAAGTTTTATCCTTAATAACAAATAATACACAATAGCCAGGCACAGAAAGACACATATCACATGAGACAATTTATTTGTGGATCTAAAAACATTGTATTCATTGAAGTAGAAAGTAGAAGAATAATACAAGGGGCAGGAGTGAAGTAGGAATAGAGTAATGTTGAACAAAAGATACAAAGTTTCTGTTAGGCGGGAGGAATAAGTTTTCAAGATCTATTGAATCAGTCTCTTTTGATAATTTGTCACATAGTTTTCCACTATCTAGTTATAAATAATTTTAGGGCAAGAAACCTTTAGCATTTAAATAAAAGTATATAGGATAGTAACTTGGCATCTAACAAACACCCTTTGTTGAGAATAAATTCAAGTAAGCATTTTGGTATCTCAGATAATATTCTAAATATAGTGCACACAGAGATGTGTTTTTTTAAGGGCCTGCACAGACTTAATCTGTAATGTTAAAATGTTTACTTGATTTTCCCCATATGCCTATTTTAAGAAATGAGGTACATACACAAAGAAATCTAACTTCCACAGTTAAATGGCAAGGAGCAGGAGAAACACATTTGAGCAATTTAGCTCCAATTTATATGTTCTTTACTTTATACAGCTGCTCTTTCGAGCATCCTTTTAAACTGTTCATGCAGAAATTGATACTTTGGCATTATATTATCTCTTGTATTCATTGTCATTCATTGATAGAAGTAGGAGAATCCCATTCTATTCTACTTTAATAAAATACATGATAATTATAGACTTACAAAAGCTAATAAAAATGGACATTTTTGCTTTATTGAAAACCTATAGATGTAGGTATTCAGTCACTTCTTTAAGTAAACAAATCATCTCATTTCACAATCTATTTTCTATTCTGCCATGTTAATTAGTTACTGCCTGTGTCTTTGTATGTTTTAAAAATAATTCCTCATGGGATATATTTCAAAGGCTCTACCTGTTAGAAAAAAATAAGACCTTGACTAGAGTTCCAATGACATTGCTGGTAGAGGAATTATATCAATGTCTTATCAGTAATTTATGGAGCATTAGTTTTGTGAAAATTTTTGTCAAATAAAATTCCTAGCTCTATCACTTGAATCTAATGTTAAAAAGGAAGAGACATCTTCCAAAGATGTTAAATAGGGGAAAAAATGTATTGAGCAAGATCAGAGGTTAGTTTGAAAAAGCTTGATGATGTAAAAAATATTTTTCCCTATTGAATCTACCCTTTCTTCACAATTTCAAGTGGAAACAGACAACCTTTTGAATTCCAGAGGGTCATTCACTATTTGCTGTCTTTTCCAGGAAGGGTGTGGGTATCCCATAGTCAAGCATACTTTATACATCCAAAACCATAATGTAGGTTATATCCACCTAAAAACCAGAGACTTAGCACTCAGAGGCATTCAGGACCTCATAACTGAATTAAGTTCTTGTTTTCTCCCCTTTTCTCTAAGCAGCTGAACAGAATGTCACCATCTGCATTATATCATCTAATTCACCAAATGTCTTGAGTTCTTAAAATACACTAATCCGTGGATATCAGCGTACAATCATAGGAATCACAGATAACATAAAAATTATTTTCAGAATACTTTTAGTTATCAAAGAAGGGATTGCTTAAGTCTTCAAGATCCTAATCTTCAAATATAGCCCTCTTCTGCAGTACTGAAGTGTATAAACTTTCAGGAGACAAACACATCTTAGCCTGTGACAGGGGAGAAGGTAATGTCCATTTTCTTTTGATTTTTAATGAGTTAATTACACTGGTTAAGTTTCGGTGCTGGTCTGTATTTACCAAAGAAGGGAATTTGTACTCTACAACAGACTTGTCTTGCTTGTCAGTCATCTTAACAGAGTGATGAGTTAGTGACAGATGAGTTAATCGAAAACATCGGTAGAGAATTCAGTTTGCTCAAAGCACAAAGGTACCCAGATACATTGTAGCAAGAGGAAATACAGTATCTTATCTTTTTAAATAATTGCTACTGGTTTTTTTGGACAAAATTAAATCTCTGACATAGTTGTTTAAAGAAATAAAAAAAGCTATGTTGTGGCTTCCTTTATCCATACATAATACATAGTTGCTAGAACAAAGGTATGTAGTTCTATTTCTGCTTGGCAAGAAACACATAATAGGAACATAAACCAAGAAGAATATTGTATTGTTTGATATTTATCAGTAATTACATGAATCCCTATTGTTATTTTTATTTGATCTTTGGAAATAGACTGAAGAGTCGAAAAGACCTACTTTAATATCCTGGTGGTACTGTATTTAGTAGTTGCATAGTACTTAGCAAGAAATTTCATTTCACTGAAAATTAGTAAGTTCTTCTTTAAAAGAAGAAAAGCAATCATATCAAATATATAGAAGTTATTTGTGGGGAGAAAAGTGTGAATATAGAGAAAAAATAAATTAATGGAGAATAAAATGAAGGTACAGATATAAAAAGTTTCGAAATTTAAAATTGTTCATATTTAAGTCTATTTAAAATCATTTTGAAAAGTAATATGAAGTGTGTTATGGAAACCTATAACAATATTGTGTGATAAATTGAGTGAAAGAATAAAAAGCTTATGACTCCTACTCTCCTAATAGAATTTCTAAAGCATTTTCTGTTCTCAAGGAAATATTGTCTTGATATGCTAACCAGAGAAGCAATATATTTAAGAGTCATTAATCTCAATTAGCTTTATTTTCCACTAGAAATTTGTTCAAATGACCTTACCTATGCAAATTAGGCCTAATTACTCCTAGTGAAGGGATCTGAGTTCAGTTATCTGATATCTTGGAGTTCAGCCAGTGTATTTTGTTAGAAATATTTCAAACCTTCAAGAACTCATTTAACATCTCTTTTAACAAAATGCCCCTTATGGCACTCAGAATCTATAGAACTAGTGATATAACTTAATTTGTAATTTACTCTGTTTTGCCTTATCAACATATCTTAATCATGGCTTCACATGCAGCTAAATTGGTATAATCAGAGGTCCTGCTTAAAGTAACAGCACAACTTCATTTTAAACTAGAATAAAATGAAATGAAAAGCATGAATGTGAATATCTCATGAAAGAAAATGAAGTTTTAGAATTTCTGAATCCAATCGTATGTTAGGACTCCAGCATCTTGATGGCTTTTAGCATCTGTGCACCAGGGTCTGAGCTAAAGACTATGGTCTTAAAATATATTCCAATACTTTAATCTTTTAAAAAATATTGTACCTATATTGTGTGTGTGTATGTGTGTGTGTGTGTGTGTGTGTGTTGCATAAAGGGCACAAAAGGAAAATAGATTCCAACAGTAGGTAATGATTTGATACTCACTTTGAATAGTACTAGCCTGGTGAATTTTAGCATATTTCTGTATCAATTTCCTCATATTTGAATTTGTAACAATAACACTGCTTACTATTCAATGAAAATTAAGTGTAGTACTTCACCAAAGTGCTTAGCACGGAGTTTTACAGAGAAAAAGTTCAAGTGACATAACCCATGATTATTGCTGTTTGTTGGCACTATTCTCCAGGTCAATGAGTGCTTAACTTTATCCTGTCATGCACATCCTGAAGTGCCATGAAGTTGTAGAATACAAATAGAATTGATCAAGTGAAAACACAAAATGTATCAAGTATTTCAAAACCACTTCATGACTGTAAGTACGTCAACAAAACAGAAGTATCAATCATAAGTGAATACCTCTCATTCTATAAGAAAAATTTTGGCCCTACATTGTGAAATATGATCCTTGCTGTGATGCTAAGATGATAGACTACTTTACATGAAAAAATTTTGTGCTTCCTTGACTTTAAATCAAGAACTGCTCAAAGAGTGTATAGTCAATGTCAAAATGCTTTGTGATTGGCTTGGATTTCACTGCCCTAAAGATAATGCTATCACTGAGATTATTTATACTACAGTGGGTTTGGGGAAAAGTTATGCTATCTTGAATAAAAGAAAGATTAGAACTAAAACCTCTTAAATCTCTGCCATATATTTGGATTACCAGTTTATACTGTCCTTTGAGATGGCACAATAATAAATCCTTTTTTTTTTCATAGCTTAATCTTCACAAACTTTAAATAGGGTAGACTGTCAAAAGTACTTTGGGTATATAATTAAGGTTTTGGATCTTAGGATAGGATAAAAAGATTATCATGGCTGGCCAAATTTAATACCTTTAGCCTTTCAAGTCTGAAAGCTTTCCCTAACTCAAACCAGAAGAGTAAGGATGCTAAAAAGACTGGAGAGACAGAAGGCTGCCAGGGACTTCAATACTGCATCCTACTGGCTTGAGAGAAGGAGGAAGGTAGACAAAAAACCAAAGATGTGAGTGGCATGGAGAGACTGAGGTAGCAGCAACCAGGAAGTGGAAGCCTTAATCTTATAGTCATATGAAAATGTATTTTGATAACTAAACTTTGAAATTCATCCCTAGAGCATCTAAAAAGAAAAACTCCTGTTGACCCCCTAATTTATGCCTTGTGAAACCTGGGGCAGAGAAACCATTGAGTTTTTCTATGGCCAAACCCCTACATTTTATAATATGAGATAATTGATGTAGTTTATATTTGTGGCCATTTGTTGGAGCAGTAATACGAAATAAATTCTTAGTTTGTCTCCTTTAATATTTCTTAATCCAGTGAAAGAATTAAACACATGCTACCTCAAAATATACCAAATTGGTATACTAATTATTTTAAACTAAAGTCACATGAGAAATTATAACTTGAGAGAGGATAACTTGAGAAATTATAACTTGAAAAGGGATCATTTGTCTTGTTTTTCCCTACATTCAGCAAAACAAAGGAAATATTTTTAGAGAGATGTATATACCAAAGCTTGAAAATAGCCTTGATCAACAGAAACTAGTGGTAGGAGCTGTAATAAACCTAAACAAGCAAACTGCAGTAACTCTCATTTCTCACTAACATTATATGAGGTTTGGTTAATATATGTTTTAAATACTAGCAGTTTTTATGGAGCCAAAGGGCAGGTTTAACTTGGGATGTTACGAGATATATGGGAGTTATCAGGTAAAATTTTTTTTAAAATAGCAAAAGGACCATGGCCAAAAACTACTTGAAAGAAGAAAAAGAAAAAAAAAAAAAAGACATGAAGACCAAGATTAGACTAGAGAAATAGAGAGGAAAAAACTACTTAGTAATAGATTTTAAATAATATATCATGCACTTTCCATTTCACCAAAAATATTCAATAAGGCTTCCAGAATTAATTTTGTATCAGATTTGTGTTCTAAAATTATTTTGAAAATCATTGAAAATCCTGGTTTTGTATCAAGGATACTTTTAGATTGTACAAAATTAGTGAATAAAGGGATTATGACTCATTTTCTGTTAATATGATAATTAAAAACTAATGCCATTTAAAATGAGGGGTATTTCTTAGAGTAGAATTATATTTAGAAGGCCAGATATTGAGAGATAGCTCTGCATTTTAGTAGGTTTTGTTCAAATTAGATATCTCTGAGTCTTAAAGTAAAGAGATGAAGTGATAATATTTAATATTTTCTTTATTAGATTATAGAAAGAATGAGATAATTTCTCTAGGATTCTAGTGGGAAGAGTATATAAGTAGTAATATCACACATGGAGAAGCACTATTGAAGTGTGGGGATATAGAACAAGAAAAGAAAGGAAGATGTGGACAACTGAGATGAATCGATTTTAAAGTCATGGGAATATAGAATTGTATCAACCTCTGCAGTGGAAGAACTGGTTTGTTAACATCAAGATGGAAAGTTTGTTGAATGACAGGATTTTTTCCTAGATATCAGTAACTGTATGCACTTAGTTCAAAAAGTAAAATAAAATCTTTTAAGCCTCTTCAACATCTACTCATGATTTCAAAACCAGTAAAAGGAGTAATAAGAGTAAGTTGAAATTATAGCCTGAAAAGGGGAATCTAAGCGAAGAAATTAAAGCTAACCTCATACTTAAGAGTAACTGGACTAAATGCTCTGCCCTTACAATCTGGAAAGTGGTGAAAACAGACACTCTATTCTTTTAACACTGTACTTGATGGCCTGACCATTGTAATAGGGCAAAAATAAACAGCTGAAAGGCAGGAAAACTGCAACTTACACTGAGAGAAAGCCAAATATTGCTACCAGAGAGGCTGGGCTTTTCATTTACTGAGGGACAGGAAGAAAAAATCGCAGTAATAAAAATATTCAAATGTTGATTATGGTGATGGTTATACAATTATAAGTCTTTGTGAAACTATGAAATTTTACATTTAAAATCAATGAATTTTATTGTATGTAAACAATATTATACCAAAGAGGATTAAATTTTGAAGATGCTCTAAACATTTTCCTACAAAATAGAAACACAATGTTCACTGTATTTATTTCTAGCTAAGAAGAAATAATCTAATCTCACCTGTAGTTTTAAATTAGAAATAGTATTTCTTAAAATAGTGAATTTTAAATAAAAAGAATGTGGATGTCTAGAAGAGTCACAATAAGAAACAACATGCATTCATCGTATTTATATAGGTTACTTTCTTCTTTCATTAGTCATTCTATAGTACTTTTCCCCTCAGTCAGAAACTATATTTGTTAGTATTTTTCACCTGATAAGCTGAGTTAAAATCTCATACTAAAATCTCATATCTGTGCTAGTTCTTTTTTTAAATTTATTAGTTGTTTTGAGACATATTATCATTATGTTTCACAGCCTGCCCTTTCACGTGTAGTCTTCTTGGCCCAGGCTCTGAGTAGCTACAGTTACAGCATGGGCCACTATGTAAAATTCATAAGTGTATATTTGTAAGTGTATATTTATTTTTCTTCTCTCAGTGTATAATTCTGGTTTAGTGTCTTTGTGTCTCAAGTAATACTTCTTTGTAGGATCTTGTGAATACTTCATTTTTCCAGACTTCTTCTTTGACCTGCATTCATTTACAGGTGATTGATTTCCAGATTTATTGTGTTGTGCCTGCATAAACTTTCCAGTAGGGCTAAGAGAACTCTGCTCGTGCGAACAGTGTTCAGGGTTCTCAAATGAATCCCTGTTTCATCCAGTGAGGCCCTCCTGGCCAGTAGGACTTCATCATCTCCACGAAAAGTTTGACTGATGTTTTAGTTCAGGGTCCAGTGTGTGCCCCCTGAAAGACCACATGGAATCTTTCAGAAGTTGTTCTCAAAGGGTAAAAGTAACCCACTGCGGATTTCAGGACCCCTCCTCCACGCTGCTACTCTCATTGCTCTGCTCCGCATCAAGTCTGTTCTCTGTTCCCTGTACTCAGTGTTCTGTTTGGGCTCCAGCACTGTGTACAATGATCCATGAAGCACTATATGCATAAGGATGAAATGAATATATTTTTTAACATCATGTTTCCTTTTACAATCATGATTCTCTATTTTCCATTGTCTGAGAATAGTTGTTTTATATTTCGTACTAAACACTTTCATAGATTTCATTCTAAAATAGTGTATAATGGGAAGCCAATCATGTACCTGACATTTTTTCAATATTCAGCCATTGTGTACAGATCAGAATAAACTCATTCATGGCTGTTTCTAAAACCCAACAACTGGATAATCAAACGTATTGTTGCAACTTTTTCTCGATGGAGTAATTTTCCTTCTGTGCTGTAACTGAGGGAAAATCTTACATAAGTTGATAGGATAAAGACTGCTATTATAGCAAATCAAATCCTTTCTTAGGAATTGTTATAAATGAACATGTAAAAGAGGTATAATGTTATGCTGATGGTGATGGATTTGCTGATTGCTCTAATTTGATCATTAATGTATATATGAACAAAGCATCACATTGTACATATAAGTATTTATAATTATTAGGTGTCAACCATAAAAAATAAGTAACTCTTATACTAATATTCATTTTTTGGTGCTTGGGATAGATTTCAGCTTGTGCATGCTAGGCCAGTACTCTCTACCACTGAGCTATACTCCAGCCTTCGTAGTCTTATGAGTGACTCCCCCCCACTCCCAGTGAAAACACCAAGATAATGAAAAAGAGACTAGTTAGCTATGTTGTACACATATTTGCAATAAAAGAAACAGATTATTTGCAAACAGACTATTTCCATATATATGTATACACATAGAACATTTATCACAGTACTTAAATATAAACTATGAGAATTAATTTGTGTTGATGGTCAGTATGATTTTTGTTCCCAAAGTGTCATGTGTTTAAAAAGTGGCTGGTTCAGAGGGGGTGATTTATTCATCAGTGGATAAGTACGTATGTGACTTGTTAAGAAGTGTGGCCTGGTTAGAGACATGTCACTGACTACAGGGAAGGGTGTTTTCTTGTATCCTGATCTCACTTCTCTTTATGCTTTCTGGCTACCATAATGTGAATAGCTTTCTCCCCTAAATCATTTCCCCATTCGTTTCCTGTATTGCAACCAGCCAGCAGTGGACTGACTCCTCAAAAAACCAGGATAGAGATCTTTTGTGAAAGGGAAGGTGACCAATAGATGGAGGGGTGGGGAAGCGGAAAGAGACCGAAAAAAGAATGAAGATGTGTCAGGTACATGTAGCAATTTTCCATGACCAAAGTAAGCACTAC
Source organism: Hydrochoerus hydrochaeris (assembly GCA_004027455.1). Taxonomy (NCBI): domain Eukaryota; kingdom Metazoa; phylum Chordata; class Mammalia; order Rodentia; family Hydrochaeridae; genus Hydrochoerus; species Hydrochoerus hydrochaeris. The sequence continues at coordinate 8,952 of PVLA01003670.1, read as the reverse complement.
TTATTGCAGACATACCAAAAACAAACAACACAAAACAAACACATAAATATATAAAAATAGTGAATCAGAATAAATCTCTCCATTAAGCTGTGGACATTGGATATCTTATTCCAGCAACGAGAACATAACTAAGACAGTGTTGCTGCCAAGAAAGAGAGTTAAAGACTAGACATGATTATGATCGTGTACTGTCATGATTTGTGCATTTTGTATGTTTTACTTCAGAACAGTTTCCCAGAGAAAACTATTATTTTGAGTACATTTATTTTTCCTATGTTTGCTGAGATACATTGATTTGATTTAACTGTTTTTCTAATTCAGTTGGTTTCTACTTAATCTTCACTGACACATTTTGAATTCTTAGGTTTTGTACTCTTCCTAGGTACTTACGAGCAGCCTGACCATGTTGCACAGTAAGTATAAATAATTTCACATGACAGAATTCCAATTTGATTGCATTTGTTTATTAATTCTTCTATACATCATGTTTCAAATCTTTTCATTTCCTTGCCAGGTAAAATTCCAAACTGATTGCCTTTTTTATTCATTATTCTATACTCAGTGTTTCAAATCTTTTCACTTCCTTGCCAAGTGTTATTATGAGTCCTTTAAGTTGTTAGTCATTTCAGAGGGTGTGGTTTTGTTTCCTATGATGATGAAAATTGATTTCATGTACTGATTTATCTATCAAGTAACACTTTAATTTTCTTCATAGTTAATTTTAAAAATGATATCCAGATTTCTTATTTTTTATATTTGTTTTGTTAAATTATATATTTTAATTTCTTTCCCATTTTATTGTGTCAAGTTTTTGTAATACAGTTGTTCATAATTTGCATTTGCCTTTAGTAATTTAATTTCTCAAGAATATTTGCTTTCATTTCTGAATTTGTGACTTTTGTTCTCTATTTTTTTTTTACAGGTTTAACAGAGTTTACAATTTTGTTTATTTTATGGATTTATCAAAATAAAAGCTTCTGGATCTGCTAATTTTCTTTTTGATTTCTAGTCTAAAATTCATTACATTACTTTCCTTGTGTTTCTTTGCTATTCCTTTTATATCTTAACATTTTACTTTAAGTTCTTGAGGTTTGACTTTGAAAAATTTTCAATATTATTATTATAAATCATAAGTTTAAACTCCTGATATGTATCTTTAGCATTGAATTATTTTTTATCTTTCTTATGAGTTCATGCTTAAAGTATTAATTATTTAGACCTGTTTTCTGTAGCAATGTTAAAAATATTTTATTAATAACTATAATTTAATTGCATTTTAATTGGATATAGATAACTTTATATGTAATGAGACTTTTTTTATAGTTAAGAACATGCTATTCTTTAGTACCTATATCATGTACAATTGCCAGGAATAGATATTCCTTCATTGTTGCCTGTAGTGTCAAGAACAGAAGAGTTGACTGTGTTTATCTTATTTGGTGCTAGTTTGATGGAATACCTTAGGCACAGTGGCTTTTAAAATTGCACACAATTCTGGAACTTGGGGAGTCTACATTCAGGCTGCCTGCCTTGTCAGGGATGTTTTGCATCCTCTCACTGTCTCTGCACATGGTGAAGAGCAGGGATGATTTTTCTCTTCTCTCGTCTCCTTGTAGCACTAATTTCATTTTTAAGTGGCCAGCCTGCATGGCCTCATTTAAATCTATTTATATTTCAAAGTTTTCACTTTCATATCCAATTTGGTTGGGGATTTATGTTTCAACATATGAATTTTGGGGATATACAAGCATTTAATTCATGGCTGTATTGCTCAGATAATCTCTAGCTTTAATATATTTGTCTTGTTATTCTATCAACACATAAGCAAAGGCATTGATCATCTACTGTTGGTTGTAGCACTGTTCTTTCCTCTATTTTTCAGTTCATGTATTTTGAATCTTGGTTATTAATGGATGTGAATTTGCAACTAAGATGTTTTCCCAATGAATGGGTCTATTTTTCCATTATAAACTGTCCTCTAGTTTTGGTTGGAAGCTTTGCCTAGAAGCTCATTTTGTTCACCTAATATTACACTGACTTCATAGCTTCGGTTTTCTGTTAGAATAGGTAAAACTGAGGAGTCACTCATAACCAGAAAAAAACTAAGCAGCATAAAAATTAATGACTTTTCTTGCACCAGACACAGAACTAAGAGTCATGATAAACCAGCACTCTGCAATCTGAAGTGATGGGAATATCTGGAGTCACAACTACAATTTATCTGGATCAGAAATATATGGAAGCAGTGAACCATGGATATTTCTGAAAGATAATTTAGAGAAATACCTGGAGGTCAACTGTGTATAGACAGCAGAAAGAGAACTGGGAGTTTCATTCCAAAAAGAGTCTTACAATTTCCGAGGTCTTTTTCAGAAATCCCATCAGCCTTTCAGGGGATAGTTGTAAAATAGTTCCTCATGGCTCTGGCAGGGGATGAAGAAAAGGAATTATTGTGGATTACACCAGAGTTCTCTCCAAATCAAAGGTCTACTCGCCAAAGAAAAGACTTTACTAGAACCTAAAGCCTCTTGGAGTAGAAAACTGTTCTACTGCAGCTTCTTTTATTCTGTCTCAACTAAGAATGAAGTTAAGAAATATCTGTGAGGTCAAATGCCACAGACCATAGTCTTACTAAAGACTAAAACTTACCGTCACTCAAAGAGAGCTCTGGTATAATAGATGGCTTGCATCTAAAAATTCCTTTCTTTTGTCTTCATCCATGAATATTTTCATTAGATATAGAATTCTTTCATGTTTTTTTTTTTTTCAGAACTTTGTTTTCCAGGCTGGGGATTTAGCTCAGCAACACAAGCACCTGCCTGGCAGGCATAAGGTTATGAGTTTGATTCTCAGTCCTGTCCTCTCCCACAAATTATTTTCCCTACTGTCTCCTGGACTTGATGTTTCCTGATTAAAGGTCAAAGCTGTTTATATAGCTAGTCATCAAAACATAATATGTTTCTCTAAAATCTCCAAATTTCTTTATCATTGGTTTTCAGCCATTTTAACATTAATATTTCTATATCTGGTCCTCACTGGATTATCCTGTTTGGAGTACAAGAAACACATTTTAACATAAATATTGTCTTTTAAAAATTTTCACAGTTTTCTGTCATTTGTATTCACTCCCCCTCCCCACATCGTGTTGCTTGTGAAAGTCATTTTGCATCTTTGATATCTTCAGAAGTTTCCTTTACTTTTTAAAATGTTCTCTTTTATTCATACATACTAATTTCTATTGATCTCTACTCATGATCATTTATTCTTTTGTTTAGTATGCCCTTTTTGCTGTTGAGCTTATTCAATATATTTTCATTGATACCCAGTGAACTCCAAGCAGTGAGCAGGGCCCAGAATCCAAGCCCGGGCCGTGACTGTGCACTGTGGCATCATCCCAGTGCACAGGCCAAACTGGAAACTGCTCCCAGGCGGTAAGGCCCTGCATCTGAAGCCAGCCTAAGATGCAGGAGAAGGACTGGGGGCCCTAACCAGGACATGCCCAGCAAACTCCAAGCAGCAAGCAGGGCCCAGAATCCAACCCTGGGCTGTGACCGCATGCTGCAGCAGCATCCCAGCGCATGGGGCAAACTCCGAACTTTGCTCCCAGGCAAATCTTGTACAACAGCGGATTAACTGTGCTAGCTTGAAGGGAGATTCAGTAACTGCCTCACCCAAACAGAAGATCTCAGCAGGCTCCAGTCAGTGTGGTGAATATGCCCCTAAAATAGAGATGTATAGTGGGTAAATAGGGCCAGTAGTAAAGACCCCTCCAACTAACTGTAAGACCTTGGTAAGCCTGACAAGAGGGTGGGTGACCCCTTCCTACACACAGAAAACATCAGGTAGAGTTGAGGATGGTGCCAAGAACTCCCCAAACTTGAAGAAAATCAAAAGGGCTTATGAGACACACAGGCACACCATAGGAACACAGTAGGGCCTCAGCTGACACAAACACTATAGACAGGGAGATTTGATGACCTGGAGATAAAGTAACAGCAGGAATTAAAAGTTGACCTACAGCAATACTATTAGGCTTATCAGCCCAGGAAGAATATAGGATTCACCCAACAGACCCTGCAGTGGGAAGTCAGGTGACTGGCCCACCTATTAATTGTGGGACCTAGAAATTGCACAAACATCAACCTTACATTAGGACCCCAAGATATACACTACAATCAGTTGACAATAGGGTGATTGAAGCTCCAAACACTAACTCAAAAGGGAAAAATGGCAAAATGAAACAGCAAAATGCAAACTTAAACATTTAGTTTACCAGGAGCAAGTACAGGAGACATTGAAGTAGAGGACTCCAAAAGTAACACACTGGAAATCTCTGAAAAGATAGTGAGTGAAAAAAAACAAAAACAAAAACAAAAAACTCCATGAGGCTATAGAGGAAATCAAATTAGAAGTACTCCCCCATGTAAAGATAGAAATAACAACCTTAGTAAATGAGTTGTTAAATGCAGCTAGAGAAGAAATAGAGAAAAAAGCACAGCAGTATGGGAAATTCATTGAAACCTTGAATGAACAATATGCAAAACAAGCAGAATCCATGAAACAAACTCAAAGAGACATCCAAGAAACAAAAAATTATATTCAAAGCATGAATAACTATTTAAATGAAGCTGAGGATAGGATTTTGGACCTCCAGGACAGGATTGCTATTAGTGATCATGAAAAGATAGAACTTTTAAAAATAACAAAGCAGCATGAAGTGACAATCCAACAGCTTCAAGATGATTACAAGAGAAAAAATGTAGTATTAATAGGCATTAATGAAGAGGCAGGATTCAATGTAAATGATATAGCCAAAATATTCACAGAAATAGTAGAACAAAATGTCCCAAACATGGAGAAAAAATCTAATATGCAGATAAGTGAGGCATATAGAATGCCAAAGAGTCACAATCAACATAAATCCACACCCAGATACATAATAATTAAAATCTCAGACATATAGCATAAAAGCAGAATACTAAAAGCTGTTAGAGAAAAGACACACTACACCTATCAAGGAAAGCCCATTAGAATCATGGCAGACTGTTCACAAACCCTCAGTCAAGACAAGCTTGGAATGAGGTATTTCAAGCCCTGAAAGAAAACAATTTTCAATCAGGACTGATGTACCCAGCAAAACTTTCATTCAAATTTAATGGAGACAAAGAACAACTGAAGAAATTCATGTCCACCAAACCAACCCTAGAAAGAGTATTGAAAGACATACTAGACAGAGATAAAAATAACCACAATCCCCAGAACAACAGGAGAAAGAAACCACTAGGTAGGACAAGCAATTAAGTAAAGGGAAAAGCAGAAAGCAAACAACTGGAACATACATGGCAAAGTTGAGCCAGTATATATCAGTGATATCCATAAATGTAAATAGCCTCAATTCACCTTTCAAAAGAAATAGGTTGACAGAATAGATCAAGAAACAGGATCCCACAATATGCTGTACATAAGAAACACATCTGACCCAAAAGGAAACTCATAGATTAAAAGTCAAAGGATGGAAAACAGCATTCCATGCAACAGGAACCCAGAAAAAAGCAGGAGTAACTATCATATTTGCAGACAATGTGAACTTCAAACCTAAGATGATTAAAAGAGATAAAGAAGGTGACTACATACTCATTAGAGGAAAAATTCAAGAGGAAGAACTAACAATTATAAATATATATGCACCAAACAAAGGAGCACCCAACTATATAAGACAAATACTAATGGACATGAAAAGCCAAATACACAACACAATTGTAACAGGGGGATCTTAACAGCCCAGTGTCACAAAGAGATAGATCAACTAGGCAAAGAGTCAACAAAGAAATAACAGAACTGTATCATACCTGTGAGCATTTGGACTTAGTAGATGTTCACAGAGTGTTCATCCAATCACATCAGAATACACATTCTTCTCAGCTGCGCATGGGACATTCTTCAAAATAGACCATATATTATCCCATAAGACATTCTTTAAGTGAATGCAAAGGTATTGAAATCATCCCACGTATAATATATGACCATAGCATATTGAAATTGGAAATTAATGGCAAAAGAAGTTGTAAAACCTGCATAAATACATGGAAATTAAATAACAACCTTTTGAACAACCACTGGGCTACAGATGAAATTAAAGAAGAAATAAAGCAATACCTACAATTCAATGAAAATACAGAAACAACATACTGTAATCTGTGGGATGCAATGAAAGCACTCTTAAGAGGAAAATATATAGCAATAAATTGTCATATCAAGAAAACAGAATGAGCACAAATAAACAACCTAATGCTTCATCTCAAGCTTCTAGAAACAGAAGAGCAAGCTAAACCCAAAGATCACAGAAGAGAGGAAATTGTAAAGATTAGAGCAGAAATCAATGCAATTGAAACTAAAAAAAAACAAAGAATTAATGAATCAATAAGCTCGTTTTTTTAGAGAATAAACAAAATTGACAAACCCCTAGCTAACCTTATCAAGAAAAAGAAATAAAAAACTAAATTCATGCTATAAGAACTGAAAAGGGGGAAATTACTACAGATCCCATGGAAATTCAAAAGATCATCAATACCTACTTTGAAAATCTCTACTCATATAGAGTGGAAAACACAGAGAAAATAGACAGATTTCTAGAACATATGAATTACCAAAGCTCAACCAAGAAGATATAGCAATTTTGAACAACAAAATATCAGCTATTAAAATTGAAAATGTAACTGAAAATTTACCAACAAAGAAAAGCCCAGGTCCTGATGGATTCACTGCTGAATTCTACAAAAAATTTAGAGAAGATTTAATGCCAATACTTCTTAAACTCTTCAATGAAATTGAAAGAGAAGCAGTCCTCCCTAACTCATTCTTGGAGGCAAGTATCACTCTGATACCAAAACCAGAGAAAGACCCAACCAAAAATGAGAACTATAGGCCAATCTCACTAATGAACATTGATGCAAAGATTCTCAATAAAATACTGGCAAATAAAATGCATCAAATCATCAAGAAGATTATACATCATGACCAATGGAGTTCATTCCAGGAATGCAGGGATGGTTTAACATATGCAAATCAATAAATGTGATATACCACATCAACAGAGCCAAAAACAAAAATGACATGGTCATCTCAATAGATGCAGAAAAAATTTCATGAAGTTCAAAACATGTTCATGATAAAAACCCTTCAGAAACTCAGAATACACGGTGTCTACCTCAACCTTGTAAAGGTCATCTATGAAAAACCAATAGCCAACATTATACTAAATAGACAAAAACTGAAAGCTTTCACTTTAAAATCAGGAACAAGATAAGGATATCCACTATCATTACTCCTTTTCAATATAGTTCTGGACACACTAACCAGGGCAATCAGACAAGAGAGAGAAATAAAAGGAATAAAGAAAGGAAAGGAAGAAGTTAAATTATCACTATTTGCAGATGACAAGATATTCTATATAGAAGACTCAAAAAACTACATTAAAAGACTACTAGTGGTAATAAACAAGTTCAGCAGCATAGCTGGATACAAAGTCAGTGCTCAAAAATCAATAGCATTCATGTACACAAACAAAAAATTCATCGAGAGAGAAATTATGGAAATATTGCCCTTTACAATAACATCTAAAAAAATGAAATACTTAGGAATCAACCTAAGAATGTAAAAGATCTATATGTTGAAAATTATACTATGCTGAAAGAGGAGATTGAAGAGAATAGTAGGAAATGGAAGGATATTCCTTGCTCTTGGCTGAGAAGAACCAACATTGTCAAAATGGCCATATTTTCAAAACTGTTATACAGATTTAATGCAATCCCAATCAAAATACCATTAACATACCTCACAGACCTAGGGAAAACACTCCTAAAATTCATTTGGAAACAGAAGAAACCTAGAATAGCCAAGGCAATTCTGAGCAACAAAGGCAAGACAGGAGGCATCTCAATTCCTGACTTGAAACTATACTACAAAGCCACAGTGATAAAATCAGCATGGTATTGGCATGGATCAATGGAACAGATTAGATGATGCAAACACAACTACAGATTAGATGATGCAAACACAACTACAAAGACATTCAGCCACTTGACATCTGACAAAGAGGTTAAACATGTCCACTGGAAGAAGGATAGCCTCTTTAATAAATGGTTTTGGAAAAATTGGATCTCCACGTGCTGAAGACTGAAACTAGACCCATGCCTATCACCATGCACAAAACTAAAGTGTGGCACCCTTTTCCGTCCATTCACGCCTTGTGACAAGGTCCATGGGTGGAGGAGAGCGCTTCAAGAATCACCTCTCCAGGAAAAGGACACCGCATGTGGGTATTGGGTGAGGGGATCTTGGAATGTTTTGTGCTGATAATTGTAATTTGTGTAGTTCACATGTGTATGTTTTCATGCAATACTCAATATGAAATCAAAAATAGAAACTCCAGAGGAGTTACTAGAAACCCTCTAGATAACCCCTTTGTGAAAACTAATTGTGAAATTTTACCTTCTCTGAGTAGTATGAGAGAGTTTATACAAAAGCTTTTAATGAAAGAGCTCATGGAGGAGGATTTACAAAATTCCTGTGAGACAACTGCCCTGAGACACTGGACAGGCAGCCAGAGACGGGCAACTATGACACATATGTTATGCCACCGGCCGCCTAAGACAGGCACAGGACCAATTGCTGTCCTGCAGGCCCATGACGGGTAAGGCCTGGTTGGGTTCATATGAAGAGTCCTTGACCTAAGACAGGTGCTGTCCTCACAAGGACTGCCATACTCCCATAAGTGATAAGGGAAAAAGTGTAGGGAGCGGCATGATAGCCTCACACATCTCTTCCTCCTGCAGGCATCCAGGTGCATCAGCTTACATTTCCCAAGCTAACTAAGTAACAAGATTGAGATGTTACAAAGGTGAAAAGAGTTAATTGACACCTATTGCTTGGGATTGTCCCTGCCTAGCCCTA